>JAPDSC010030384.1:158532-170012 GCA_026290005.1 Latrodectus geometricus | reverse complement strand
TTTTTTTAATATTTTATAACTAAATAGGTTTATAGCTGTAAAACCAAAATATTTTTTTATTTATTTTATGAACACATGTATGAAATATAAAATTAGTATGAGGATAACAATAATGGAAAAAAAATTTATATATATAGGAATTTAATACTTCATTTCAAAACTCACAATTATCGTTTTAACTCAAAATATAATAAGAATAATGTAAAAATTTAATATACATATTCTTTAAAAAATAAAGATAAATTTCATTATATTAGGAGCTTAAAACTGATATTTAACTGCAATATACAGTAACATCAATGATTGCTTGGAAATATTGCATTATAGCATTGATCATTCGCTTTTGTATGAGTATTGCTTGATATTTAATAAGAACTTAAAACTGGTATTTAAAAGGAATTGCAATAATATCAACTATTTCATGGAAATATAACATCATTGTGTAGATCATTTGCTTGTGTATGAGTATGCTTGCTACTCAAGTTTGTTTTTAAAACTATTCATAAAACCAACTCTTAAACTATTTATAATTTCTAAGGTATGTAGATAAAGCAAATGAAATTATGTTTAAAAAATATTTTTTATCTGCTTAAAATATTAATTAAATTCATGATCTAAATATATTATATTTTTAAGCTATATTTACCTTCGTTTAACTACTTTTTAAACTGCATTGAACTTAGAGCTAAAGGTCAGAGTACTAATCATTCATTCGTTAGTTCTGCAGTCGCATTGTATATTAACATAAAGTAGGTTTAAAAGAAAAAAAATTATTCTGCATGTTTTGTATAAGCAGAATATTGTAATTTGGAACAAATTAAATCTTATTTATTATTTAAATCAGTCTTATTATTTAATCTCATCATTTTATTTGAGAATCCATAATATTTAGATAGTTCCATCAGAACCCTTATGTTCTCAAAGAATTCTTTCCTGATATTAATGCTTACAAATATTATTTTATGATACTAAAGATGGACTGAAGTTTATAATCAGGTTGTAACAAAAAAAAAAAATAAATAAATAAAATAAAATAAAATATAATAATATTCATAAGATATTTTCTTGCTTTATAAACTAGAATAATTACTAAAAACATTGAAATATATGAAAATTCCTTAATAAAAAATTTTTTTTGAGATATAAGTAGAAAGCTTGCCATGCCCATATTGATTCACATAATATTGAAAACTTATCCTTAACAGTAAATAATAAAGAATTCTGAAACAATTTCTCATACTATTTTGAATTAAAGCGCATTCACTGTTAAATTATTTCATCCTATTTCAAATTAGACCAATCACTAGGAACACTGATAATTTTCCTTAAATGTTATCTTTAATAGTAATGAATACATATAAATTTACATATTGTAAAAAGAGATTATTTAAGGCAATCGTGGTTCATTATTAAGGTTAAACTAATTAAAAGACTAAATTATGGCTTTGCGCATAAAATATTAATTTGAATTGATAAAAATATGCATATAGGTTATGTAACTCAGCGTTTTGTTTAAATTTTTTAGTTTTATTGATGTGTCTAGATTTTCTTTATATAGATAAAATAGTAATACAGTTTCACACAAAAATATTTATTTTGATGCATAAGAAATTTTTTTTAAATTTTACTTCTAATTTATTAAATTTTAATTCTAATTTATTTTGGTAGGTAGCTATCTTTTATTTTTAATCAATCAATTAATTATTATTAAAGTACTTCGATTTTTTAAATGTACAAATCTATAACTAAACAAAACTCAGTCGCAGGACTGGCTACATAAAGTCAAGGTGTACAGTGCCTATATCTATTTTCTTGACCAAGAGCCTTACGGAAATATATAAATAACATGAAGAGACATTGAGTTACTTTAAGACTATTTTCTGGCTACATTTTAAGCAAAAGTACTTAAAATGAGTTAATATTGATAAGAACATATTTTACGATAATTAAAGAAATACTTTATGATCCACGAATTCTTGCAGTAATTTTTAATGGACCATAGTATTCATTTATTCACATAATAACAACATTCATAATTAATTAATAAAACATCTTAGAATTTGAAAATTCTTTAATAAAATTTAATTTGGTCCATAATGTTTTCTCCATTAACAAGTTATTTATTCTACCAATAACTATTGCTTATGTACAAAAATTTATTTTAGTCAAAATCATGAGAAAGAAACAAACAATATGTGATTTTGATAAATTGAAAAGATAAAAGAGAAACATTTGAAATGCTAAGATCAATTAAGATTTCGGCAGTAATTCAAATAAAATGCTCAATATTTTTTAAATTATTGTATCATTTGAATTCATGTAAACATTTTTCATTCATTGCAATACATTTATATCTTTTTTTCAGCAATTTTTAAAACACAATTTAAATAAATTTTTTGATGATACTACCTAATAATTTAATGAGAAAATTTCCTACTGTATTGAAATTGAAACAGATTATCATAATCAGAAATTTCAACCATTAAAATAAGAAAAAGATATTAAAATTAATGTGCTGATGTACTCGTAGAATTAATGTTAAAATTAATAACATAACAAGAAAATGCATTATCATGGTACAGAAATTCTGATTTGCTTTACTGCATTTTTTTGTTAGTTTCATAAAAACATTAAAAAACAATATTTTTATCGGCTGTTTTGTCAATTGGTAGATATGATTAATACCCAAACATGATGGGAATTAACGAATTATTGTTTAAATTTTTAGGCAACCTTCATCAGATTCATAGTTTCATTTTCCCTTTCAAATGATTCTTGTGATGTTTCAGTATTGAAAGCACATAAGACTTTAGAAGTATTGATAATATAAATTTCAAGAAAGGATTATGTAGCTAAGCAATTCTCTCAAATAGCTGGGAAAAATAACTTCAGCAAAATGAAAAACTGAAATAACTTCAGTAAAATAAAAAGCTCAATAATTTATTAAAATTTCTTGATGAAAACTATATAATACAAGTATTTAATTTTTAATATCTTTCAACCCTCAATGAAAATTGTAAGTAATGTATTAAAGGGGGAAATGATTCAAGAATATCATTAATTTTTTTGTATTACTTTTCATATTAATAGCTTTGATCAATAATTGAACATCAATTTATTATTAATCGTAACTTACTAAAATAATCTTTCCAAAACAAACATTCAAAATTCTCCAAAAAAATATGTAGCTGTATTTTTCTCAAGTTTTTTACAATTTAAAAGCTATTATGCTAAAGTAAATTATGTGCTTATTTTTGACTAAATTTCAACAATATTATTTAAAATTTGTTCTTTTTTTTAAAAAATATGTTAAGTTAAGATTGGTTATTTAATAATTGTGACTAAACACCTTTAAAGAAAACAGTATTATCGATTTTGTAATTAATGTTTCTACAAATGATGACTATTTTACGCAATTTTTGTTTCTTTAAAATTTTTCTTGTTTTTATGTACAAATTTATTTGTCAATAATTATTCACATTTAGTAAAAGTTTTATACACATAAAATATCACTGGTATGAAACAAACCAAACTTTTTTAGATATTTAAATCTTGATTCATATATCGAAATTTTAGTAATATATTCTAATTGTGTGCAAAAGTGAACATCTGAACATGCCAAATTTGAGCATTTTATCAAATTTAAGAAAATTTTTTTATTATATACATTTTTTAAAATTTTTATTCAAGTAATTAAAATTAGTTTCAAACACTTTAGTCCCATTATATATTAATATATATCCAATTAATATTAAAAATCTTAAGAAATATATAATAACTTACATAATTTAAAAATTTGTCACATTTTAAGTTCTGAGAAATTGAACTTCTAATTAAAGAGTATTAGTGATTTATATAGACCTGCTATCGCAACATCACAATTATAAATTAATTAGAACTGTTCATAGTTTGCAGGCTTCATATCTCTGCAATTATTTTTGATATTATATAAAAAGCCTATTTTTGATATTAAAAATTCATAACACTAATTCTTCACAATATAACTGTAGATGATAAAAAGCAATACTTTTAATGTTCTTTATTTATTATAAAAATTTTCACAATGGATCTCAACATATTTTCATTAATTCATTTCATTTTCTATTCAATTTATGAATTCAGTAGTGAGGTAACAGATATATTTCCTGGGAAAAGGAAACACTCTCATTCTTACTCCTTAATAAATGAAAAGTAATACATTTTTTACATTATTAAATGTGAAAAAATACTTTTTCATATTATGCAGTTTGTCAAATTACTGAAATAAAAGCTAAAAATGAAATTATTTATGGACGATCTTTGTTCAGTTACACCTAATTTTTTTTTCCATGATATGATGTTTTACTTTGAGACGTGAAAGATCAAGTAATGTCTTAAAATGATTAAAATATTAACTGAAAATGATGATATAATATTTCATAATAAATGATGTTGCATTATTTTTAACAAGCATAATTTTATTTCAAACAAGTTTCAAAACTTGTGCAATCTGGCCAAACTTAATTAAAATGATTACAATAAAAAATTTTAAATATTAAAAAATGGTTAGCCTATACTTAAGGGTGCCCCCTTGATTCTTGTTAAGTTATTTTATGCATATTATTTGGTTTATGAAATTTGCTTACACTGTCTTCATTGCAATTTCATTATGTTTTGGCCGCCACACCTATTTGCAAAGTTTTCAGAGCAAACAGGTATGGCTTTAACCAAAATTCGCCAAGGGGGCACCCTCAAATATAGTTTTACATAAAAAATAAATGGAAATTTCCACATCTTTTAAACATATGACAATTTTTTGAAGAGTGCCTAATATCATAACAATGAGTTAAATTTAATTCACTAAATTTAAATCTACATTTTTTTTTTTTTTTTTGTCTTATTTCATTCAGCTATTCTACATGCAATCAAATTTATGGAGTCACAAACTTACTAAATAAAGTATACAGATTTTTTTTTAAATTTATTTTAACACTTATGCTGATGTTGGTTCTCTAAGGATAATTTTAATGAAATTTATAGTTTTCAAGGAATTCAAAGTACCTACAAATTTTCTAGCTCAAAGTGGGATTCCAGATCAAAAACTGTTGAAATAAAAGACACTGCTCAGTTAATTTATCGCCTGCTTGGTTTGCTAAGTTGTAAGTTAATACTAAAAAATGATTACATCAAAATTTTTCATCGACTAACATATAATGTTACTTCAAAATAAAATTTTCTAATACTTTATGCATCAGTTAAATTTTATTGATCGCAAACACATTAGCTTCATAAAAACAATTAAAATGCACCAATCATAAAATTAATTACTAAAATTTAAGAACAATATTTAAAAAAGTATTATATTGAATTCTTAATTTAGCATTATTACAACATAAAATAAATTATATCACGCAAAATGGAAAAGAGATAAGTGCAAAAAATTACACATTTGAATACTTTATATTTTCATACATTTTATTCATTAAGAGTATGATGAGTTTTTATAACAAATATTGGATATTTACAACGAGATTTTAATTTGCAATGCAAAAATTTAAGATTTTACAATAACAAAATGTGAAAAGAAACGTGTTTAAATCTAAACTGCTCAAAACACACAGACTAAGTGCAGAAAGAAACATTTATGAATCTTATTTTAAGGCTTTAACATAAAATGTTACCAGTCATACAATAAAATCTATGAATAATTTGAATATATTACAAATCAATATAATTTATTTTACTGCAAAGTAAATTTTAAACATTCCATGTGAGTTATTAAAGTTTGATGTGAGTTTTCATTATTGTTTCCTAAGTGATATTTTAAGTTACGGGATATTTGAATTTGGATAAAATTAATATAATTAAAATCATTAAAACTCAAAATTTGTACTAAGCCAAATTGAATGATTAATGCTTTACAGTGTGTTTAGTTTAGAATTTAAATCAAGTCTAAACATATTGTATAGCAGGTTGCAGATAGAAAGGTTGATAATACATATTTTCCCACTTAAAAATGTCATATGACACTTTTATGACAGTGTTCCAAGTATCATAAAAATTACATTAACATTTGTTGTTAATTAGTTTAGCTGCAGTTTAATATAAACAAACAAACAGCCTAACATTTTATTCACAAAATCCAAAACATTTTCAAGCATATGAATTTATTTACATTTGGAAAACATATTTTTATGATGTTGTATTATAAAAATTACAAAAATATGTATTGAATGTTCCATTCAAAAATCTTATTTTTTTTACAACAAAATTCCTAAGCCTTGCAAAAAATGAGAACTCGTTTTAGGTCATCATATCTAATAAATAAAAAAGATTTAGTTACAATTTTAAGTTTTTTCTGTATAAAAATGATTAAATTAAAAGTGATTTTTATTTAGAAAAATATAAATCGTATATATAGCTTTTCCAATAATTTAAATTTTTTCCGTATAACATATTAAAAATAGAAATGCATATACGATTGTAAGCAATGATGAATATAATTTGTTACAAAATATTCTTTAAAATAAAACAATGTAAAAATAAAAGTAGAATTTAATATTTAAATATGCACTAAAATATATGCTATCACAAATTCATGATGTGTTTTCAATGGATTTGTTTAAAGGTGAATATGTTTAAACTGATCAGAAAAAATGAGATATATTGCACGCGCGATTCACGGTTTTAAGTTTTATACGAAAATGTCTGTCATTTTTGATAAATTTAAAATAAATGTTCATAAAATATGAAATAAATTTTAATTTATTATTGATTCAATTGATTGGGATAAAGAGGAATGCAAATACATATACATCAGTTTTAAAACATGTGAAATTTAGCGAAATCAAATTTACGCGAAAATTCATAATCATACACCTGGCACAACTAATGGATCAATTTTGTCACCCCTACCGGGCGAGTCTACATCAAACAAAAATTTTTAAAAAATAGCTTACCTCTGATAGGAATGTCTGTGCAGCTTTCTGTGCCCCAACATGTAACAAATATTCATAAACATATAATGCTAACCTAAAAAAAAAACGAAATAACGATGTAGAAATCATTTAAACACAAAACACAACTTTCCCATCACCCCTCGCGCACCGAGATGGTATGATCCTGGCCATATGCCTTCTAAGTGGAACAGGCACACTTCCCGCTACAGAAGAGATACCAGCCTGGCATGAGAAAGTGTCGGCTGGTATCTCACAGGAGAAACAATTCGATTTATCTCATGACAACAATTACTATAACTATAAACAAGCTGTCATATCCGATGCTGAAACATGAAACAACGTGATCGTCGGAAAACCATGTTGCACGGAGAGGGTTGGGAAATATTGTAATCCACATTAGATGCACTGATTCATATAATTTTTTCTCCAATTTCATTTTGTTTACTAACTTACTTTTCTCTAGCTTGGGCATCGGATGGTACTGTAGAGCCTTTTCCTTTAGCATACATACTGCGTAAGTGACTAAAAAAAAAGAACAAACACCTGTCAAGACATTCAGAAAGACCACACCGACGTTGTTACCATAGAAACATAAATTGATCTGTCACGGTCGCGGATGTGATTGGACTCAGCCCTCTCGATGCTGCAGTTCGCTTTAACTCTAGAACAGTTCTCTTGCACGTCACAACTACATATAAAAACGGAGCGTCTACCATTGGGCCATAGCGATCACAGTGCCACCTAGTGAACGAAGTCACTACTTTGCTTTAACTACTGTAAAACTATTAAATTCTGACTAGATATTATTTATATTAAATAAATATTATCTAGAAGTACTTATAAAATAATAAAAATAAACAAATTCTAAGAAAAATTAAGTTTAAATAGGTCATTCAGAGAATTGCAGCTGTTCGGTGGGGAGTACCAACGAATGAAACAACAGCCGACGATTCGAAAGCTGCTCAGTGAACAACCAGCTGCATCAACAGAGGGAAGATGTGTTGAGTTGAGGGGAGGACTTGCGATGAGAACGGATCGTTTGGCAGGGTTTCAAACTCTCGTTTTCCATTTTATCAGTGAAAGCGGAACTATATTTGTCCAAACAAAAATTTTCTAAGAGCGAACTGAAAAGTCTTTTCTTGAGTAATGTGCGAAAGTTCGCAGTTAATAAATGAATATTTACTAAGAACAAAAAAATCTAATAAATGCCAATGGGAATCATTTTTATTTAACAATGCAATTTAAGAAAAATGAAAAAAGCCAGTTTTTTAATTTTTTTTATTTCTCTACATATTGTCTGCAGAAACACTTAACTGTTGCATAGTTATTATAAGGAAAGATTCATGTTTTGTCATTTAAAAATATCATTTTTATACATTTAATGAAAATATTTTTAGATTTTATGATTGAATGATATGCATTAAAGCTGCAATGTGTGAGAATGTCACACAGTAAATGTAATCTAGATCAAGATATCACTTTTTGTTCTAAAAAATTTGTTATAGTCCAGATAATGAACCGCAATAAACTGATACACTAATTTTTTAAAAAACTTATTCCCTAGTTTCAATTTTAGTTATACTGTGCTCATAAATAATATTAATTTTGTTCCTCGAATTACAAAAAAAAAAAAAAAAAAACATTTTGTAAAACTCTTAGGGCGTGTTCATTGACGACCCAATGCATTGTTACGTACTAAGACATCGCAACAAGCTTTTAGTGATGGCCTAAGATAAAATACAAATAAGACACACAGAAACAATACTACATTAAGATATTTTTTTTATAATTAAAGTAAATACGAAATTATAGGACATAGTAAATACCGGTAATTTTAAAAAATATCTTTTTAAATTGGGATACCAAATATAATCCTGGTAATAAATTGAGTTCTCTAATGGGTATCGATTTCTTTTCTTTGCAACATAAATCCAGACCTACTATATGAGAAAATACAAATCATTTTTTATTTCGTATGTGGAAAACAATGGGAATGATTATTCTAATGCATTTCAAGGATTTTGAATTGTAAAATTTAATGCATTACGATGTTATCAGTGATGAACAAAGTGCATCACTTAGACCGAATGATAAATTAAATTTGCTTGTTTTAGATTTCTCAAATTGGTTAATTGTAATCTTAAGTATGTTGAACGATTTCTCCTGATCACTATTAAATTCTCCTTATTCCATTCGAAGAATGAGATTTTAAAAAATACAAGATTGATTTTTTATACGTGGGCATGATAATATTTATTATAATTTTAGAATGTGGCAATTGTTTAGAAGAAGTAAAAAGTTTAAATTCTCATTTTATATACTGATGACAACTGGCAAATTTCTCCGCAAAGATTTAAATAACGTCTTGTAAAATTCTATCTCATCTTTACTTAACAATGGAATGCCAGAAATTATAATCATAAAAACAGTGTCCATATACCAGACAGTAGCAACACCCTTTAGAATACAATATTTATGCTATTGCTAATGTGTATTCTAGTGGGTTTTGACAGTGTCAGTGTGAGACCTAACGAGAAGAAATTGAAACACCCCTAGCCGAAAAATTCAAAAATAAGGTGAACTGTCTCAGAAAATAAACGGAGAAAAGTAAATTACAAAATTGTGGAAAAGCAGTAATTTAATACCAAACGACTTCTTGCCTCATACATACATGGAAAGCGCTCAATACGAATTATTCGCTCTCGATTTCCAACAATGTTGTATTATGGGCCGTATTATACAAGAGATATTTTCACCTTCAGTAAAACACTCATATAAATTGTCGCTCATATATAAAATAGCTTTTTAAACTTGGTTCGATCCTAAATGGATCCATTCGATCAAAAAATCGTAGGGCTACGTATCGAAGTTGCTGAAGACTAAAAAGCCATTAATGGACAATAAATTGTTGAATAACAAAATGTAAATATGAAATAAATAATCTTCATAACTTGTAAGAATTAGTTACCTTTTGTGCGTGTTCACGATGTAAACGAACTAAAACTCGTGCATAAATCAATGCACATTGTAAAATTTATTTTTTATAACAAAAGATATCGCTGACACTCAGAAATGCGCTAATTCTCCATAACTTTACAGTTGTATCATTTCCTCCATTTCTCGCTTAGCTTTTGAGGTACATTAATATCCGAATTTTACCATTAAAGGTGCTAAAAGTCGTCTCATTTTTTTCGGATAAATGTATTTCTATACCTTAACATATTTTTTATGGTTGATATTTCAAAGTTAAGAGAAATAAGACAGAACTTACAGTTAACAGCTGTCTCAATTTTTCGGTGCATAAGTTCATACAATTAAAAAAAGTATAAAGCGCAGTACAGTTCAGCCATGGTGTATTCCATTATACCTCATAAATTTTCAACCGACTCTATTGTCTCTATTGTTATTATTTTATAAAGAAATATAATTAAGAATATGTATCGTGAAATAAACAATTAAATGAGACGAAGTAACTCTGAAACACAAGAATAAATATTAACAGAGTCTAAATTTTGATTATTATTCTTTGAAAATTAATCTGAAATTATTACATTTTAAAATATAAAATTATTACTAATTAACATAGTTGGATATTATATCGAAACTCTTTCCCTCTATATCACATTCGCTTTTTTTTTTAATTCTAGCTCATATATTAAACTTTTCACGAAACAGCTGAACTCAATGTATTCATTAAAATAAACACATTGCTTTTGCTGAAAATAACTTGTTAAATTATGTTCTCTCTCCAAGTATCATCTTCTAATTTATTCCAAACATATTCATTTAAATTAAAACCTAGTGATTTCGGAAAGTTTTAAAAAAAATTTCACTGTTATCGAAATATAATAAATTAAACTCGGTCCGAATGAAGAGTTTTATTTTTCCTTTGGAAACAATTTTTTTGATTAATTTAAATTGTTAACTGCATAATTTGGACCTACTCTTTTTTTCAGTTTTTTTGTTTTGAATTTAATTAAAAAGTAAAATTTTATATTACATTTTTAAAGCATTCTTCATTATTTTATGTATCTTTAATATTGGCGGAATTATCCGTTTAAAAATAATGACCATTACAAAAATGCATTATTTTTAAAATAATTCAATGTGATTTATTTTAAATTGGGAAAAAGATTTGGTTGCCAAAAGTATGTGGAAAAATTGTGAGTTAAGTCCAAAAAGTTAAAATAGTTTAGAAACAATGACATAAATTCAAAGTTAAAATATATCCAATGTAAAAGTGGTGTTTTCAGGATTCTTGTAATAACTGCAATGCTTGGGTAACCATTTTGTAGCTGTAAAAACTATAGAAAGGGTTACATTTCAATCTTACAAGCGATTCTCTACCTTCAAAATTTAAAATAAAATTAACAGGAACTTCTTTGTCTTTAAGGTAATTAATTAATCATTTTATCTGATTTCTCTAGTAAACTTATAATTATTGTTCTTCAGATTGTATCTTATCTTATTGTTTTTATGTTTAACTATATGCTTGATATATATATATATATATATATATATATATATATATATATATATATA
>JAPDSC010030384.1:116565-158522 GCA_026290005.1 Latrodectus geometricus | reverse complement strand
ATATATATATATATATATATATATATATATATATATATATATATATAAGATAGAGAGCTCGCGTAAGACACAAAAACCAATTAATTTTTAAATTTCCTTTTCAAGATGTATTTCAGACTGCTAAAATAATTACTGTATGACCTTTATTAAAATCCAGTTTGACTTGGTTTGTTGCTTAATGATTCTTCTTTGCATATGAGGGCTTTTTGTGTGTGGCTGAAATTTAAAATGCTCACCTCTCAAGATGGAAGTCCTTCTAAAAGCTGCTAAATGCTTACTGCTGTAACTGCTATGATTAGAGCTAAAAGCTAATCATTCAACTTTCATCTTAGCAGATTTGATTTCTAATATTTAAAATTAAACAATGACTTCAATGTATACCTTAGTTTAAAAAAGAACATAAATGAAATTTTCAATCAAACTGTAAAAACAATTTTTATGATATATCATTTTAGTTTATTTCTCATCTATGTTAATAAAACAGGCATATCTAAAAAATGAAACCAAGATGAAACTATAATAGAAATTACTTCATATTTAAAACTTATATAATTATGAAAATAATTTAGATAATCTGTAGTTTTAATCGATCAAAATGTTTTGGTATTTATTATTGTGAAATGAAAGTACATAATTCTTTAGTAATCTAATCTTTAAAGGCAAAAGAATAAGTAAGAAACATGTTAGAACTACATGAAAATTGTAGTCAGAGGAACACACACAAATGGTAAAATTATATTTATTTGACTTGAGCTTGATAAATTTGTTATTTTTTTCTTAACTCAATAACTGTAAATTGTCTTTATCGTAATATAAAAATAAATAAAAATTTTCAAAAATCAAAGCGGAAATGAGCGTTTTAAGTTCTTTACAATTGATATTTTAATTTTTACACTATATTTTATTACAAATCTATTTAGAACTGTGTAAGTCAATTCTAATTTCCTTGAAACAAATTTAAGATACTAGCACATAATGAATTAAATAGAGATTCGATATGCTCCGCTTGATAAATTTTAAACTTTTGTCAGAGAGGTAATATTATGCCTCATTAAGGAGATGGGAGAAAAATTCTTAGTGGCATTTGACACCCTAAATATATCATAAAAATGATTATGTAACTTACTCTTAATGGAGACGTTATCATTGCTTTTATTTGAAAACCAGATTAATGCCTCTGAAAACTCATCTATTAATTTAAATTTAATATTAAATAAACTAAATTTAACAAGAGGAGTGTAATCAACTTTTTCAAGATTTGATTATCACCACAGAAATATTAATTCTTTGGTGAATTGTATGAAAATGCTAATTGTAGTCTATTTGATAAATTTAAAATAAATGTTCATAAAATTTGAAATAAATTTTAATTTATTATTGATTCAATTGATTGGGATAAAGAAGAATGCAAATACATATACATCAGTTTTAAAACATGTGAAATTTAGCGAAATCAAATTTACGCGAAAATTCATAATCATACACCTGGCACAACTAATGGATCAATTTTGTCAATATTGTCTAGTACGAGAATTATTCTGAAATTTTGGAGTTGTATTTAAAGAAATTTTGGAAATACTCATAGTAGTCACCTTTAGCATTAATGCACTTTTGAAGGTTTTTTATTTGATGTCCGTGGGCTATTATGCGATGTGTTCCATCATTTTTACGTATTTTTATTTAAAGAACTCAACTGTTAATCTTATTGAATGAAAATATTCGTGCTCATGGTGAATAATGAGTTCTTCAAGATTTACTTCGTAAAGAATTTTAGAAAATACTACAAGTGTATATGTTGGTTTTGTGTAACTTCTGTCCTTCCAGTTTGAAGACTTTGACCAGTCTTATATTTCTGAAGAAAGCGATATACATTAATTTTTTATAGTAGGTTGTTGTGTTACCATTGTGGTTATAGAATCATATTAAAAAATCCATACATTATTTTGTGGACATTTGGAAATCCAAGAAAACAGTATGTGGATTTGGTTTTGTTTGTGGCTCAACAGTCGTTTTTTGCATTGGTTATTTTTAATACGTACTAATTAGACTGGACCTATGATTTAAAGTGGATTATGAACAACTATAAACATCAATGCTCAATGTAAAACTTGAACCCACAAACTGTTGAACCAAAGGCGAGAGTGCTGACCATTTGTCTACCACCAGCTCAGCAGGTATGCAGGCTTCATTACCAGTTACGATTACATAGAAGTAATGTAGTGGTCAAATAATTTTTAAGAAATTTTTAAACACCCAAAAGAATATCATATCAGGTTTCTACTGATTCTGACACGCTCCATTTTTTTGGAATTCATCAAAATTACAAGAAACCCAATAGTAAAACATTTTTTCCAAAAGCAATTTTTCAAAAATAATTTTATGTATGATGTTTGTTCCAATAGTCAGTTGTATCTGTACCATTTGGTTGGTACAAATATGATAATATTAATATATTTGGTCTAGCTGATGCATCCGAATCATCTGAATAACACGAAATGGATTTAAATTTCCAAATGTAACAGTAGAAACTTATCATTTTCTTGATTTAGCCTCAATGTAATATTATTGTAAGTTAACGTTCTAGAATTATTTCTTCTTTCTTTTGTCTATAATTTATTCTAATGCTAAATTTATTGCAATTTGCTAGTAAAAAAATCACATCTGCTGTGATAAAATAATTTATATCTTCGAATTCAACAACAAGTTTTTTCACTACTTCCTATATACCTCAAATATTTCAATGAGACCCTCATATTTCGGTATTACTTTGAACACTGGACTATATTATATTATATTGCTAAACACCAAAATAATTTAATATCAAAAGACGCACGCTGATGAAAACTATTGAAATCTTAAAATGTCATTTCTATTGTACGCTTTACCAGGACTAAAAATCCATTTAAGAACCAAGATTCAAGAAAGACGCCAATTTATTTAAATACATAAAATTTACTGATAATTGAACTCAGACGTGGGAAAAGACACATTTTAAGTATATAATCTATGAAAGATACCTACTTGAGGAGAGTAGTTTCACTAAGTTATGTAGAACCTTATTTAAATGCTTTTCATTTGTTACATCAATTGACTCTATAAAACAAGAAATTGAAAAAATGCTAAAAAATATACTATGTTTCTTAAAAGTAAGGTTTTTTTTTATATTATTTACATATAGTATCTGTGGTCTTAATTCGTATTATAAATGAAATTTATTCTGGGCATATGCAGTAACATATTACATAAAATTTTAATTAAAATTTTATTAAATTTAAAAGAGGAGTAAATCGATATGGCAAGTAAATATCCACATTAGAAAAGATGGTTTGCAATTTTCTCTTCAAAAAGATGCTAGTGAAATCAAGATGTACTGAATTTGTTTATCATTCCTGTCAAAGATCATCTGCAAGAAATAAGCCGAGAAAATATAAATTCATTTATTATTATAGATGTTCTTAATATCACTATAGCTTATTAATTTGTTTTAACTCAGAGCAAATGCTTGAATAGGAGAAATGTGTCTTGGGAGAGTATAATTTAGATTTCATGTTGCATAAACTTCAGGAAATAAAAATACAAAATTTATTAAAATTTAACGATTTGTTAATGCAGGCCTTAATAACGTAATCCTTATAATACAACAGTATAAACCTATTCTCCTTTCCTTAAGAATTTTGTATATATATATATATATATATATATATATATATATAAAGGCCTAGTTAGAAATCTCATAATTCGAAATATATAAATACATAAAAAATACATTTAGCGCAAAAGCTGCTTAGATATAATTACCACAAAAAAATATGCGATTGTTTAATATTTGGAACAAATGTAAATAAAATGAAGCAATTAGTTAAGATTATTTAAATATAGCAAAAAGAATATATAACCACCATCCAAAATAAAATTTACATAATGAATTTTAATTTCAATTTGTAAATTCAAATTCATTTTGTAAATTTCACTTTGTATACTGGTTATATGTTCTATCTTTTTGTTATATTGAAAAATCTTATCTAACACGATTTACCACAGAAAATATTCTTCAAATGCTTGAAAAGTCAATAAAAATAGTTTGTGAATGACAATTATCAATGAAACAAAAGCTATCTACTCATGTTTCAGAACAATAAAAATGCCTTTTAAAAATTTAAACTCAACATATGTTTCAAAATTAATAAAATTTCCTACTCAGGAAAAGAATACAGGACAAAAGTATCAACACAAAATTACGACATTTTTGCCAATATATAGCACTTTTATTACATCATGCATCTAGTTCTATAAATAAACAAAAAGAAAATTTTCTTCTATTTTTAGCAGTCATATGATAGTTTATGCTTCTTTGTTTGTTGCTTTTGTAGAAATATAAACTAGAAAGTAGAGCAGTATAGGTGTTAAGTAACAGTAGCAAAAAGAAAAACCATAATACGTTTGCATACTTTTGGAAAACTACTTCCAAAAATCAGAGAAAAAACACAAAAGAGACGATTCACGGTAAGAAATGTGATAAAGCAATCGACTCTGAACTTATAAAATAAACAAAGAAGTCTCTTGCGGAAGTTGACTCATAGAGAACAGAAAAATAAAGTCCGCTCAAGTAGCAGAAATCCAAAACTTCCTTTGCCTGAGATTAAGAAAATATTCACAGAAGGATTTTGGTTAAGTTGTTCATCCGCTGATTATCGAAGGAGGAGAAAAATAAGTACTGTACACAAGTAAATTAATAAAAAAGCAAACTTGTATACATAAGATATAAATGTAGCTCCTAATATAGTGTTCTCAGAGAAATAAAGTTCAAATTATTGTAAAATTTGATGCCAGTGAGGTGATAGCCTCTCCAGTCACGGTAAAACTTATATTCATACCTTACAACATTGAAACAAAACGAAACTTAATCGAAAAAACGCAGCTGCGTTTTTTGTTTTATAGTTAAATTTCTAATTTTGAGGTATTTATCTATGCATTCGAAACTGAAAATATTTTAATTTATTTTTTTTTAAATTACAAAATTTTTAGAAGAATTTTAATATAGAAAATGAGTAGAAAGTGCATTGCAATGTATGGTAATATCGCCAATAATGTCAGAATTCAGTGAAGCTAAAATTATGTACCCAGATACTAAAATTATGCAGAAAAAAAAATGTCTCGATCTAGCAGACTTGAGACTATTTAGATTTTTATTTAAATCAGTATTTATTAAAACTTTAAATATAAATAGTGAATAAAATTTTGATGTCTTCACATGTAGCACACTTTGTTATTATTTTTATTAAATAAAAATTTAAAAATATTTAACGCTTTGTTTCTGTAGTATTTTTTTATATCATAGTATGTGTATTAGATGTATGCACTTCTTTTGGTAATTAAATATGAATTCATTCGCATAATCATAAGTATTTATTTAAATATTTTTAGTTTTATTTTCATTTTATGTACTTTCTTAACTGTAACATAGATTAAGACTTTGTGACTGTGATCCTCATGGTAATGCCACTTGTAAATTAACATATTTTTGTGCTCCTATGCATTTTTGAAGACCGTCATGAGTTATCGACAGTCGCTAGCAGTAATACTGTGACATGATAAATAAGAGTTTTATTGTAGGTTACAACTTGTTTTTTTTTTTTTTTTTCCCGAAATCAAAAACATGCTGCAAACATTTCTCCTTTTACAAGAAGGACTACAATAATTTTTCACCAACAACAATATTTAAATGTAATTTGTACGAAAGAAGCATGCTTTACTGTTTCATTAATCACATTGTGGATACCACTATCTTAACCCTTTAAATACGTTAAAACCCTAAACATTTCCTAGATCACAACATCCTCTTCCTCCCTTGTAAATTTCAGTTTTGCAGCATGCCATCTTCTTGTGTATCATTTTTAAAAGCCATCAATATGCAAACAGAAACATTATGTTAATACAGAAAAAAAATCTATTTAAAGTTGCTGTCATATTATTGAAGGCATGCAGTGGTTTAAAATGTGTTCTAAACACCAAAATTGATTGATTCTTCAATTTAAAATAGTTCATCAAGTCCAAGCAATCCAAAGAAATAGAGCTAAAAGCATGACTCTACTCTTAGCAAATTTCACGATTAGCAAAATACATCCAGTAAATATTTTTTGCCAGGCACTCACCACGTCAATGCATGCCTATAAAAGACCATTAAAGTATGTCAGACCATTATAAAGTATTACCATTCTTCACTTTATGCGATATTTTCATATTACTCAAATTCCAGTTTGAGTATTTTTTGCACAGTTTCAATTTGCAAGCTAATCTGCAATGAAAACTAAGCTGTCTGTCTTCATCTTTAAGCATAATCTATAGTGAAGGGTAGTCTCTCCTTTGATTGACTAAACATTAATAATAATCAACAATTTTATTTAACATACAGAAAGTTTTGGAAAATACTGCAATATTGCAAAATGTGCTGTTCTTCCTTTAGTTAATAGAATAACAGCAATTACAGACATTTAGCAGCTAATGGGATAAATTCTTCAGTCATATTTTGGCCAAGCTGAGATTACTTGCAATGACTTTGTCAGCTCCGCCACGAAAAATATTATTATCCATCAGGAAAAATACCTTCGGATTTATGTAAAAATTGCTGTGATAATGATCTAGAAATAATATATATTTTTCCCAAGGATTTGAAAAAACACATAACTGCTAGAAAGTTTCAAAGCATAGGAAAGGAATAAATGCTCCTTCTTGTAATGTTGTATTGCAATATTTATCATTTTCAAGGAAATTCTTAAACTTACAATCTCCTTTGAAAGTAGGATAAGCAATTTCTTGAAATTTTCCCAAATCATTAATTCATTTAAGCAATTATATTTCATGCAGTTCTAAAACGAGAAAAAAAAATCTTATAATTGTATGCAATATATCTACCAATTTACTTCTCTTGTTATCACTTTGATTTTATTGCTGAATGTTGAAGTGTATGCAATCCCAATTTTTTATTAGGATAAAAATGAATGAACAAAATCATCTTCAATGCGTATTTTGGAAAAAAAATGCTAGGATGGATTTTCCAGGAAACTGGTCACATTGCATAACATTGTATTCTGCGTAAAGTATATGTGGTTATTATTCTACGTGAATACTCATGAGAAATTCGGTTTCACAGTAGTTTAAGTGCTCCAGGAATTGAGTCTCTGTCATTTTAGTATAATATGGATATTTTTCAATACATTTTGAATATTTATGGACTATGCTTCCATTGAATTTTCATAACTTTTATGAATGTTTTTTACGGCAAAAATTGAATGAGATGACCTAACGAAATTTTACCGAGTGATAATTTTGAAACGAATGAGAATAATAAGAATTCTTCAAAATGCTTCATTTCTGTTTATTTACACACTTTAAATTGGAAATCAAAGGTATTACAGAAACGATTTAGTATAATGTCAAATAACTAACCATTTTCTAGGCGAACTTTTTAAGGAATGACTTTTAGAAAATACTCAGATAGAAAAAAGTAAATGTTCTTAAATACTCTGTCGGCACTCGGTTGATACTGCTACTCATTTCATACTGGAGAGCTAGCTACACTACTGGCCATTAAAATTGCTACACCAGGAAGAAATGCCGATAACAAAATGATATACTAAAAATAACAAGTGATTAAATTTTCGAAAAATTTGGCTGGATAGATCCTGAGAAATCAGTACCCAGAACAACCACCTCTGGCAATAATAACAGCAGTTATACGCCTGGGCATTGAGTCAAACAGAGATTGGATAGCATGTACAGGTACAGATGCCCATGCAGCTTCAACACGATGCCACAGTTCATCAACCGTAGTGACTGGCGTTTGGTGACGAGCCAGTCGCTTGGCAACCATTGACCAGACGTTTTCTATTGGTGAAAGATCTGGAGAACATGCTGGCCAGGGCAACAGCCGAACATGTTCCATATCAAGGAAGGTCCGTTCAAAACCGGCAACATGCGGTCGGGCATTATCCTGCTGAAACGTAGGGTTTCGCAGGGCTCGAATAAAGGGTAGAGCCACGGGTCGTAACACACCAGAAATGTAACGTGCACTGTTCAAAGCACCATCAATGCGAACAAGAGGTGACCGAGACGTATATCCAATGGCACGCCATACCATCACACCAGGTGATGGGCCAGTATGACGATGACGAATGCACGCTGCCAGTGTGCGTTCACCACGATGCCGCCAAACACGGATGCGACCATCATGATGCTGTACACAGAACCTGGATTCATCTGAAAAGATGACGTCTCGTCATTCGTGCGCCCAGGTTCGTCGTTGATCACACCATTGAAGGCGCTCTTGTCTATGACGCAGCGTCAAGGGAAGCCACAGCCATGGTCTCCGAGCTAAGAGAACTGTTCGTGCAGACACTTGTTGTCTTCCAAACGACCCCGTTTCTTGACTCACGGCTCGTGACGTGGTTGCACGATCCATTACGGCCATGCGGATAATATGCCTGTCTTCTCGGCTGCTTGTGATAGGTGGCCGTTGAGATCCCGCATGGCGTTCCATATTAACCGTCCTGAACCCATCGATTCCATATTCTGCTAACAGTCATTGAATCTCGACCGACGCGAGCAGCAATACTGCGATAAGATAAACCGCAATCCCGGTACGCTACAATTTGACCTTTATCAAAGTCAGAAACGTGCTGGTTCGCATTTCTCCTTTTTACACGAGGCATCACAACAACTTTTCGCCAGGCAACAACGTTCAAATGCAATTTGTGTATGAGGAACCGGCTGAACAATTTCCTCATTTAAACACAATGTAGGTGTCGCTACTGGCGCCTGCTTTGTCTGAATGTGCTTGAGAAGCTAATCATTTGCATATCACAGCACCTTCTTCCTTTCGTATAAATTTCACGTCTGTAGCATGTCGCCTTCTTGGTGTAGCAATTTTAATGGCCAGTAGTGTATTTTTTTAGAAGTCGATAAACTAGGAATAAACCATGTCATTGTAGCATCTTTGTTAAGTATCCTGAAGATCTCTGCTAATATATACTATTCATGTGCTGTTCTGATCCATGATTCACTCTACACGATTAGAGATAAAATATTAAAAAAAATAAATATATTTATTTATAATCATTTTGAAAGTTTCTAAATTTATCTTATATTTATATGTATTCAACTTTTAATTATGTGTACCTACATCTGAAATACATATGTGCATGTAATCATGTAGCTGACATGGCTTTTGTAAGGCAATTGAATATGCAGCTCGTCCAGATAGGATGTGTTGATATCTAGAAGAACTTTTCACAGACTGTGGGACATATTCACGTGTCACAAGGGAGAAAGCCACGAACACTCATCCCGACATTCGCCAATGCAAAAAATAGAAGAACCATATCATTCTCTCATTGCTCAATAGTGGAATTCGACACCTTTCATTCCGAAGAGCAGTAGTATCCTACTACTAAGCAACTCTGAAAAATAGATTAGTTAATTTTCAGAACGTAATTTGATAAAAAGCTAATCTTTTTGCTCGGTGGAGCTCATTAATACAAAAGAATAACTTAATTATTTCTATTCGATACAAATTTTTTATAGCGAATGCTTTTTAATCTTAAAATTCAGGTCTAAATTGTTTGCTTTTTGCGTTTCAGCCTTAATCATGAAATGCTAATATTTCATTTTAAATGCTTAAAAGCTTGGATAAAGAATATTAAATATCATGAAATGTCTTGAAAATAAGTAGTTTTAATAGTAGCATGAAAAGTATAAGATAAAAATACGCTGAATAATTTACATCATTACGTATTTATCACAAATCAGATTATTCGTGTTTGATGACTATGATGTTAACAGACATTAGGGGTTTAATTAATTAGTAGATTTATAATAATGAACGTATCCATTTTTTTATCTGTATCTCCAACCAAAGATTACGACACCTCAATGGGAAAAATTACGTGCTATTAACAGGTGGAATTGCTGGTTTTAATTATTTAGGGGAAAAATTCGAATTCACAAAAAATAAATCTTAATTACAAATAGTTATCAGACTTGAAAAAGAAAGAAATAGTTGAAGTGCTGGTTGTTATTGAAAAGGAATTAGTTTTTTTAAAAAAAAGAGTTTAGAAGAAATTTTCTTTAAGGAAGAATATAAAAAATTAAAATTCTGAAGATAAGAAAAGACTGATGCTGAAAACACTGCAAATTGTAATCTTCATTTGAAAGAATATTGATTTCTTTCCTCGAAACAAAATACTTTCAATGCAAAAAACTTTTTACATGTAAAATATATATTATATTATCAGATTAATTCGAATGTATCTTGATATTATTTATCATATTATAATAGAACTATACGAAGGATAAAATACCTTTTGTAGAACTGCATAGAAAATTTTTGAGAGCTATTTATGAGAATATTTAAATATAGCAAGTAAGCAAATAATTAAAAATTAACAAAAGCCTTTGAGCTTATGTATTGTAGAACATTCTGAGATTAGGAACTAAATTCGATAGAACTTTTGCAAATATTGAACTGAAGGTTTTATCAAAATACTTTGCTAAAAAATAAAATTGCACTATATCAATTATTTTGAAAAAAATCTGATTTGTATTTAAAAGATATCAACAATCACAGTTGTTTGCATAAAATAAAATCAGTGCATTTAGAGACACATCTATATGAACTTTTTAGAATGTGTTTTCCTATAGAAGTATAATAAATAAAATCTAAGTAAATTATTTTCCATAAATTAGATTTGGAATTACTTAGAATTTTCTATTAATTCTTATTTTAATAATAATAATTATAATATAACTAAAATATCTGTATAAGAATTATTTATTTTATTTCTTCATTAAGAAATTGCCCTGGAATTTTCTGTAACAATGTATTTTTTTATGTTTTTGTGGTAATAATTTTCTAAATTATATAATACATATAATAGAATTAACACATTTTTCGTAAAATGATTAATATATTTATGTTAAAATAAATACAAAATGTGTATTAATTTCTTAATTTCTTAAAATGTTTAATTTTCATTATTTCCAGAATTTGTAGTACCATTGTTCAAACATTGGCTTAAGTTCCTCATTCATAGATATTTCAATAAACTGCTCCTGCATTAATATGGATTCATTTGTGTTTGGGCTCTGAGTTTGTCTCCGCTCAGAAGGGGTCAACATCCTATCGGGTATATTCCAAATTAAGAATGTCTTCAAATCGTTGATTCGAGCCGTTACATGTCGGCTGTAAGCAAGCAAATCTTCATTTCTACTTTTCAATTTTGAAAAATTTGGCAATGGAAAGTATTCTTTTCTCCCAATGTTTTTTTAACCATAAAGTGGTTGTTTCTTTCGTTACCGTTGAGATCATGCGTACGTCACTTTATTTTACTTATAATTGGTCTGTGAGTGAAACAAATAATCGTTTTCACCAATAATGTTGAATATACAATTTTGTCTACCCATCAAAAACAAGTCAATTTTTCAGTGGGATTAGCTCTTCAGTGAGCAGTTGGAAAGAAAATGTTGGCCGATATTTAAATGGGATGGGTTATTTTATATATTATTGGAGATTTGTCTCTCTTGATACTGCTATTAAAAAATAAATACTTATTAATAATTAAGTAAAGATAGATTTATTTCATGTAGCATGTAAAGCACATTAGATATTAATATTTGATTGTTTATGCAAGCAATACATAAATCATAACATCCACTTTATGGTTAGTTTAAATCGGCAAAAACAATTTAAATGTGGTATTTTTCCATTTGTACAGGAAACGTTTTGCAATAAATTCTACATTTTCAGCTATTACGTTTTTAGATTTGATTAAAATTTAATTTTTCATCTTGTGTGTGTGTAGTTTCAAATTAATTAAATTTGGTATAATTTTACTCACATAATCTACAGTTTTGGGGATAAATCATATTGTGACACAAATTATTATCTTTGCTTTCCAGGAATCCAGATCTGAATTAATCGATTTAAGCACCTTTCGATCATTTTTAGCTAACTAACGTACTTCTGTGTGAAATATATTGTAAACGGTTATATTCTCTGATATTTTCCAAACAAAGTAGAACAAATTGAAAACATTCTTTTTGATTTTATTTGGTTGGAGAAAAAGAAAATCCTTTTTTTTTGGTAGATAGTGGTAAATATCGATATTTCATAAAGTATCAAACAATTAATTTCAGATTTATGTTCGTTAGAAAAACGACACTTCAACTTTAAAGTTTCTTTTGCTGTTTTTGTTTGGTCGATTCATTTGTGAGTTACAAGGTAAAATAGAAGTTAACAAAGAAAAAATTCAGTACATTTTACAGTTATTCTTTTATAAAGGCGAAAATACAAACCAGATGACTGAAATTGTGAATGGTGAGTACGGTTACGATACTGCAATTATGTGTGATTTTGGAGTTATTGATCCGTTCAGATATTTTTGATGTTAAAGATTCACACTGGTAAGCCCAGAAAATGTCGATAAAATCACAGAAATGATAACACAGATATCAGGCATAACACCACCATGGAGCTAAGCATTGACCATACTTTTTAATGACTTGCACAAAGCAAATCTGAAACATGTTAAATAAAGTCTTGAAGTTCAAGCAAGAATAATGAATTACTTTTTACCCAACCTAATATTAACTGATCTAATGATATAATCTAATGATCAATGCAAATGTTCAATACGAATTTTTTGCTAAAATGAAATTGATGAATGACACAATTTCTGAAAATATATTTGATACAGCTTGCTTTAAGTAAAACGGAAATCCTTGGTATTTTCCTATCATTACCGAAGCACCATCAATGGCAATAAATGATATTAGTCAAAGATAGATAGAGCTTTTACTCTGAATAATCTTTTTAATTCAGTAAATGACGTTTCACCTTTCTTATTGGCCTCCAATAATTTAGCAAATAACCATTCTTGGCAAAAGTTTTCGGTTACAAATCTGACATAATCTTCGTTTCTTGGTAAAGTGGACTCATCAAGCCTTAAAGAAAATTCAGGTGTTCTTAAGTCTCACATAAGGAATTTTCGATGTACTGAGCCGTTTCGTCAATTCTTCTTTATACTGAATTATTATACTGATAAACTCTTCTTATAATTTCGAAAGCTGGTTAGTGCAACACAATGGATATCACCTAACTTACGGATGGTGAAATATATTCACCAATAAGTTATGGCTTTTCAGACTTTGCAGTCTATAAAGAAATGTTAAAAGAAGCACAACTGGTCCATCATCGCTTCTATAGCTTTTTATAGTTTCGGAATCTGGTTTGTGCAACACAATAAATATTACCTCGTTTACAGACGGTAAAATATATTCACCAATAATGTATGGTTTTAAAGGGTTTGCAGTTTATAAGGAAATGTTATAAGAAGCACGCGGTCCATCATCGTTTGAAAGCTTTTTATAATTTCGTAAGCTGGTTTGGGCAACACAATAGATATTACCTCGTTTACAGATGGTAAAATATATTCACCAATAATGTATGGCTTTTCAGACTTTGCAGTCTGTAGAGAAATGTTATAAGAAGCACACGCAGTCCATCATCAATTCGTTAGATGTCCCTATGGGTTTTTGAGGTGAAATTATTTTCTATTATTTTCTTTTTTGATTGCTTAAAAAAAATGTTAAATTGCGCTTTACGTCCCCTACTTCACCAACCCGCTAATTTGATGCGATTTTTCGCGTATACTCATTAATTACTCTTTTGTTTTGGCCTTTTCATTGGTCTCTAATTAAATTTCACGTCGAAATAGCGGTAGAATTTTCACCATGGCATCGACGATTTTGAAAACGCGCCAAGTAGGGGACCTAAAGTACATTTTCACCTAAAAAAATATTAAATTCTTATCTTTATTGTCTCAATGAATTTTTATTAAATAATCTTTAAGCTTTGAAGGTATCAATAAATCGTATGACATAGCTTAATTACATAAAAGACATCAACAAAGTAATATTTTCTGGCGATGAGAGAAAAGCCATATTTCAATATTGATATTCAACATTGTATTGTTGGCATTTTTTTTCTGCTCACTCATTCTGTCATCTATTAAAAAGGACAAAAAAGAATACAAAATAATTTGTAAATTAAATATTTTATCAGCTACAAACCACTGTTAAATACTATTAACTTTTTCAATGGAATACTACAATAAAAACATTTTGAATTAATTATTTAATGTAAGGATTACTTTATTTAACTTTTGGATAAAAGATAATTCTCCATACTTAACTTCTTTCAAAAACATCTGCATTAAAAAAAAATTAGAATCTCTCTTCCTAAGCTTCTAATAAAAATTAATTCCTTAAATAATGTTAAAGGATTACTATATTGAGAGGTGTGACATGTAATTTTTTTCAAGAGATAAATTTATTCATATATACTTACATTACGGAAGCACACTATTTGCATATTATGTACAAGTTAGCGCATGAAGTGGTAGTATTGCGTCTCTGTAAAACTTTGTTTTTGGCTGCCTGTCTCTTATAGTACTATTTTTGTTTATTAACCTAAGAAATTGATGCAATCTAAAACTATTAAATCACAGGCATGTGTCAATAGATTTTTTTTTGTATATTTTTGAGGTATTATTTTAACTTTTTATTGTCATTTTGTTATTATTTTGTATTTAGCATGTTGATGGATATTGACAGCTTAAATTTATTGAAGTAAATTGAAGAACAACTGTTGTAAATATTCGGATTAATTATTACTGTTAGACAAATTTTACTTTTAAACTCCCTATTTCAATCATATATACATCAATTTTAATAGTTTTTATGACAATTTAAATCACAAAATAAATCTTAAATGTTATATAATAATTTTTATCAAATAATATTTTTAACAAAACAAAATTTCAAAAACTGAAATTTCATGGATGTAGATAGATTGCGTTTTCAACAATTATTGTGACTTGAACATCTTTAAAAGGAACTGATTTTTTTAAAAAATGTTTTATTAATATTTATAAATTTAAATCAATTGTTTGATAATCATTAGAAGCAGGATCGAAATTAAATTGAAAATTTATGGAAATGGATTTTAAAATGAAAATAAATTACAACCATTCATGTTGTTTTAATGTATTAGACAAAATAAATAGTTTCTTCACTTTCTTAAGTCTCTTTGCATATAGAGAAAATTGAAGGGAAATAGAAAAATTGGAAAGCAGAGAGGAAGAGTTTATTACTACTTTCCAACTACTTTTGTAATGTAGTTAATCTATGTTATTTTACAGCATGACTGTAAGATCTTACAATTTAACTGAATACGTATATTGTATGGCAAAACTGTGTAAGTTGTTAACCATGCTAGAACCAATCATATTATTTAGTTCGTGATCAATGGAAGAAATTAAGCAATGAGAAATATCCAACGCTGTTAGCAGTTTGAAAAAGAATTTGAATGAAAAAAATTGTTTACCCTATATTATAACGCAAAATGCATTCATAAGTCTCCGTTCATGAAGTGAACAAAGTTCCGAATGTTATTGATCACGATACAAGCAACTTTGCAATGAGTTCAAATCAACTTAAATTAATTACAAATGCTGTAATTAAAATCTATAAAATAAATACAGCCTATATTTTAAGTTCTATAATCAAAGACCAACATCTGAATATAAATTTCACTTCATTTTTTTCTATTCAAACTCGGATAAAAATTCGCAGAATACACAGAATAAAGATGTTACATAATTTATGTAGATTTATCATTTTTTTTAATTATGAATCAAATTTTATCATTACGAACATGCATCCTTAAGATATGTTTTAAGTAAGTTAGTTGTGTTTGATAAGATGTCAAAGTGAATATGATTATGCTTAGGGAGATCTTACAATACATACCACGATTTATCCGGAGCTATTGTTAATAAACTGTTTTCCAGCTTTAATTACTCCAACATGACTGCAAACTCAAATAGCTATATATAGTTACATAATAAACTGTGTATAATTATATACATTGCTATAAATAAATTGCTAAACAAATTTCATTTTGAAATGAAAGCAATGTTGATAAAATCAATAAAGACTTTTGTAAAAAGTATGAAAGCTCTCCTGAATAATTTTTTTAAAGAATGCATATTACTTTTTAATTTTCATTCATTTGCGCATTGTAAATAATAGAAGACTATCATTTGATGATAACAAATTTTTTTCTCTCAATACAAGCATTATAGTATTTGTTGCATTTTTCTATTCATCCAGATTTGTGGGAGCCAAACTATAGCATCTCATGCAAAGAATGCATGAAAAAACGCATTAATAAAAAAAATGGATCGTTGGTTATGAGAAGTTGCATTTTTTTTTATTAGACAAAGTGACAGTGGATAGAATTATCTTTCTGCCTTCCTTAATTCGAATCAAACATAATATTGGAATAATATATAAATGCCTATAAGTAGTTTTGAAGGCCTTGGTGGCCTTTTTGGTTAGGTCATCATTTTAGTTATCGGAATGAAGTGAGTTCGAATCCCGGCTAATCCAAAGATATGTCATGTTCGGCGTCTAGAACACTGAAAGTATGTCGTGGTTGTAATGTCCTCCACATTCTTAATCAAAATTAATATCGTTGGGGGTGTTAGTAGCCGGGCCTAAGGTCTTCTCTGGCTTCCTATTTCTAAATTAGAAGACCCAGAGTTTACTGCCATATATATGAGCCAAAATCGTACTTCCAACCTTGTCGGAGAAAGGGGTGCTCTGTTCAGAAACGGAAGACGCTCTTTCTGACTTTATTCCCCGAGTCCCTAATATGTGGACTTGGTTTCGCAAAGTGTCATATGTAACAACAAGTAGTTTTGATCAAATTTCATATCATATAATATAAATAATTATTAAAACTATGAAATATATATGCTCTTTTCTATTATATCACTGTTATTCAATGATGAAAATGAGCTAAAAAATTCAAATTAAACTTATTTTTATTCTATACTATTCCCGATTTTTTGGTCAATATTTTTTAAAGAAAGGTAATGGCAAAATAAGTATTTTTGTTCTAAATATTTCTCAAAAATTCTCAATGCAGTACCTTTATTTGTAATTTATAATGTAGATTTTCTTAAAATAGTCGTAAATAAAAATATTTTCTTAAAGTAATCATAAATAATCATTTAAATATAATTGAATGTAGTCTATCATCAAAAGCGGTATTTTTGATTAAAGTGCAGTATTATTGCTTTAAAGAAGCCACAAATTCCCTTGTGTCTCAAATTTCACAAATTGAATCTTACAGCTATTCATTTTAATTGAATTACTTTAAATCGCAAATCGAAAAGCCCTTTCATTTAAAACTTTTAAGCAATTAATAATGAGTTGCAGTCAATCCTTTTAAGGCATCACACTTTCATCATGTTGGGTTCTCTTTAGCAGATTAAGATATAAATTTGATTCCAAGAGTTCTTGGTGAAAGGTACAAGATTGTTTTATTGGAATGGATAACTGATGAAAACATTTATTTCCTGATTTGTCGACTAATGTTAAGGAATGAGACCAGTAATCAAGAAAATAACCGCTATTTTTGTGCAACGAATACAGTAGGATTAAAATTAGCATTGTTTCTGTAAATGATTCATTATAACTAAACCAATTTCTTTTCCATTAATTTACCATATTCATTTTGTCCTGATAATTCTAGTCTTTATATGTGTATTTAACAATGGTTTTCACAATATTTATGATGCTTAATCGGTAAAACTATACTTTAGGGTGCCCTTTGGCGAACTTAGGGTTTTTTTTTTTTTTTTTTGTGCCATTCTTGTTCGCGCCGATTACAGTGCTTACAGGTATGGTTGAACATTCAAAAATAACGCAACGTCATTTGGAGTTTTAAAACTCTAAAAATGATAAGCCAATCAGAGTCTCGACTGGATCTAAACCAATCAGAACACGATTTGGTTTTGCCCAGCTTGGAGATCAATCACGATCACAACTTGGCGAGAGTCAAAGGGGCACCCTAATGTATAGTTGAACCGCTGAATCTATGTCCACGGCTACAAAATTCTCCTTAGTAATGAAAATAACAATTAGCACATTTAATTAATGTCATTATTTTAAGCGTAAGAGCCAAATTTATCAACAAACATAAAAGTTTTTTCTTTTAAAAAAAGTTACTTTTATTTAATTATTTTTTAAATATGCTGCTCTGTTCTAAATCAATCGAAGAAGCTTTGAAATCTGGAGAACGGAGTTTACTTACTGATTCCAATAATGCAGTCTTAAGATGGTATAAAGAAAAACATATAATAATCGATGATCAACATTGATGAACAATGAAACAAAAATTGATGTGTAACTGTATCTGTATTTGAGAAATTGATAAAGTACAAAATAATACAACGAGAAAATGAATTCAGTTCTCGTTTTAAATTGTTTACCATATATTAGTTTGGGGAAAAAGAAATCCATTATTTTTACGTGAATTTTATGTAACTTCTTTTGGATTCACTTTGTAAAAAGGTTTAAAACAGCTTTCATGTAGATTTTTAGGTCTTGCGCGTTACGACTGCTGATATGCGGTTAACTTCGATCATTTTTGATATTTTATAGACATTTTCGACGATGCTGTATCCACATGCGAGGTGCATCTCTAACATCGAAAATACGGAATCGACGAAACAAAAATTGTACGTAACTGGTTGTTACAGTCTTATATAGGACGATAAACACCTTTCACAATTTTAGCCACCCGGCTATCTTTTTCGCCGTTACAAGAGAAAAACGAAAATGTATCGAATTTTCTGTTTGTTGTCTTCCATTTTTAAAACCTTGTACTCGTAACTGAATGAATCAAACAAAAAACCGCAAGAGGATATTTAGTGTCAAATGTCACCTATCCAACGAGCATAAATCTGAAATTGTTTGATAGATACTTCACGAGATATCGATCACTACAGACGTCTAACGAAAAAATAATGGATTACTTTTTCCCCAACCTAATAACATACAAATTAAGTACTTCAAATATTTCTTTTTTTATGAAGTTAACAGGACTATACAGTAAAATTTAGACAAGGTTATTTGTAAATCAAATTTATTTTTGGAAAAATAAGTACTTAAAATAAACATGGATTAAATTAACTGTAAAACGTAATTTTATATATTTACACAGTCAGAATATAGAAAATTTTTTATGAAACCATTGAATAAGGAAAGTGCAGTTAGTAAATATCCAAGAAAATGTTTTCCAAGCACTTTGCAAGCCAAGCAGAAAGAGAAAATATTTATGGGTTCACAAATATGTAAAACTCTGAAAGTGAGAAAATACTTTCAACACGATTTGATCCATTAGAGGATTGAGCATTATTCAAAACCATTACCGATGAATTCTTGAGAGATAAAAAAAATATGCTACAGATTTTTGATAAAATAGCATAAAATTGAAGTAAATACATCACTAAAAATACATTTTCATGATTTGTCTCGCTTCTTTCCAAAAATTTTAGACAGTGTGAGTAATGAATACAGCGAGCATTTCCATCAGATTTTTGAAGGTTTTTGAATATCATGAAGGCTTATGGCATGGAAATATACAACGTGTCGATGTTTGGTAAAAGACAAGAGAGAAGAGAGTTAGAAAAAGACAAACAAGAATTTATAACAAAAACGTAGCAGGAATTTCAATCGCTTATACATGTAGTTTTTCATTTATTTATAACATATTTAGTAGCATTATATTTGCAGGAAATCAAACCACACTTTTTCCTAAATATTGACACGAAAAATTATATAGTACGGTCTATAATTTAGAAACCCTTTAAGCCCATAAATCATCAGTTTTAAAGTAGCATGTAAAAATATTTTGTAGCTTGAAATTAATATTATTACTAGTCTCTTATAAACACTACAGCTTTGGCTATCACAACTACGCTATTTCCTAGCCTTTTTCTATCCATGGCAACTCTAGTTTAGTTCTTAATCTTCAAGACATATTGGTCTTTTTCAGTATCATTCAACCACCAAGCTGTTGGTTAGTTACTTCCTCTGTCCCAGGGTCCTTAGGGTTTTAAAAAATAGCAACTTTAACTCAAATGTTTTCTGTCCTTAACCAGTCTTGACCTAGATACCCTGACCTATTAATCTAGATAACCTGTATTATCTGTGGCTGCTCATAGAGTTTATATAACTTAACGTTGCGCTTTAGTTCACCAACAGCTTCTCTCACGTTTCGGACCAAAGCTAGTTCTGAGAAATTTACTTTCAAACATATTCAAAGTATGTTGAGCAACGGTAGTAAGGTTCCACGTTCCATTTGCAAAGAACAAGAACCATTGCATGTTTCTATGATAATAAATTACCAGTTACTTGAAAGAATGCCAAATATATTCACCTTATTCATAAATAATCAAAAGCAACCACGTCCCTTCATCTCAAATTCACCAGACCCAAAAGTTGTTCATAGACATAATCAAAAAAATGGTAATATTCTACATACTCAACAATATTTGAAATTATATTTTTTTTTTACAAATTTTTCATGACAAATTCTTATTGTATATCAAGCCCTCATAATTTCAACCTTATTGATGCTTTACTTTTGACACCGTGTAGTGGAAAGTCTAATGGCAAAAGGTTGTTGTAAGGCATTTAGGTTTATACCGCGTTTTGCCGTCGGGGAGGAATTTTCATAAATACTGGGCCGTATGTCACAAGGGAAGAAACCCTGAAAACGCCAAAGCATCTATCCCGATATCTATCTCTTATTGTTCAACAATGGCTATGATCAAACCGGAACCTCATGATCCGAAGAGCTGTGTTTACCACTGGAGCTTGGTGAGCCTTAGATGATGCACTTTTATAGAAAAGAATGTATTGAAACAGGGCTGGGTAAACTGGCTCGCGTGACAGTTACAGCCTATAACGAATTTTAGTGTGTGACACGCCAATCTTGGCTTTTTATCCCATTATTATTTATTTCTAATTTGCTACTTTATCTCATTATTTCTGTTACTGACACACCACATAAGAAGCTAGGACTTGAGCTTATTGATTTGCAATTGGATCACAGTACGAAGTAAATGTTTGACATACATTGATTGATTGATATACATGAATGAAAAACATACATTGATTTTTGCAAATCTTTGCGTGAGCGAAAAAATTTAAATGCATGGAGAAATTTTTTTTTGAAATATTCTCTTCCCATTTGGGTTGACATATATTTGAAAAAAAGCGGGTTTTTCTTATAGGAATATCTATGAGAATAAAAATGGCTGACATTAACCTAAAAGCTATGATGAGAATTTCAACAAGCAAACACAAACCTGATGCAAAAAAATTGCTAGAAAAATTGATAAGCTTCTTTCATTTTATTAAACATATTCTAAAATTAAAGGTGCCTGCAAATGCAGATGATATGAAATTGGCACAATAAATAATTTGAATGAATTTGTTTATTTTATTTTCTATTTATTGATTTTTATGGTACAACTTTCATCTTTTCTAGAGTGGAAAATTAATTAATAAATGTTTTTTTAATGGTGGGGCTCTGTGTGACTGGACCCGTCACCTATAACGAACCCAGAAACTGCTACTCATTTTAGCGTTACCCGGTGGGCACCTGTGAACCAACTCACGGAGGCCAGTAGCATTGCCCACGCACATCACCACAAACCCGTTTATAGGGAGGGCCACATTCATCCATCATCTCAGAGGAAGAAAGAACAAAGATATACAGAGAGAGAGAAAGAAAACGTGACCACACCCAAAACCGGAATTTGAACCCAGGACCAGCAGCCAAGGAGTCAGAACACTAAGCACTCATCCATTGGCTGGAAATTAATGAATGTAATTTTTGAAAAAATGTGTGATCTTCTGTGGTGTCTCTCGCATCCCTGTCAGACCTCGAACCAGAACATTTGTCCGCCTCAGTTTAAAGAAAATATGTAAATCCTTATATATCTCAAAGGAAATTTCTGTATCATTATAATTTTTAATATATTCATTAAAATCTAAAAATAAACTAAACTTAATGGCTCAGCAACCCATCGGAAGGTGAAGGACTACAGAACCCATATCTATTTTCTTGACCGAGCGCCCTGGGGTGCGAAACATATGTACCGGCTAGGGGGCAGCTAATGCAAAACCCCAAGTATTAAGTTCCCAAGCATGCTTGGTATTCTATTTCATCGACCCAGGGAAGTGATGAAAGGATGAATTGGGATCGTGGGGGCCTGGTTGGTTAGAACGTCGTTCTCATTATCAGTGAGATCGAATCCCTGCTTATCCTAAGATCTGTCGTGTTCACTACATGTGACTGGGGAATGTAAAACATGTCGTGGTCGCAAGTCCTCCATGTTTCTATTCCAAATTAATACCTCTGGGGGTGTTAGGAGCCAGGCCTTGTATCTTCTCTGGCTTCCTATCTCTAAATTGGAAGACACAGATGCTGCTGTCACCCACTTATGAGCCAAAATCATGCTTCCACATCGGGAGGGGGGTGCTCTGTTCATAAACAGAAGATGCTCTTTCTACTTCATTCACTCAGTCTCCGACGGACGGGCTTGCTTTTGCCAAGTGTCATAAATAACAACAAGGATCAGTCAACCATATCAAACCTCGTGAATAAGAACCTCGGACTTGTGCATTGAGGGCATAAAGCACTGATAAATTTAAAATTATGACTTTTGATTTTGATTTTTACTAACTCATGGTGGTAATGTAGACTTTTTATCGTTCAATTAATCAGTTAAATATCGATAACAATTCTTAATTGCAATAAAATGCTATTGGATTTTCTTACAAATGAAATGCAATAACATTTCATTTGTGAGGCAATTGTTATTTTTTGGAATTAAAAATAGGTATGCAATTGATCATACTTATTTTTAATTCCAAAAAATAACAAAATGCTGACGAACTTCTGATGGTTTGTAAAAATTGTGAATATAAATAACATGAATAATATTTTTATTTTTAATGACTCATGGTGGTAATGTAGACTTTTTATTGTTTAATCAATTAAATATCAATTATAATACTTAATTGCAATAAAATGCTATTGCATTGCTTTACAAATGAAATGCAATAGTATTTTTTTAAATTAAAAATAGGTATGATTAATAGGATTTAATATTTAAAATTCCAAAGAATCCTCTGCTACTGAAGACTATATAATAAATTTGCTTTCTAAAACAATATAAATTGAATGTAGTATTGTTTATAATTTACAATATGCATAATACATAACATTTCTTATTAGAATACACACATATTAGAAAGTTTATCAACAAATCTTATCTCGCACTTCTTGATAGAAATTTAAGATTACGAGGGCAGGAATTGATAAAAAAGAGACTTTTTCTTCGGCTAGAATAATTTTAATCCTAAATTAAAAGGTAAATTGATGTTTTCCCTGAAAATGTTAATGAAAATAGTTTAGCTGGAATTCAATAAATATGTTCATTGGAAGTACAATCTAATATCGTTAAGTGATTTAATTTGGTTCCGTATAGTTTGGTTTCAAATTCATTTGGTTCTAAATTAATTTTTATTTGTTTTATAGCTGTCAGCTTTATCAGATTTCAGAATAATCTGAAATTTTTATTTAAATCTGCAAATATTTACTAATATATGCTTGCATTCTTTTTATAAGAATTGTCAGAAAAATTTTAGAAGCTTGTCTGAAGCAGAAATTGTTTATTGATCAGGTAAGAATAATGTAAATGTATTTGTGTTGATTGCCAATTTTTTATTTGTATTTTATCACTATTCTAATTACTGTTTTTCATTAAAATCTGTTAGAATTATATTTGATTTATTCTAAAAGATGTCACAAACGTGAAATAAAGTTTTAAATTTTATTTCAATAATAATAAAAATAAAATTTTAAATTTTATTTCACGTTTGAAAATTTCTATTGTAAAATATATTCTTTGTTTTATTTATTTCTTTTATGAAAAAAATCAGAAAATTTTAGGGAATTTTGAATTATTTATTATTTAAATTCGGGAAAAATAGCAATAAAATTACCTCGATTAAAAAAATTCTTGGAAATTTTAAAATTATTGAAAAATAATCATTCTCACAGAATAATAGCAATAGAATTTACGTATTTTCTAAGATTCGAGATTTCAAATCAAGAATATTTAACTTTTTTTTACTTTATTTGAATATTTCAATTTCATAAATCAGAGTATCTATATCTCTTCAAAAAAGTATCTATTAATATCATGAGATACAAAATTTTACTATCAATACTTTTTTCTTTTATAAAACAATTAACCAACTTGTTTATTATCTTTCCATTTTTTCCCAAACATGACATATTATTCAATTAAATTCTTTTTTTAACTAGAAACAAAATAATAAAAAATGATAAATAGCAAAAAAATTATATAAATAATTGTGATGTAACTGTATTTTTAAAAATATTCTATAAAGATTATATATATATATAAGGCCTACTTACGAATATTACAATGATAAATAATTAACTACTTTTTAGTATTTTTTTGGATTTAAAACATTTTTGTATGATTTTGGGCTTAGAAATTGGTCTTCAGCCGTTGCTGAAAAGCCATACTTTGTGCTAATGTGGTCAACACCCCCTGATAAAACTGAACTGACCATATTGGTACTTCACTTGTATACATTTTTTCGATTCATCTAAACTTACTATCTTGTAAATTTCACTTTGATGTACTGGTTATATGTTATTTCTTTTGCTATTGTATTCATATTTGTTCTTAACAATAAACAATTTTCGAATATCTCTTTACACAAACGCACACACACACACATATATATATATATGTATATAATTAATTAAAAAAGGAAACATTTTTTAATAGGCTGTATTCATACTTTCTCAAAATTTTCTATATTAATTCCTTAGCTATTCCATTGTTCTTGCTATTTGCAAGAACAATGAAGTTTCTTATATATATGTAACAAAAATACCCTGCATTACAACTGAACTGGACTAGTACTCTTAGAAAAGAGTCCACTCACAAATCCGATCGAATGCTGGTACCAGTTAATTATAAAAATAGATTAGCGGAATGGATTATTATCAAGTATTTGGGATGCAATCTTAAGAAAACAATTTAAACGATATCCAAAATTTAGGAACTCTTACATCTATTTAAATATATACTTGTTTTGAGATTCGAACCCAACTACCAAAAAGGCAGTGATGGTCTGGTTAGGAAAGGTATCATACGCAAGACCTAGAGGTGACGAGTTCTATACCAAATCTAATCGGAGATCTGTCGTGTTAATTAATGGCAACAGGGGCATGTCGAATATGTCATGACAGAACTTTCATTTCCTCAGGTATAGAGAAGAAGATGCCAATTAGGATTTGACCTTGTCATTTGACTGTGTTTCAATGTCACGTGATGATTAACAGTTTTTACAGTCTTTTCAGTCAGCAGAAATCAAGTGCTAGGAATGCATAGCAAAGAAACAAATTTCCCGGAGCTATCTATTACATTAAAGTTAGAAAAGGAATGAACACTCTTATACTATGCATATATTAGACTTAGTTTATATGCCGTTCTACACTAACATTTTCCATGAGAGGACTAATTCAAATAGATATAATTGCTCAAAGTGCATTTTAAACTACTTCAAACATCCATTCTAAAGTCTTAAAAGCGATTTATGGAAGCCCTGTGTGATACCCATTCAGAAGCTAGAGGGATAACTCATTCAAAAACTACAGTTTAGTGTATTTTGAACAGACATCTATACTTGAGGTGGAAATCGGACAGAAAAAAATACATAGAAGTTCGCAGTGCTACTTATTTAATTTAGAAATTTAGTATTGTTAATGGAATTATTCATTAGATCATTGTATTCAAATATTGAAAGTTTATAGAAAAAGTAAGCAACAATTATGTAGGGTAATATTTTAGATGTTTTAAGTGAAGGATATTTTTATACAATTGAAGAATCTATTTTTGTGTTAAAATAATTCCCAGATATTGAATCAAATTTTGCGCTTCTTACTGATTAACCAGCTACATTGTTATCCAGAAACTTCGATGGCTTTAAAATTCTTTCAAACTGACTTATTTTCCTGTGTTATCTCTGTAAAGACACCGTGCCTTTGTTTAAAAATGTGTGATAGGAATTTTGAAAAACACAAAGTTGTGTTTTCATTTTTTAAAACAATCATTTCTTATCTTGAAATTATTTAAAAATGTAGTGTGAGCATTTAATTCATTATAAAGTTTAATTAGTTGGGCTTCTATACCAGATTCAAACGAAAAACCGGGTTTATAATCCTAACAACAAATTTGGGTAGGGTCTTACTAAAACAATAACTGTGACTGAAGCACGTTATATAGGCAATGGTAGCAATGTCGTCCAAGTAAATTGATACTACTAGCCGCGGGGAATCAAGTCTAAAGTCTTTAGCAGGATACCTGTTTCTAAATTATAAGTACTCAATTTCCGAAACAACTTTAGTCTTACATTCTAAGATGCTTCACACCATTGAATGCTCATATGTTCATATGATGAACATTCCGTTCATCATAACTTAGATTTTGAGTTTGACGTCCAAAACGACGTTTTAACGAAATTCGATTTTCATAAAATTGAAAGATAAAGCGGATAATCATTGTCAGTAAGTGGCAATTTTGTTTAGTTGATTGCGCTATCACAACAGCGATATTTAATAGAGACGGAAGCTTCCAGAATTGTTGTTCGGTTAATACCAAACACAAGTCGAAACATAAGATATCACTACAGTTCCACAAAGCGGATTTCTCAGTCTCAGGAACGATTTTTGTACAGATTAGACACGCAATATGAAGACCAGGTCAAGATCATGGACGTTAAGTAATGAAAGGATATGAAGATCGATATTTAATAATAATCATTAGAAAACACCAAAATATGAATTCCATTCTTCTTCAGCAATACCCTTGCTTCGTTATTGGCAGAATAATTTCCATTTAAGCTATCTGTAACACACTTCACCTAATATGTCTGTATACTCGCAGACCAGTTATATCCATTCCTCTAACAGCAAAGCATCATGGAGTTTGTAGAGAATAGATTTAGAGCATATGAATTGGAAGAGAAATTAATGACACGATATTTTTTCTTTTACGGATTTAATTTTCTGTTAATCGTATTTTCATCTGGAGGGAAAATGATACTAGAAAAAATCTTCTGTTCGCGCAGGGAAGTGTCAGATTTCGTGGTAAAGGAACATCAGTCTATGCATGATTCTGCAAATTAATTTAGAAATTTAGTGTTGTTAATGGAATTATTCATTAGAGATCATTGCATTAACAAATCTTGAAAGTTTATAGAAAAAATAAGCAACAATTATGAAGGGTAAAATTTTAGATGTTTTAAGTGAAGGATATTTTTATTCTATTGAAGAATCTATTTTTGTGTTAAAATAATTCCAAGATATTGAATGAAACTTTGTACTGATTACATCATTAGTTACGTTATTCTCCAGAAACGTCGATTGTTTTAAAAATTTTTCTATTTGACTCATTTTCCTGGGCTCTCTGTAATGACACCGTAAAAAAATGTGTGACAGGAATCTTGAAAAATACAAAGCTGTTTGAGTGTGTTTTCATTTTTATAAAACAATCATTTCTTATCTTGAAATTGTTTGAAAATGTGGTGTGAGCATTTAATTCATTATAAAGTTTAATTAATTGGGCTTCTACACCAGATTCAAACGAAAAACCGGGTTTAGAAACCTAATAACAAATTTGGGTAGGTTCTAACTAAAACACTAACTGTGACTGAAGCACGTTATATAGGTAATGGCGGCAATGTCATCCAAGTAAATTGATACCAGTGATGATGGGGAATCAAGTCAGAAGTCTTCAGCTTGATCCCTGTTTCTAAATTATGAATACTCATTTTTCGAAACAATTTTAGTCTTTCATCCTAAGATGTTCACATCATTGAATGTTCATATGATGAACAGAATGTTCATCATATGAACAAAATTTATACCATTCTTCCTTTCGGGTATGAAAATTAAAGGCTATATGGAATTAGTATAGTTAGTTCAGACCTATCATAAGGAATAGATTACAGCACAATGAAGAGATTCAAAGAATGCTATGAATATAAAGTTATAATTAACAATAAAAAATGATTTACGAGGTAAAATCATCTAAAGGTATTTTTTAATACATTGCTCAAACCAATAGAATGATGTAGTCTATAAAACAACTGAAAAATTAACCTATTTTTCTTGGGGGGGGGGGTAAAGGAGTCACAATTCGAAAATTTTCTCATTTTTCAAACTTCAAAGAATTTAGATCTCGCGTTTGACATCAAAAATGAAGTTTTAACGAAGGCGAGTAAAATTTGATTTTCATGAAATCGAAAAATAAAGCAGATAATCATTGTCATTTAGTGGACACTTGATTTAGCTGAGTGCGCTATCTCAACGATGATATTTTATCGAAACGGAAGCTTTTCTAGAATCGTTTTTTTATTAATTCCGAACACAAACCGAAATCATTGCAGTTGCACAAAGGGGATTTTCTAGACTCAGGAACAATTTTTCTACAGATTAGACTTGCAAGATGAAGACCAGAGCAAGGTCATAGACGTTGTAACAGTGAAAGGATATAAAGATCAATATTTAATAATAATCGTTAGAAGACACCAAATATGAATTCCATTGTTTTTCAACAATATCTTTGATCCATTAGAGGCAGAATAGTTTCACTTAAGCTACCTGTAACACTCCACTCAATAAGTCTGCATACTCGCAGACCAATTATATACGTTCCATTAACAGCAAGGTACCTTATAGAGAGAAGACTCAGAGCACATGAATTGGAAAAGAAATTAATGACACGATATTTTTTCTTTTGTGGATTCAACTTTCTGTTATTCGGTTGTATTTTCATCTAGAGGGAAAATGATGCTTGAAATAATCTTGCGTTCTTGCATGGAAGCTGCAGATTTGGAGGTAAAGGAATATCATTCTATGCATGATTCTACATTGATGGGGGGTACCTGGCCAATGGCTGAGTCGTTAGTGTTCCTGATTCTGTGGCACTGTTGGTCCCGGGTGCGAATCCGGGTTTAGGCATGGACGTTTTTTTTTCTTTCTCTTTCTGTGTATCTTTGTCCTTTCTTCTTCTGAGATGATGGATGAATGTGGTCCGCCCTATAAACAGGTTTCTAGTGGTCTGACGTAGGTAATGCTATTCGTACCTCCATGACTTGGTTCATAAGTGCCCACTGTGTAACGTTAAAATGTGTAGTAGTTTCCGACCTTGTTGTGGGCGATGGGTTTTGCTACCTAGAGTGCCCCACTATTAGGTAAAAATACATTGATGGGGAGGATCAAATGAAAACGGAGTTTTGATTGGATAGCTATAAAAGAATGAATTCCTCAGACTTATTGTAATTCCTTATATTGCTGCGTTGATGTCAGCACAATTCGTCATTTAATGGATAATTATGCACCAAATCGTACTCATTTGGAAAAGAAATTCCATTATGAGAAATGAAACATGTTTGATTCGTGTCCGGCAAGCATACTGAAATGGCCAGTATGTTTGCCAGACATGAATCTAGCATAACATGAAGCATGTTTTGTACATTCTAAGTAGATAAGTTGTTGGCAGAATGTCACTACGACAAATTTTCCAAGAATTGAAAAGAGCTCTTTTAGAAGAGTAAGACAGAATATGCTCGTTCCTTATAATAATAACATCATTGGTTTCATGTCTTACGTATTAAGCATTGTTTGCTGTCCTGAAAAAACACACTTTTACTATAAAAAGAAAACTTATTTTTTCACAAGTGGAAAAGTTTCCATTTTCACTTTTGTAGTCAAATACTTAATAAAACGCATTTTTTCTGCCAAAAACGTGAAAAGTTTTTCCTTATATAACCTACGATGTCTGTCACTCAGTCATCTAACCAATTTAAACACTGCAAGGAACATCTTTAATGTCAGTACTCTTTGTCAGTAATTGTCAATCTAATGTCAGTAATTGTTTTGAGCAGGGTGTAAGGAATTAATTGACAAACATTGCGCTTCCTAGGTTTATTAAAAAATGCCCACTAGTTGCATTTTTTAATAAACCTAGCAAGTAGACTATATTAATTTGCACAGTTGACTCTCCCTTTAATACTTTATTTTCTGGTTCTAACAATTATATCGACATTATCAGTTCGAGTATTATTCACCTACTTATATACAAATCCAAGTAATGCAGAAAAACATGATTGAACCATTTTAAAATTAGACTATTTAAGAGATTATGAAGAGGTATGATTTAATAAATTGAAGTTCTGTATTTCTTTGTAATTTGAATAAACAAGGATTGTTTTAACCATATAGCAAATTACCTACGAATTATAAATCTATAATGATATGAAGTAACATTTAATTTAAGTCTCATTAAAATTAACTTATACTGAGAATTATGAATGGTATCTTAGTTTTTTATTGTGTTGTGAGTTGTAAAAGCAGCCTTAGAAATGTATGCATTAAAAAGTAACATGTTTACTCAGAAAGAATTGTTTTCTTAGAACATAACCCTAAAAATTTTTCTTTTACCAATGGAAACACTTTTCTTTTTGTTTATTCTCATTTCAATAAAACCTAATTCAGAGCTTTCTTTTTTCATGGAACTCTGGGTGATAGCGAATATTGATTGTAATTAAATATACCACTTTATGACTATTTTGATTTCGTTTAGCATTAGGAAAAGATGATTCTTTGCCATAAATTCTGAATTTTATAAACAGTGTTACTTGTCCAAAAAGATCTCTGGGCTGAAATACCATTGGAAATCCGTAAAGGAACCGCTTGAAAAGTATTTGAGAGTCATCCTTAATGAAAGTAAAATATTGAAAAATCTTTAATTTTTGAATTAAAGATTTTTGGAATAATAATGGAATTGTTCACAGGATAAATAATTTAAACCATTTTACTTATTTTAAACAATTCATCAATTTAAATTTATTTAGATAATACAAGAATAAAAAATTAATGCTTTTTGTAGTATTTTCAAAGATAATATATAATTTATGATGTATAATTTCATAGTCCTCGTAGTAATATTTTAAAAGGAAAATAATGAATTATCTAAATCTATTAGGTTCTAAAAGTGATGTAATAATCTTTAAACAATGTTGTTTATCCCTAATTAAAGTACTTTGTATATTATAAATTATCTTTTCTACTATAATACTTTAATAAGTTTCTTATAAGAATATTTAATTAAAAAATGTTTTTATATTTGTTTTGATTAAGCATTGAGGAAAATATTCTTAGAGAAAAATTAAAAGCCTATAATATATTATAAGCCGTAAAAGTTTCATTAAAGCTTTATACTTGGTATTATAGCTTAATGTTATTCTAAGAATAATTGATATGTTCTTTTTTTCTTTATAAAATTGAAATTCGATGCAAAATTTTTATATCTCTATAACATTATGAAAACACAAGACTATAGATATACTAATTATCATAAATTTTGATAATATCCAGGCTTTAAATATTTTGACATTAATCCGGCTTTTCCTAATTTTTAAACGTAAATTTCCTTAAAAACCGGAAATTTCTTGAACGAGCAATTCTTTTTATTTGATTCTGCAGAGATTTTATTAAAAGAGCTTTTATGAAATTATGTAAATTAATAAGATTTTTATATTGTATATTCTGAAATTTCAAATATTGCTGTCATTAGAATATGTCTAAAATATTATTGGCAATACAAGTTTTCGATTCTGTTTTGATATTTGTTCTTTGAACTTTATTTCATAGCTTGTTTGAATATATAATTGCTAAAATGTTTACTTTTGATACTGCTTTGTTAATAGTCTTATGATCATAATTTTCACCACCATTTAAATACCCTTTTTGGAGGACTTTTCGTAGATAGTATGCCATATTCACTCGTCTCAAAGGAAGAAATTCGGGAAATCCCAAGTGCTCACCCCGACAGACGCCATGCAGAAGCAGTTTCCTGTTGTTCAACAGCGGATGGGATTGAACCAGTGACCTCATGTGCCGTAAAGCGATGTTCTACCACTAGACTTGTTAGAGTTGTGGATTGTGTGCTTTATCCAAAAGTTACACAATGATTAAGTTGACCATTAAATGAAGTTACACAATTAAATATTAGGTTTGGGGAAAAAGAAATTCAAGATCTTATTTAATATGTCTTGGATTTGCTTTGTGCAAATGTTTTAAAATTGCTTTAGAATCGATCTTTAGTTCTTGGTGATGCTACTATTGATAACACGTCGGCCAACTTTGATCATTTTTGAAATTTTATCAAAATTTTTGGCAACGGTATTATCTGTGTAGGATGTTATGATGACACTAATATCAAAAATAACAGAACGGACTCCACTAAATCAAAATTGTACATAACTATGTGCACATCATGCACAATATCAGCCTCCTTGGTTACTTTTCGCCTTTATCAAAGATAAAATATAAAATGTACCGAATTTTCTTTTTGACTTTTATTTTATTTTTTTATCACCCTGTAACTCACAACTGAATGGACGAAACAAAAATAGCAAAATATCATCTTTTCAACGAGCATAAATCTGAAATTGTAAGATCAATACTTTATGAGATATCGATTTCTGCAGCCGTCTGCAGAAGAAATAATTATTTCTTTTTCCCAAATCTAATATATCGAAATTCGGGAACAATACCTAATTTTCATAATTTGTGAGGAACTAGTCAAGCTGGCAGCTGAATGCTTAGCTCATTGGACTCGGCTCAATAGATCGCGGGTTCTATTCCCACCTCCTGCATTGATGTATATACTTAGAATCTATTTTGAATTATATGTCCCAATATAATTAGTCTCATGAGCAACTAATAATCGTTGAGCTCAAGCAAATCAAACCAGTGATGTAGTGGAAAATAGATGGTCCTTTTACTAAGCTTATATACCAAATTATGCAAATATTGCACTTCGATAATAATCTCTCTTTATATAGCCCTCAACAGCACTTTTTTTTATTTCTAATGTCGGGCACCCTTGAGCAAGTAGTTACATAAGCTCATTTGCCGCAACAAGGCCGGAAACTGCTACTCATTTTATCGATACCCGGTAGGCACCTGTGAACCAAATCACGGAGGTACGAGTAGCATCGCCCACGCCACACCACTACAAACCCGTTTAAAAGGCGGGCCACATTCATCCATCATCTGAGGATAGGATAAGAAACACACAGAGAGAGAAAGAGAAAGTACATCCATGCCTGAGCAGGGATTCGAACCCAGGTCCTCCCCCTCCGTAGTCAGTTACGCAAACCACTTGACAGGTTGGGCGGCGCTCTCATCAACACTACGATCTTTATCTCGATGCAAATCAAACTCAACCCCAAAAGAAATTAGATCACTGGGATATAGTAATTTATATAGTTACATCTCAATATAATGAATTATTCTTCAAGCAAATGATATATATGTAATTTCCTTTATTGAGATATACTTTACACCACTGTAATTGAATGAGAAGACAATGTGCTTTGAAATCTTTAGTATTTATATAAAATAAAGTTCGAATGCATATCCAAACAGTTTTTGCTCTCATTTTAGTTTCTGAAGGAGAAGTTAGAACGTGACGCTCTTTATGCATCATTATTTTCCCCAGATCTTCATCAGTCAAGAGAAATTTGTTTTGACGTTTCCTACTTGGTTGTTAAGGTCACCGATGGCACTGAACTCCATTGGTTACCTTTAACGAGGCATAATGTTGATTACCGCTAGCAAAAATCATCAATAAAGGAAAATAACAGAGCTTCCAACTTCCTCAGTCCATGAGTTATTTTTTTTAAGCAAAATATTGATGTTTTGATATGAAAATCGATATGATGAAATTATTGATAGTAGAGTCATATTCATCTATATCAATAATCGAGAATAGTTACAGTAATAACATAATGAATCAGTATATAATCTATATAAAGTATGTTTTGATCTTGAAAATTAGTGTCTCTTTGGTATACCTTTTTCATGTTACTGTAGTGTTAGAAAAACAATAATTGGTTTAATTAATGTGAGTTAAATTTTATAAATTTATTTATAAGAAATTTCTATTATTTTTTTATTCGTTTTTTTCAACTTTGCATTTCGAATCCATTAGCTTTTATATTTCCCTCTATATATGATTAGAATTTACATTCGAACACCCTCCTGAGTTTTTGCTGTGCAACTCTAATTTAAAAAATCAATAAGAAAATTTTTGAAAGAACAAATAATACAATTAAAAATAATTTTTAATTGTATTTTAATGGCATTGCAGTTGTTGCACCAGCATATTTCTTGTATATAGCCCTGTGCTGGGCAGTACCTGTTACTGATATCAGCTGGATGGGAGAATTTGTAGTTTAGAAGGGGGGGGGGGGCCAAGCGGAAGAACTCTTGAATACTTAACCTGCCACCCCCACAGCCATAATTTTCTTTGGGGGACATTGAGATGTGACCATGTTCTTAGAGTGCCACCTTTAGTGAACATTGCACATTTTCGGTTAAGTCGGGATACGAACTCACTATCTTCAGATAATAAGAATAACCCTCTAACAAATCAGTCACCTCGGCCCTATTTTAATGGTAATTAATAATTGCTTCCATTTGTAAGCAAATTTTCAATATTTTTCATGTTCTACCATGGTTAAAATTTATTTTATTGTTTGATGTAATTATATTGCTACCCACTCTGTTTAGTGGTCAGCGTGCCTGTCTGTAGATAGGGAGGTCCTGGGCTCGAATCCCGGCTCAGGCATGAATGTTCTTTCTCTTTCTCTCTCTCCTGCCTTTGTCCTTTCATTGTATGAATGATTACCTACCCTATAAACGGGTACCAATGGCATGTGTGTACTGAGGAAGTCGGACTCCCCGCCAAATTATGGTTCAATTGGAAAAGTGGAACTGCGCAACCCATATTGCCAGCCTGGCTGACAGTCGACAAAAAAAAAAATGTAAATACATTAGGGGCAAATTATTAATAAAAATTCAATTGCCTAATTCAGTTATTCGGAATTCTACATTTTGTCGAGGTACTTTGAAAAACATTTGTATTCGACTATTAGCATTCTAAAGTATTTCTTTTTCAATTTGTTTTTGAAAAATTGTAATGATGTAAAATATTGGATAACAAAATTGGCAATTTTGTGATACGGCAGTATATGAGCTTGCATTCTATGGCCTAATATTAATATTATAAAATATAGATGTTCACTTTATACCACATTCACACTACTGTCTTTGACGACGGCTCGAGCTATTCATTGTTAAAATTTGAAAAATTTCTTTGTTAAGAGTGAACAGTAAGTAGGCCAATTTTTATTATTGTTACAATATACTAACAACTAACCCTTTTGCAAACTTACTTGAGCTGTAAACGAGTTAAACGAAAACCTGTAAATTAGTTAAGCTGTTAATTATTTATAGTAATTTGTTAGTATAGTAAGTTAGTTAAAGCTATAAATTAGTTAAGAGAAAAGTTAAAAATACGCTGCTAAAACTAATCAGAGAAAAAAAGGAATTAAAGATGAAATAAAATTTCTTGGTATCATCTGATAAAAAGTTCATATAAAAAATACATATCAAAGTATTGACTTTGAAAAACGTAAGAAAATATGTTTTTCCATTAAAAAACCTACTTTCCAATACAGAGAAGATGAAATTTCATTTTATTTTTTAAATAAATCTTCGTAAAATGTATTCGTACTCATAATTTTAAATCACTGAAACGTTTTTTATCCGTTTTCAGAAAATATTTCACATTGAATTTTTCCGATGAACTTAAATTTGAAAGAAAAAAATCAATAAATTTCAAAGAAAATTGTCTATATTCTCTGAATATTATGTAGGTTTTCCAACATTTGGATCAGCCAAATACATTCATTACATCAAATTAAAAAAAAATATTCATTTATTTTGTAATAATTTCTCGGCAAAGAAATTTAGTAACTGTCTTCACTAGAGGGGTTTTTGTCCATTTAGTGGTAAGACCCTTCTTTTCACAGAATGGAGGGCCTCGGGTTTGACCTGGGCCAAAACATGACAGAGGGATATAATTCCTATCTTCACATTTATCAGAGTGGATTCTTAAAAATTTTCAAAGTAGTCTCCGTGCACCATTTGTAAAAATATCTTTTAGGAGGTACTATTCTCTAGATGGTGCCTAGAGTCTAGTGGTTAGCGTAACTGACTACGGATTGGGAGGACCTGGGTTCGAATCCCGGCTCTGGCATGGATGTACTTTCTCTTCCTATGTGTTTCTTGTCCTTTCCTCTGATTATGGATGGTGTGACGTGAGTAGTGCTACTCGCCTCCGTGACTTGGTTCCCCAGTGCCCACCGGGTAACGATAAATGAGCAGCAGTTTCCGGCCTTTTTGTGGCTAAAAAAGGGTTAATCACCCAAGTGCCCACCGTTAGAAAAAGAAATATTTTGTATTAAAACCAATAGCTGTAATCAAAATTTCGAAAGAAAAATTTATTTTAAGTTATCCAGAGATTAACATTTAGATTATCTATATTGTTACATAAATAATTTCTGACACAAATTAAATCACTTCCGCTTCATCTTTTTAATGCGATGAAAGCAGATTCTCAATTATCCTTCTTTATACCCAATTTTAATTTTACATTTTGAATGAGGTGTGATATACTTTATATAAAATTTAAATTTAAATAAGTCTGAGGTTTAGGTTGAATTATTTCGCCTTATAAGAAGAGGTAATAGCCTAGATTAGTGAAAGGAATGTTCATCATTCATACACTTGTGGATTAAATCAAGTTGATGAAAAAGCGACGCCATCATCTATTTAGCATAAACTGTCTGTCTTAATTTCTTTTTGTTCCTCAAGCATTGGAGCCAGAATAATTCTTTGCGTTGAGCTCAAGGTTGAACGCTCAAGCTTAAGAACTGACAGCTGAGAAATTATCAGCCTATTAACATTTACTTAATGATTCTTTGATCGTTAGATAATAACAATCAAGGAATATATTATTATGTAATATCTATTTGCTTAACATAGGCATTGTTCAGTGTTATTTCAATAATAGCATAATATACTTTCTGTGCCAAAAGTTTATTATTTAAAATTGCATATAAAAAAGAAGGAATAAGGATAAATAGGTGTATATTTTTCAAGAAAAGGCTCACCAAGAAATCGGATTTTGTTAGAAGCACCTGACAATATCCGAATTTTCGTCACCTTTCACTGTCAGACCATTCTTTTTGAAGATTCGTTTTCAAAATATAGCTGGAGTGTGTACATAGTGATCTGTGGTAATTATTGGTATTATAAAGTTGCTCCTGCAATAAATTAGAGAGGCGTGTTATATGTAATCGGTTTTATTGATGACGCACGCCACGCTAGTCCAATGAAAATAGTCTTATTGCAAATCATTTCCAAGACTGTGTTCAGTCAAGCTTGTAAGATCGCATGGTCTCCAAAATCACCTAACCTCAAACCAGCCGATTTTTTAGTATGGAGTTATTTAAAAGCACTTATGTACTGTTCATCTCTTTCAACGTTTGTTGAACTCTAAAATTCTTTATCTCCTGAAGCTCCTGCATGTTCCATACTGCAATAACGGCCTTAGTAATGTCGTCGAATGTGTTTGTAGTCAGTTGAATTATTCATACAATAATTCAATGCACTATTGCTCTTCTCATAGCATTTCAGATCGACTATGGTCCACCTGATAATTTTTATAACATTGTTTTTTTTGTGCTTCTAAATTAAACCCCTTCATGTGGCATGACATCCTAAGAGCAATTTCCAACAAGGGAATGGCAGGCTCCATACTGTTTGCATATCTCTCGACTGCCGTCGTTCCAATGATACTTTTCGTTAGATTAATAATCTTCCTTCAAGCTCACCTGATCTTTTAACAATCGGACGTATCTGGGACATGTAGGTCCCCAGATCCGGGCACTCCAGATATTGCAGATCTGCAGCAACAATGTTGATTGTCAAACAAAATGTATTGCAGGATGCCTTAGGATATTTCTATCATTCTTTACTGAAGTGTAAGCAAACATATATCGCAGCCAAGGTCAGTTCCTCGCCAACAGATATTTACTTTAAATTTAGGATTTTTGGTTAGCCTATACTTAAGGGTGTCCCCTTGATTCTCTCCAAGTTGTGGTTGGGTTGATCGCCAAGCTGTGCAAAACCCAATCTTATTCTGATTGCAACAGAGCAATTAATTATTCTGTGCTAACAAAAATCGTCAATAAAATCGATAGCCAAACAAATATCGCCATGTTTGCCAAGCGGGCATCCTAAAATATAGTATTACCGGATTTTTAGCACACGCTAGCAAACTTTCCGTTACGTCTCGTATATACAGAATTTAATCTTGCCATATCGAAATAATTGATGTTTGTAAGCTAATTATTATACCTAAAACAAGTACACATACAATTTCTCAACATCACACACTCATTATTAAAAATATTGACTTAAAAGAAGCAATCCGTTTAAAATGTGTGCTTTTGAATTTTATCCATATTTGTGAGACACATTATTTCTTTTTATATTTCTTTCACTCTTTTCTATCGACCAAATGCGTTCTTACTTCCGTTCATACAAACCAAGATTACACACAGTCATGCATATTTCTTTTTTCAAAATTCTACTCTTCCCTGAATCTTATAAAATAATTTCCACTCATTTTTAGAATATGAAATTTTGTTGAAATAGATTTGTGTAAATGTGACAGCAAAATATATAAATAAATTGTGCAAACACTCTTTGGCAAAAGAATTTTTGGCTGAGATTTACTGTACGGTTACTATTGGCTAGATTTTTCCATATTTGGCAATAAATAACATTTTCTGGCAACCCAACCCATTCCGACGAATCGCAGATGAGCGATTTTGACCAATTCCAACCTCGCTTGTGCAATATGGCAAGATTTTTGGCAATTTTTTGAAAAAGTCCCATGAATAACCGTACAGTAAATCTCAGCCGGATTTTTTTCCTTTTTTGAAATTAGGCAATTGCAAAGTTATTTGTAATAAAATTTATATTAAAAAAGTGTGATCACTTTGACCGCAGTCGACGTATCAGAACGTCATGCATTATTTTGGCCTGAGTCGCACATGATGTTCTGATACGTCGTTGAAAATGAGACAATATTTAATATTCTTGTTTATTTCAAAGTAATTTGTATCCACCATACCTTCAAAATTATTAATAAAATTTGATTTTTATTATAATGTGCTCCAAATGCAAAAAATTATTCAAATAAATATGCACCCAAAGGGTTAAGAATTATTTGAAATTAAACTGTTTTTCAGTTCAATCTTATTAATTTAGATTTTTACTCATAAATATTCAATACCGATTTTCAAATCATTGAAGATAATTCCATAAACATTTTAAAAAATGAAATAATGATGTGTTTTTGGTATTCCACTATACTAACAAAGTAGTGGCTGATTTATTACATTTGAAATGTTTAAATGAAAGAACAAAAATAAAATGTATATTTTGCATTGTCAAGTGAAGCATTGTACTTATTGCTTGAAGAACGAATTATTCAAAACACTTTTCGAGTTTGGAAACAAATTGAAAAGAAACTTTTATTTGCTCACTTTATTTCTACTTTCTGTTGCCATGGTAACAAAATTTTGCTTAATCACAATACATAAATCTTCATAGATTTCTTCCTTTTTTCTAAATGTATTTTGTTACTTTCAATCTTAAGAAAATTCATCGCTTAAAAACGCATCCATTTAAAGTTTGCTAAATTTAATTTATCTTTAAAATTTTTGTTTATCATCCTTGATTAAGAAATTTAGAGTTGATATATATGCAAGAAAAATATTAAACTTTCAAATAATGTGCGTTTCTTCAAAACGAAAATTATATTTTATCCAAATTGAAGATTATTGATGTAATTATTTATATAAAACAAAATTCATGAGTTATTTGAGAAAATATTAAAAAAAAATGTTTTACTAGGTCACAGCAGTTTGTTGTGTAGAAATTTACGGATAATAAAAGTAATACTGAGCTCATAAAAGTTGAAAAGGTGATTATTTTAAAAGATTGGAAAACTGTCAGGATAATTTTCCCCAGGCATAACGAATTTTTTTATAAAAAAAAGTAAAAATAAATAAATAAAAAAAAAAAACTTTAGGACATGTTTCTATTTGTCTACTAGAGTTCAACTGATAGTTTAACTGATTTGTATAAAATAAAGATTTATGCTTCTGGCAAACGTAGAAATAAGAAAGATTTTTCTAAATAAAAATACGTTTTGATTTACAAGAAAGAGAGAGAGAGAAAATGAATGAAAAACACAGAATACACACATTTATTATATTATAAAACTACACAAGAGCAAATGAAATGAAGAAAAAGCTCAATAATAATAAAGAATTTTCTCTTAAATAATAGTTGCAAGATACCATGTTTAAAAAATGATGTTCATATTTCCAGCTTTAAAAAAAAAATGATCACACAATTAAGTCAAAGAAAGGAAAATCTCTCGCTACTTTGATGTAGTATTTGATGGTATAAATACGTGAGGAAAACATATGTTAATCATAGTGCAATTAACATGTATAAATATTTTATATTTATTTAACTCATACATTAATATTCAGATTTCGAAATTTTTCCTCCATAGATCTTTCTTAAAAGATTACTTTTTTCTGGTACATCTTTACATTTAATATGAGAATGTAGTATTATTTTATAATTCTACATAAAATACATAAATACAACACACATGATTACTTAAATAAGAATAAACTTAAGAAAATATGAAAAAAAGTGTCAGTTTTGTTTTATTATTTGATATTATTTTCATTTTTACTTTCACAAATATAAATAAGATTTCATAATCAAGATTATAGTTACACAAAAATTCGATTTACTTTCGATTTATTATCGATTTTCAATAAACCCCTGGTATATATTAGAGACGTTATTAAAATTTCATCGACTTCAAAGGATCCCTGTACAAATTATAGAATTATTTTGATTAATTTTATTCTTAATAAATAAATATAATGCAATGAAAAATAGTGTTAAAACCTTTATAAAAATAGTAAGAAATTTCGATAAAAAAGAAACATTTTATGAATTTAATAAAAAAAATATCTTATTGGAAACGGAACTATATCTTTTCTTGTTTTTAAACAACAAAATCTTTTAATGATCTTCATAGGCCTTAAACTTGATTGTTTAGATCAGTTAAAGAAAATTAGCATTGTTTTCTTAGTAATTCGTTTTTTCTTTTCTAAAAATAAAATGGTAAATAAAAAAAGTATTGTTTATCGTTAAACAATTTATTTGGTCATATTTTGACCAGAATTATTTTTTCAATTTTCTTTAGTCAACATTTCTTATTGGTCTAAAATTTATTAGCTTATTATTTTAAAATCCATTTTTTTTCATTCATTAATATAACATTTTTCTATATTTCTGCGAAAAAATTATGTGATTTTATTGACTTGTTAGGAAAGCATTAAAAATATTTGAAAACATACAATTGTCTAAAAAAGAAATGTAACAAGGCTCGAATACAAAGTCAGGACTATATATAATTTAAAAGAATTGTCACTGAAAAATTTATGAGATTGAAAATTTTTCACAATTTCGTAAGAGAGTTACAATTCGTAAAATTGCACAAAATGCAATTTAAGCAAATAGCATCAAAAATCAAATTTTTTATATATTAACGCTCGCTAGAAGAATGGCAAAGCTCAACAGATACGATTTTAAGCAATTATTAACAAACTATAAGTCTGAAGATGTTACATTTTTAGGAAAAATTTATTTCAAGGTGTCCCTTGGCGGAGATTGGTTAATTTTTGTAGTCAAAAGTATTAGAAGAAACAAAATGGAGTCAAAACATTATGCAATGATATACACAATAAAACTGTACAAATTTTAAACATAATTATAAAAATAAAAACAATATTTTTACGTTTGTGTGTAAAAAAAAAAAAAAAAAAAAAAAAAAAAAAAAAAAAAA
>JAPDSC010030384.1:0-106564 GCA_026290005.1 Latrodectus geometricus | reverse complement strand
TATATATATATATATATATATATATATATATATATATATATATATATTGAATATTCAATAAAGGATGTACAGGATTTTATAGAATAATGATATATAGTTTGAAGTTTGCTTTCTTTAATGACGATATATATTTGATATTTAAGAAATGATGTACAGAACAACGATATATAGTTGGAAATATTACAGTTTACGGTGCATCAAGAAGGAGATGATTGGAATGTATCAAAGATTTGCAAGTTTCAATCAGCTGGAAAAGCATTTTTGGGGTTGATTGTCTCTATCTGGCGCCTTATCAATCAATTAATTTTAAAAGTTTCCTACACTCTTTCATTAAAAAATGATTGAAAATCTATTTCTTAGGAATGTATCCTATGCATCACTCGAAAAAGTTAAAATATCTTTGAGTATAAAAGTTCATTTGGAAAATTTCACGATTGCAAAAGATGAGGATGTTCCGATGATTATGTAAACTGTGAAATTTGTTGGCAGTGATTTTTCTAAAGTAATCGCGTACTGGAGATAGTGCTGGTGTTAGTTAACTGTAGGGTTATGTTATTATTAGTTATGTTATTATTGAACATCCTATTAAACAGGTCTAAAGTATGTGAGCGTTTTTATTCCAACATGTTGCCACTGCTGGCTTACAAACTTTTATATTGAGTAGTGTTGCCACATGTTCCTTCCTCCTCAGAATACCGCAATGGAAAGGCGGTTTTTTGCCAATGTGTTTTACTAGATGGTGAATATCTCATAGTTGTTAATTAGTAATTAAAAACATAATAGTAATGTTATTACAAATGAGCCATAGAGTTTTGTCTTAGAAGAACTTTGAAAATCAGAATTCGCCCATGGAATGTCAAGAATTTAGTGATTATTCCGATTGCAGCGTTTCTTCTCAGATTATTAGATCTTTTATTTACTTCTAATCCATAATATGCGTTTATCAATTTAATGCTTGATTTTTAGGAGTACTGATGTAAGATGTGTTGTATAGTTTGAATAAATGACTAAGAAAGAGAGATTCGCATTTACTTGAATAATAGAGATGGTGTCGCATTGTTGATACTGTCTCAGTGTTCAGTTGCTTGTGAGCTATATGGGGTCGTGCTTTTGCCTGATTCATATAATATACATGTATTAAAAGGTTATCTGTACTGAATAGATTTGTTATACATTTATTGTTGATTAATAGTAATTCAGCTCAGTTAATAAAATGGTAGTATTTTTTGGGAGTGTTAAAGTAATTACTGAGGATTTAATTTCGAAACATATGTGGAAAATTAAGAGGAATGTCTTTGAAGGTTTAGGATAATTTTTTCTTTTCTGTTATTTATAAATTGAGACCATACTGAAGCTAAGCATGTGGTTATTTTTTTCTATAACTTATTTTATCTACATAACAGTCAGGTAGTCTTTAGTTTTCTTATTTAGATTTACCAGCCATTTTTCTAAGAGTCCGTAATTATTTTATGTTTAATGCTTCTTAAGAGTAAAAAGAAAGAAAAGTTTTTTGGGGGAAAACAATATCGAGAATTTTAAGGGTAATGTTTTATTTAAAGCTTCTATTGTTAAATGTGATTTTTGAGTTGGATTTAAGTTTTTTTTGACTTTTCTAGTATAAAGACTTTTATTTTAACCATTTCATTGTTTTCAGATTTGCTTTCGTACCGCTTTTATTACAAGAAGAGAATCATTTGCGAAGACCTTAAGTTGTGGTTGAAGAAATTATCTAAGACGTTATTCTCAAGCATCGGATCTTTTTGAAATCATCGTGAATATTCTTGATTACATTTTATTTTATAGATCCTACATTGTAATTAATTAAAATTTATATATTTTCTAGATAGTTAAAAATCAAATATGCTGTATTGGTTGGACATCATGGAAATACCATGACTTGTTTAATGCTAAGCTATCAGAAGGAGTCAAGTGTTTGGGCATTCAAACTGATCACTTTTGTATAAAATCTTTGTCCTTGTTTTTTGTATATTTGATTTTTTTGGTTCTAATAACATATTGATATAATTTTTATATCAATACATATAATCTGATATACAAAAAGCATCAATAGAAGATTATTGCAGGTCTTCTATTGCTATAATTCATAGTATATAGACAGTATATTAAGAAATCCATGTTAAATCGTTCTTAGAATTTCCCTTTGACTAGTTGATGATAAATTCATTAGTATGACCGTAGACAATGGAAGATTATTACATAGTCATCTACTGCTATAATTCACAGTATAAATATTATGTTTTAAGATTTTCATCAAATCGTTCTTAAACCTTCCCATTGACTAGTAGAAGGTATATTCATTGGTATGACCTTGCACTGTTGGGATATTCTCCTTTTGCAGAGAAAGGTAATTTGTGGGGAACACAGCGAATTGAGAACAGGTGAAGAACCAAGCCCCAACAAATTAATAATATTTACGTATAATTTGTTTGTATTATGCTACTGTTGAGTAGTTTTATTTTGCGTGCTGATGATATTCGATAGATTTCTGTTATTTTTATATTGAGTTTTTAGTGTGCAAATGTATAATAGTATGATTTTTAGTGTATGAATGTATGCTTATGAAACAAAATTAAGCATCCATGGTCTCCCTAAAATTTAGAGTAAAATTTATTTAATAGTTTATGTGGTAACATTGACATTAGGTTACAGAATCACTTATAAATAAAGCATTCTAAACGAAGTCTAATAGTTAATAAATTTTATCTATAGAGGATATATTTTTTGATGCGTCACTTAAGAAGCATTTTTCAAACTTTGAATTGAAAATTTAGGAAATATAATGAAAAGTTCTCAATAAATCTCTTTCTAGCTCTAATTTTGTGAAGTGTTTGTTATCACCGAATATATGAGGCATTCATAACATCTGCAAGTATTAAAGTCTGCAAGTCTTAGAACAAATATGCCATAATTTATCAAAATGAATGGCATCAAAGGAAGGAGATTCCTTTAATATTTTATTGGTAAATATTGTCAATAAACAATCATGAAGGAAATAGTCATATTTTCAAATATTTGGAGGAAATAGTCATATCTTAGAATATTTTAAGAATATAGTCATATTTTTAAATATTTGAAGTATACAATCGTACTTTCAAATATTTGAAGGAAACAGTCATATTTTCAATTATTTGACTGATATGATGATATTTTTAAATATTTGAAGGATATAGTCATATTTTAAGTGTTTATATTCAATTTTAATCATATTTCCGTCAGGTTTAGTAATTTCACATACTTATCTAACGCTATTCAATACTTGAGAGATTGAAGACATTGAATTTATATGGAAAAATAAATATTCTCCCTCATGTTTCTAAACATGTAAAGTTTAATAGCAAAGTTAAAATTTTGAATTTTATTAAGTTGAAATATTTTTTCTTAAGAAAATCCCCTCAAATACACAGCAAAGTTTTTTTAAGAAACACATGAAAAGCCAGGTGGGCTGTAAAATAATTGGAAGAAGTATAACAGGTGATAGCTAAAAAAATTTTTCTTTGATTGCTTTTAAAAACATGTTGAAAGTTAACGTATGTTTTCTACGAAAGAATTTGTTTTCGTAAATATTGTAACAAATGAATTTGTTTTAAAAGAGCAAGAGGCTTTCAAATAGTCCATTCTTTAATTTGTTAAAGTCGATTTTCTTACCAACCTAACTTTGCACATGCTTATTCTTGCAGTTCTAAGATTATAAACATCACGCGAGGCTTATAAACCCCGACAAAATTCAAGCCCACAATAATATGTATTATTGAGTTTCCTTTTTCCTTGAATGACTATTCAAAAGAGAGATGTAATGCCTCATTAACTCGTAGGAGATACACATATTTTCTTAGTACTCTTTCACTATTCAACGAGAAGCTTTTTAATTTCTGCTATTGAGAGTTACCAATCAACCATATTTAGAGTTTCCTTTGCAACCATTCTAGCAGTCCGTTAATCACTTTTACTTTACGGTGCATTAGTAAAGAAAAAATGGCTCAGTTTTTGGATTATTTTTCTAATTATTAAAGCTTTATTACGTTGTACAATAAAGCTTCACAAAGTCCAAACCAAGATTCAATGTTTCTTAATTTTTAGCTACAGTTACGTTATGAAATTACTAATATGGACTTGCATTGTACAGTATGTAGAATTGAGTGTATGTAGATTGTATGTAGATTGAGAATCTATAGTTTTCATATAAAATGCATTTGGCGTGAAAATATATTCACGCCAAATGAATTTTATATGAAAACTATAGATTTTTTACTTTCCTGCATATGTATTCTATTAAAGACTAGTTATAAATTCTCAGCTATTTATCACTCTAAATTTGGGGTCTAGGATCTAGAAGTTTTAATTTCCTCAGTGTCTATGTTACATAGAAATTCTCTTCATAAACTTGTCACTATTTATATGTATCACGCAAATTTTTAGACTTTAGTGCAATCAGTGCTTATCATATCATCCTATATAATCCTATAAATAAAATATTTGTTACGTAGAAGTAAATGAAACAAATTGCTTACATTTACTGTACAGACCTGATTTATTAGTCCACAGACTATCATTTGATTAGAAAAGTTAAACATGACTTTAGAGAATATTATTTTCATGTAAAATATTGCTCTATGGAAAAAATTTTTATTGTCTGTTTACCACAAAAATAGATCTCACGAAGTAGTCTCGTTAGTGGCGGTTGCTATAGCAACAAGAGCAATCAATTTGAAATGGGGGTAAGAGTGTTATGAATTGGCCGTATTAGGGGTAGTACCTCATATTTATTCTCAAGTGGCCATTTAACCAAAGTTTCAGCCTTTTTTTCTGTCTCTTCCTACCAAAAATGGAAAGTGTTTTCTTTCCAAGATAACTGATCGTCACAAACTAATTGGCGGGAGTTATTTCGTGGTAGACAGTATTTAAGTCAAAATTTTGGTAGCAATATCATTCGCAACGAAGTGGGTTATTGAATATGTTGATAATTTTTTAAAAGGAATTATTTGTATACTTTTCAATAAAACTTTTTTCATATTTTCCTTTTTCATTTTAATTTTACTTTCCCGTTTCTCGCCTCAGTTACTATTTGCACGTTGTCTTATTCTCCTTTGATGTCGTACTAAAGTTGTCGCCGGTCAGTCGATGTAAAATCTTGGAAATAAACCCAATACTTGACCGGAAGAAGTGCAGTAATGATAAATATCATCATTTATCTTGTGGAGGAGTACAATGCAAATGTACCTATGAGCAATAATTAATGCTAACCACTATACCACATCGGTAGGATAGGCTTATGTATCTAGTCAAATGCAAGATGAAGTGTCGTAACAGACAAACTTCCTCACTTAATTCAAAATATTGTGCATCACACTGTATGAAATATTGCAGTGAATAAAAGAAACTAATTTGTAATTATTGTCACACTACACTTGACTTAAAAGAAAGAGAAACTAATACTGCAAATTCACAATTGATTCTATCTTGATAGTATATAATGTACTGTTATGTACAAAACTACATCTTATTAATCATAGTTGCCAATTGATTTTTAAAGAAATGGAAACTTTTTACAATTTTCCATTTAGAAAACTTTTGATGAATTTTTGATATTCACTTGTTCTTATACCAATGTCAGCTTTCTCAAGCTTTCGCCTATTATTATTAATGCAGTAAACTAAAATCATAATCGTAATCCTTTTCAAAACCGTTATCGTTTATTTTTCCAGATTGGAATTCTGTAATGGACATTGTAAATCAATGATACCCTGAAATCAATTTTTTTTGATACTATGATACAATTAAAAGATTTTATTTAGATGTTTCCATTATTTCCCTAATATGATGATCATATTTTCAAGAAATAAGGTGCTATCACAAATGGAGATACTTAAAAAATAAAGACCAAGGATCTGATTTATCAGCTACCTCTCAGTTTTGCTTAGAATGTATAAAATTTATGGTGTATTCAAAAAGATTGCAATGTTTTGTGCAAATGTTGAAAATAGTCAAAACTCACTTTCACATGGGAACTCATTTTAGCATTCACAATCACAGATCTTCATCATTTCACAGATCAGGAAGTTAGTATAAATGACTCACTTTAGTATAAATGAGAGCATGCTAAAATACAAGCAATGGTAAATTGATAACGAAACTTACTGTCAACTCTAAAATTTGCATTATAATTGGACTCTTTTAAATATGAAAAAAGTTTAATAAAAGTTTTAAGAGATAGAGAATTAATTATTTAAGCGGTATTTTTTTTTAATTATTGTGAATTTTTTAACTAATTTAATTTGCATATATATATATTTTTTATGAAAGAAAGAAACAGCTACTAGTAATTTTTTATGCCATTTTGTACCTATGAGTTGTATAATGTGTGTATAAGTTACTTTTTTTTATTACTTCAGTATTAACAATGAATCTTATTGCCTTTAAAGTTATTATTTTTGTAAAAACATACTCTAAATATAATTGCAAATTGCTGTAGTAATAAATCTTTACTTACTATAATACAATGGTACTACTAGTTAACTAGTTAAAAGCTTCAAAATCTGACAGTTTGTCAGCTTCCAAATTGTTTATTTAATTGGTATTTTTTTCCGCACCAGTGACTCTTTGTTAAGTTAATTTTAAAAACAAATGTCAGAAAATAATAATAAATTTAGATTATTTTAAAAATAAATTATGTTGATTTTTGTTGGAAATTGGATGATTAGAAAATAGTAATTATCCAATCAGAAAATATGAATCTTAATTTTTTTTCTAACGGTGGTCACAACCCTTAGCCACAACAAGGCCGGAAACTGCTACTTATTTAGCGTTACCCGGTGGGCACCTGTGAACCAAGTCGGGGAGGCGAGTAGCATTATCCACGTCACACCACCCCAAACCAATTCATAGGGCGGGCCACATTCATCGATCATCTCAGGAAAGGACAAAAATACAGAGAAAGAGAAAGTACATCCATGCCCGAGCTTGGATTCGACCCCAGGTTTTCCCTTCCGTAGTCTGTGACCACTAGACAGGGTGGACTGGAAAAGTTAGTTTACACAGATGAAATCTTACTTTTGATAAATATTATTTATTATTAATTTTTAATTTTAGTGCTCACGTTAGATTTCATTATGTAAGATATTTTTTTATAATTTAAGCTCTTAAATATAGTTTTAGTCTATAAATAATATAAATATTATTTTATACATATTATTACAATATGAATTTTATTGCAGGTAAGAATTTCGGAATATATTTTGAAAATTATGATTTATTTTCAAATCCTAATTGAAAAGAATATATTAACATGTCTTGTTGGTGATATATTTTATTTTAAAAGAACTATTTTATTCAATTTCTAGGGACAACAAAAATTTAGTTTTCATCGAATGGCAACAGTATCAATAAACTGACAATGGAACTCCAGCTGCCAAGAAATGAAATGCTGCATGTATGAAATTAACGTAAATCACTATGTTCTATCTCTCTATATATTATTTTGTAACTGTGATTGTGTTGTGTTCTTTTACGGAAGATATTAACATAACTAATTTCCCTGTGTTGTTTTTTTATTCCAAGAAAGGCTATAATATACTATTTTTCGAAACAAATATTAGTTTTACTTATAACAAAATTTATAGATTCGAAAATAATCTGGATTCGGATAAATGAACTAGTTCAAGAAAATGAAACTAATGATTAATTTTTCACGCATATACAAATTAATTTTGATCACAAATAGAAAATTTAAGGTAATATATATATTTTTAAATTTTTAAGAATATAATAATATATTTTTAAAATGTTCATTATTATGTATCACAACAAAATTTTGAAGCGTAACAAGATTTTCTGCGTTTCCACACAGTTCGTGTGATACTCAACATCGAGTTAAAGATATGGGTACGAAGTGCGATTAAACAACATTTCCTCCTCCACTATTGAACGAACCAGCCAAATTCGACGTGGAACAACAACTTAGAAAACGACTTCCAGAAAGTCATGAATGACAACTTCTCTTTTTTTCTTTTTGTGGTTCGTCAATAAACAAGAAAACAGAGAATTTTCCACGAAATCTCAAAAGAATTTTTTGCTTATTCCATTGTTTACTCGAAACGGGTTTAAGCCAGATAACCTTAGCGGATATTTGCAAAATACCATCTCATGGTCTCCTCCTCCTACTACCCTCTTCATTTTTCGATTCATTTTGAAGCCATTCGATATTTGCAAGTTAATTTTGACAAAAAATGGAACGTTTTTATCTCTAAATCTTGAAAAAAAAATAAATTTACTTTTTTTAAATACTTTTTCTTCAGTTAAAATTTTATAAATCACATGAAGAAAAGAATAAATTTAATAAGCTTTGAATCTAGATCTTGGTACAAAATTCAGAAATTATAATCTCAGAAAATGTTCTTTTATTCAAATCTTTTACACATCTCATTGTTTATTCAATCCTATCTGAACCCTATTTAATCCTATTCTGAAAATCGATGGTTTAGTCGATTCAGTTAACCTAAAATAATACTATTTATTAAAATACCTATTTTTAATTTTTTTAACGAAGTACAACATTATTTCAAAGTAACTACATTTTTATCTTCCATATTAATTTACAATACACAGCTTCAACTTACCTTTTATTTGCTATTTTTTATTAATAAATCTAGATTAATAGGGATTCAGGAGCTTTTGTTTTGTTACATTTTTTGTTTTACATTTTTTGTATTATTACATTTTTATACATATTAAGTTTTTGAACCTCGTTTTCATTTAATAACAAAATTCATCGAATGGCAAAATTTAAACAAATTTTTTTATCTATATTTTTTAAGTAATTTAGGTGAAACAATTGAAAAAAAATTTTTTAATACCTACGGAATTATAAAATGTATTTAGAAAATACAGAAACAAATTAAACTTCTTTCTGACAGTATTGTTTGCAAAAATATATTTGCTTAAAGATTTTAAGTATATTTAAACTTACTTTTATGCTTTCTTTCCATCTTTCTTAAAAATTTATATAAAATAATAATAATAATGCATAAAAATTTAATAGCATTTCGGAAAATGTTTTATATTTTTGAAGTTTTAACAAATAATTCACTATTAATAGATGAAAAAAAAGTTTTTTGCTTCTTAAATGATGCAAGAAATTTTATGATGTTGTTAAGATTCAGTTACGACTTGTTATTAGAAATATTGTTTTAAGATTTCTCCTACCGCTATCGAAAACAATTAAAAAGTTTTAAAATTCATTAAATAAAAACAACTTTCAATTAGAATTATTATTAAAAATATAAATATTTTTCAATATAAAATTTATTCAGACAATATAATGCTAAAAAAATTGTGTCAAATACATTTGTTTAATAATTTAACAAATTATTCATTATATTTAATGAACTAATTTAAAGTATTCATTAATTTCAGCATAAATTTTTATGTTGTATTTACAGTACATTTATTTATTCCACTATTCATTAAAAGTTTGGATGATGCAGGATTTTGAAAAGAATTCGCAAAAACTTCCCAATAGTCGGTGTAGAGCTTACAAAAATTCTTGGATTTTATTTTTGAAATTTCTCTAAGAATCTGTCAGTAAAAAATTAAAATAATTTAGAATAAAATATGAGTATTATTAAGTTTAATATAAGTCTAATAAAATGTAAATGTGACCATCATATTCTTAGTAATATGTACATTTTTAGTACCTTAAGATTTATTTTCTAAAATAATAACTTTGTATCATAAAATAATAGAAACCTATAACTGTTTAAAAAATTTATACTAAATTTTGGCATATTTTTTATTTTTTTCTGCAATTTTAGGCTGTATTTTTATATTTGGTTACATTAACTTTTTGTGTTTCACATTTAACAAACATTACAGTGTTTATTTATGAAAAGCATCTTGCAAGTAATCGCCACTTTCAGTAAAAATCCTGTTGGAAAATATTAAATTACAAATAAAATGTTACAATTTTTAATAGTTTTAATTCTATATTTATAAAGATTACAATTTTTGGAGTAATCTTTATTTAATTCTATACATAAAAAAAAGATTACAATTTTTAGTGTAATTTCTATTTTCTATAAATAAAAAAGATTACAATTTTTTTTTTATAATCTCTATTTGATTCTATATAAAACGAAATTTATTACTTTACTCAAATATTAATCTGCTCTTTTGATGAAATTAAAAAGCAGGAAAATAATGACACAAAATTCTTAGATAGAAAAACATTTTATAGTCACTCACCGAATTAAATTACCAATATAATGTTTTCTACAATTCTTACTTTATATTAACATTTAAAATATTAAATTTTTAAAAAAACTTTGTATTAAAAAAGAATTTTATCAATTATTTAAAAAATCACTGAATAATAAGAAAACGGTAAAAAAAAAAATTATTGAACAAACTCATGTGCTCATTTAAGTAATAATTCTAAAAAATTAAACTCAGTGGCGAGATTGCTCATAAGGATTCAAGGCATACAGTGCCCATATCTGTTTCTTGATCCAGGGGTACGAAGCGTATGTCCTGGTTAGGTGGTCAGCCTAACGCGAAATCCCCAGATTAATTCCAAAGCTTGGTTTTCTGTTTAAAAATTCCACTGGGTGTGTGACAATATAAAAACGAAATAGAAATATGAAAGCGTGGGTACTTAAAAAATAATTTAAAATTAAATAATTCTTACTATAAATGTAAGTTACAATTAAAATTTGTAATTTTATAAAATTATATTAAAATAATAATTTGTAAATGTAAAGACATAGTACTAATAAATAAATATAAAAAAAATGTTATAAAAATAATCTGCAATCTTAGCACGACAAAATGCTATTAAAGTGAAAAATAAATAAAATAATAATTGTAAAAATAAAATTGCATCAATTAGAAGAAAAAACTAAAAAAAAGTTTTAGCATTTGAAAAGCATTGCGTATTCTTAAATGCTTTTTATCTTAAATAATAAAACAATATAATTTAATATAATTTTGTGAATTCTTACAAAATCCTAGGATATTTGTAAGAAAATCATTATTCTTTAAAAAAAATGTTAAGAATAATTAATTTTTCTTATAACGAATTTTAAATCCATCATCAAGTTAAAAAATTGATATTCTACTTAAAAAAATTTCAGTTATAAATTAAACTGTATGTCAGATTCAGTACTATTTGTCAGATTTAGTACTAATACTTTCGAGAGACATCATAAGCATTATTTCATATATTTTTTTTAGCATATTTATTGTTTTTTTCTTAAGGTATTTTGAGGCATTCAAATTAGAGAAAATTTAGGATTCATTCTAATTTTAAAGTATTTTTGAGTCATCTCTTTTTTAATTAGTCAATAATTTGACTATATTTTGACTCCATATTTAACTCAATTTTTTTGATTAGCAAAAAAGATAATTAAATAGTAATTATACATAAAGTATATAAAAATTGTATACAATTAAATATATTGGAATAAAATTCTTTATGATGAAATTTCCAAATACCAATTTTTTTCGAAGATTTCACGATATTCTATTTGAAATTTTTCTTCCATCTTAACTCCTTTTGTTTATTTATAGTTTATTTATTTTTTGGATAAGATAAACATACAACAAATTTTTTTACCCCATTTTTTTGCTTTGAAAGAGCAGCTTCTTTAAATCTCCTCTCTATAATAGCTCACTGATTTTTACTAATTAAGATAATCAAAATGTGTACTTGTTAATGTTTTCGTAATATCCTTTTTTAAACGATCATATTAATTTTTTTGACCTTGAAACTTAAGAGCGGCTTACAACAGTCTGGGTTTGACCTTAAGCAAGATTTTTTTTCTTAATCATTGCGGTTATTTTTGAAGTTCGTTTAACTATTCTACGTTCATGATTAAGCATTAAGTTCGAAATAGCTAAGCTAAATAAGTTTGGCTGCTGCTACAATTTTATTAATATCAAACATGAATTTAGTATAAATAAAAGTTTTCCTAGGCAGTTCCCTTTTTAAGTTCGCATAATTACTTTATGACAATGTTTAGGTTACTCAAAAATAAAAAAAAAATTTAACTATAAAATTTTTAGGTACAAACAAGCAATTTAATGTGCAATTTAAAATTTACTAAAGGTATTAACTAGACAACATTTCGATTTTTATGTTCAATAAAAGCTATTCAAAATATTCCTCTCATTTAAAAAAATGATTAAAATTTCATTATAATTCGTTATTAAAATTTCATTATAATTCGTTATTAAAATTTCATCATGTCAAAATTTCGGTAACAAAAAAATAACATTTTTTCCAAAAACAAAATTTCTGTGTACAAATTGGTAATTTAATGTGTAATCTGATATTTTATAAAGGTATGTACTCCCCAACATTTAAGTTTTAACGTTCTCAATAAGAGCTATTCAAAATATTCCTTAATTTAAAAAAATGATTAAATTTTCTTTATAATTCGTTATTTAAATTTCTATTCAACGAAAAAAAAAAAATTCATTGAAAGATGTTCTGACGAGAAGTGACTGTCTCATGTTAAAAGAAAATACAAGGAGGAGAGATTGGCTTTTGGGACGAAATTCCGGTCAAGTATCTTCAATCGACTGTAGTCCTTCCAGAAGCCAGCATAAATTTAAGATTATCAAATATGATTATTTTTAATTTTACAAGTTAATCTAGTCTTGAAAATTAATTTTAACAGAGGTCATTTAATAATAGGTTTTCAATCATAATTGGAGGTAAGGAAAAACTGACATTTCTTCATGGTAATTTACCGATGTCACGGCAGGCACCTTCTTTATTTATATTTTTCATTGCAACAAAAACAAGGGAAGTTACACTGGTGTCATGACTCCGGGAGGAATACAAGTACCAATGAGAAGCCGACATCAAATGGATCAGGTCAAAATCAAATCTGAAAGTATTACCTTTAACAATAAAATTTAAATCAATGACAAATTTACTGACTGATTTTTAGGACCAGTAAATTTTTGGACCAAAAATGGGACACAGCAGAACAAAATTTGATTTCCTCTTGTTCCTAAAGTATCCACCAACAGTTTTACCGTTCAATCAAATTTCATTATTTTATTTTCAGCCGTAGTCAGTTGACCACGTATTATGGTCCTGACTTTTTGGACCGAAAGTGGGACACAGCAGAACAAGGCTGGTGGATTTCCTCTTCTTCCTAAACTATACACCAACAATTTTACCTTAAAACCGTACCTCATTATTTCATTTTCAGCCACCGTTCATTGACGTAACATTATGGTTTCTTTTCTTTGGATTATAAATTAATTACTAAAGAAGCCATAGAGCCGCGCTTCTTTTATACTGTTACATTGCGATCAAGATTTTTTTGATAGCGTATTGTAGTAAACATTATCATTCTCAGATAACATCCTTTGTAAAATTTAAATTACAGATTTCAATCTTCACTTCTAAAGTCGTTAAGTACTTTGTTATAATCCCTATTTAAATGGAACTGACCATAATGTAATTTTTTTCAAAATATTAGGTTGGGGAAAAAGAAATACAATATATTTTTGGTCGATGACTATAGTGTTCGATACCTCGTTAAGTATCGATCATGCAATTTCAGATTTATGTTCGTTCAAAAGATTATATTTCACACTAAAAAAAATTTTGCTGTTTTTTGTTTGGTCTATTCATTTATAAGGTACAGGGTGTTGAAAATGGAAACCAACAAAGAGAAAATGCAGTACATCACAGTTTTTCTTTGATAAAAAGGAAAATATAAGTCAGGAAGTTCAAAACCAGGAATGTTGTATATGGTCCCGATACTATTATGTATAATTTTCATCTCCTCTATTCCATTAAGCTATATTTGATATTAAAGATGCACAGGTAGGCCCATCGTCGAAAATATCTATAAAATCACAAAAATATCCGAATTTGACCAGAATGTTAGTAGTCCAGAAGCTAAAAATCAGGCACAAAACAATTTGAAATCATTTGCACTAAGCTAATGAAAAACATTGATCTTAACGTAAAAATAATGGAATTATTTTACCCTAACTTAATATTTTCAGGGTAATAAAATACTTTAAAATTAATTTTACTTATAATACTTATTATTATGTATCTTTAAAATATAAATATGCTTATTAATAAGTATTAAGCATAATCAGTCTTATAAAAAAATTGAATTTGAAAGAGACTTTTTACTAATTAATTGAATGTGACATTAATTTAAATTCTTTTTGAACACAAACTATCTTTCTAATTTTTAAGATAATGCTATCTTCTAAGCAAAAAACACTTAACTCTACAAAGTAGGTGACATTCTAAGTAAAGGATGCGTTTGCGAGTGGTGAATGGGGTCTTTTAATTACTGTCCCTCACGTCGTATAAGACAGCAGCTAGTTTATCGACGAGAAGGTAAAGCAAAGGGAATAGGATAAGATAGTAGATTCTGAGGTTATTTGCTAACCACAATCGCTTTTAATACCCGAGAAACGTTAGTTAATCTGCGAGAGACCAAATTGCTTGGTTTACGTCTTTGTTTTTTCTTTTTCTTTTTTTTAATATTATTTTCAGTTCCTGGAATCCATTAATGACTCTGAACATCGTCAAGAATAATTCAGTATAGGTTAAAAATTTTTTGTTGTAACTGATAATTGTAAGAAAAGGAAATAAAAAATGTCGAATTATTATGAATAAATGTGGAGCTAAGCCTTATGTTTTTAAATCTAGGAAGTTTCAACTATCCATAAAATACAAGGCAATTTTCTTTTATAAATTAATAAAATAATTTTTATTTTTTTGCTTAAGAGCTTCATAAAATTGATATCACATTTAACAATATTTTTCCTTGTTTATAATTCAACTCTGGTTCTGTGGACACTATGAATTCAATATATTAGTATTTGAAGAGCATAATAGGCTATAGGCAATTTCAAATATGGTCTAAAATATAATTTGGTCACAATGAAGTGGACATATGAGTTGGTATACCCCATTTTCATAGTCATCACTTCCAAATATTTGCTAGTATCCTTACAAAATATTTACCAAATGTTTTGTAAGGATTCTATGCAATAATATGTCTCGCATACAATGGAGTAATCTAATAATGTTTCTTGCTCATTTCCTCTATTTCCATGTGCATACAAGCACACACACACACAAAAATTAAAAAATTGGGTTATCTGAGGTCATTATTCCATTTAACCAAACAATGATAGTCAAACAATTAATTTAAATATAAATTGTTTTACTAATTATATTAAATCGTCTTTCTAAATAATATCAGTTAAGCTGAATTTTCAATGGTAGCCATTAAATGCCTTTAATTTTAGACTTATTTCATTTTTTTTTTTACATTCTAAAACCAGTTTAAGAAATATTTTGAAATGAGCAGTTTTTGATGTTTCACATTTTTCACTATTGTCTCCAAGATCAAGACATTTAAAATTAGGCTAATTTAGCTCACTAGTTCCTTCGTTTTTTTTCTTATCATACTTCCTCTTTTAAAATGATCTATGATAAAATCAATTTTCAATTAGACATTGGTTGCTTTAATTTATAACCGTTTTTATTATAATTTAAAATTAATTTATTAAACATTCTAAACAGAAGAATCTTTTGGTGCTTCAAGATTTTCTCAACTGCTTCCAATCATAAAAACGGAACACTTATAAATTCGGCAAACTCAGCTCATTGTTTCTGAAATGATAATGTTGCTTTTTTAATAGTTTGGTCAAATTTTCTTATATCGCATTCCTCTTTTGAAATAAAATACGTTACACTTAATTTCTTTATAACTATTGATGACTTTATAATAACTTGCCATGTTTGTAATAAATTATTAAAAACATTGATCTTATGAGAGATTGGAAAAATGTAGAATATTCTCGATTGCAGATAATATTTCTTTATTAAAGTGGTAAATTTCATTTTGATTTTAAGCTTCATGAATAAAGTCTGCTATTGGTATGGTATAATTTCAAATTAACCCAAAAAATAACCAGAAACTAATAGATTGCGAACTAACCAGAAACTAATAGATTGAAAGTTTATCTTCCAATCTCGAATCAAAATCTGCCTGATGGGACTATTCTAATGACCCTATTCTATCGGTGGCTATATTAATGATAGTTTTCCAATCTTCCATGCATCTTTCCTACCTATGTTGTTGGAAAATTTGGTCGCAGAAGTACAGTTCTTCTGATAACTACATCACATGATCAGATAACTATCAGAAGCATCCATAGAATCCTTCCTGCATTTGTTAATGAAAAATCCCGTCTCAAAAGTACAGTTCAGGTAATAATGATCATATGATTAGTTTACTATCAGTATCTTTGATAGAATCCCTTGTCCCAATGTTATTGGAAAATTCTGTCACAAAAGTACAATTCTTTTGATAACTACATCGGATGATCAGATAACTATCAGAATCATCCATAGAATCCTTCCTACATATGTTAATGAAAAATTCCGTCTCAAAAGTACAGTTCAGGTGATAATGATCACATGATTAGTTTACTATCAGTATCTTTGATAGAATCCCTCGTACCAATGTTATTGGAAAATTCGGTCACAAAAGTACAGTTCTTCTGATAACTATATCGGATGATCAGATAACTATCAGAATCATCTAGACAATCCCTCCTACCAATGTTGTTGGAAAATTTGGTCACAAAAGTACAGTTTTTATGATAATCACATCGTATTTTTAAATTACTAACAGAATCTTCCATAGAATCCTTCCTAAATATGTTGTTAGAAAATTTGGTCACAAAAGTATAATTCTGATTATAATCATATGATTAAATTACTTTCAGATTCATCCGCAGAATCCTTCCTACCTATACAAAAGGGAGATTCGTTCACAAAAGTAAATTCTTCTGATAATCATATACCATGATTAGATTACTATCAGAATCTTCCACGGAATCCTTGTTACCTAAATTATAGGGAAATTCTAACAAGAGTACAGTTCTGGTGATAATCATATCACATGATTAAACTACTATCAGAACTAATTACCAAAATAAATTTGTATTTACATGTACATTCATTTTCTGGTTGTCTCATTCGATAATACATCAGAGAAAAGTTTTATTCAGACATCACTACTATATTATATTGCAGTACATTTTATAATGATCTATCTTAATATATTAGCATTTCAGAAGATATTCTCTTAAGATATACTTAAGAACTATCTTAAGATATTAGCTATTTCAATTAATTTTGAAATCAACACCGTGAAATATTAATTCCTTTCCATATCATAATTTTTTTAACACAATGACCTCTATTTACATTACGACATAGAGCAAATTGTAAAATAATTTTTGGAATTATTTTTTAATAATTTCAAGCTTGTGAAGAATAAAATACCTTAAGAACTAACAAGAATAAACTGAAACACATTTTAAAATTTCAAAAACAATTCAAATAAAAATGAATGGAACAGACTTATGCTTAAATATTCTACTGAAAGAGGTAAAGAAAGCTATTAAGTCCGATAAAATTAACTTTCCACGAGTCTAAATTATATAATGTAAACAAATCAAAATCAATTAGCTCCATTTAAGCTAAGAATTTGTGATAAGAAGTTTTTGAAATAGAGAAATTGGGTTATAGTTCCTATCACTATCACCTGTTTTATAACCACGCACTTATTTCGCTTCTTTGATGTTTGCCGGCAAGATAACGAATCACAATTTGCATTCTTGATATCTAGAATAAGAGACAACCACTAGAACATTTTGGATCGCCATAAATATTTAGCTCTCTCGTATTGATCAACCTGATAACTTTACTGAATTTTTTTTGTTTTAGAGAAAGAATAACTCTAAAGAGTTTATATTCAGGAAAAATCAATGAAGATACATTAAACATAAATTAATCCAAAGCAATAAATATATTGAAAAATATTTTTAACATTTAACGAAGGTTTATTTCGGATAAATAAAATATATTTGCTTGTTTTGATGATTGAACATTGAATTCAAAAATTCCTCAAGTCTCCGAATCATTTAATAGAAAAGTAGAAATGAAATTTAATATTACTAAGATATAAGATGTTCAAAGTAAATTAAGTAATTAGTTTCAAATAATAATCTTAGTTTGATTTATTGGGATTATCTTTATCTTGAATTAATCTTTATAGTTATAATTAAAGTATTGTCTAAATTATCCTAAAAAATGCCCAAATTACAAAAAATAAAAACTAAGATTTAATATCGATTTATTTTTCATAACATTTATGCAGAATGCTCGATTCTAGTATTATTTTCGAAGGAATATATGTTAGCTCTTATCTTACAATGGAAAATGTGTATTTACTTCAATAAAATACTCCTTTGTCACAAAAGTAATTTTTTTATGCACAAAAAGAAATTGAATTATATGCGGAAGAATCGTAAAGGTATTTTAAATTTAACATCATAGAAAAGTCAATATCGTTTCATCGTTGACATTTATATAAATACCCCTACCACATTTATTATATGCATTATAATGCGTTATATATTATTTAAACTCTATACATAATAATATATAATGTATTATAAAATAAATTATAATGTAATACATTATAATATAAATTAAAGTAAAGAAAGGAAAAAAATAACAAAACTATAAAAATATGCATTAATAATGCTATTGTTTTTAGAATCGTACTCTAAATAAATTTATTTCGTCAATACCAAACTCTCATTTGGTACGTGAAAAATATTTTTCAATTTAAAATTTTTTTCTCAAAATTTATGAAAAAAATCTCTTTTTTTAATACACATAATTTGAGATTAATTTTTGCAATAGATCTAGTGAAAATTACTTTTAAAACATATACTTTAGTGTCTAGGGTAGTTTAATTTTTAATCTTTTATACATTAAATTATTTAATGAACTATATTAAAGTAATCAATGATTATATTTAATTCAATAATAAAGCATTAATGAATAAATTAATGTATGCGAATTCCTTAAACTTTATTTCAAATAGCATCTCGATGAGTTAAGTATTTATGTAAATATTTTGGTTTTTTCACATTTGAGTAAATTTTTTTGTAAAATAATATACAAATTTTACAATTACAAGAAAGAGAGGTTTTCTGACATTTTCTGGTGACTGGGAAATATGGTTTTAATAGGATATAAGAGATTATAAATAGAAATGTTTTTACGCTGAGTATCTGCTGAATGTACTATGTATCTTAAGTTTTTCCAGATTATTTATGAGCAACTGTAAATTTAATGTATATGCAAATAGAAATTTTCAACTGTTTTCATTTTCTTTGAATTGAAAAAATAGATTTATACATTTTTTACTTGTGATTTTACAATTTATTTTATTTTCTTGTATTTTTGAAAAGCACGAAAATAAAAATTGTAATATTAAGTTTCCCTAACGCACGTGTTTTTACGTTGTTCACTACTCAGTATATTTACCAGGATTTATGTTTTATTAATTTTCTTAAATGCTTTACTAATTGCCTTAATTTTAAAATAAATAAAATAAATTTTAATATCTAAGTGTTTTTATTGTCTCCACGCTTATTTTTTTTATAGTTTTTGTTCCTCTTAAAAATTGCTGTGAAAATGTCGTATTCTCATGTATTTAATAAAATATCTTCTAAATAAATAAAATTTTTTACATGATTAAAACTTAGTAAAATAAATTTACCATACAAAATTGAGCAGCCATTTTAAAAAACAAGGTGAGCAAATAATAAATAAATAAAAATAAATTAATAAATAAATAAAAACGCTTATTGTTAAATTACTTATAAATGCTTCTAGTTTACAAAATTGCGACTCTATCAAGAAAGACAAGTAAAAAAGATTTGTTGTACATAAGCAATATGGAATATATATAAAATGTGTAAATTTCTAACCAATTTGGAGATTTTCAAGGATACAAAACGGGCCTTATCCGGTTAAGCTCGAAGTCGAATTGGGGTTTGAGGACAGTAACGGGCTGCTCATTCCACGTTGCTTCATGTCTATGCCACATATCATCATTTGTGGTAACTGGAAAAGGGTGGTGGGCCAATCTTTCAGCAAACCATGACCAAATGTTTTCAACTGATGAGAGGTCTGGACAACAAGCAAGGACGATAGTAAAGTATCGTGGTATCCAGGAGAGTTTAAACTTCTGTATCGAGGAAAGCAGAACAAGATATGCAATATGTGCTCTTGCATTATTTTATGGAAAGATGGCCTCAAATATAGAGCGCAATTACTCACCTTAAGATATCAAAAACAAGCCAATCTTTATAAATATTACCATCAACCCGAACTAGAAAAGTTCCTAAAGCTGTTTATATCATCACGTCAGGGTGCAATACTTCTACGACGATATCGAATGCAACCACGTTACGAAACTTTTAATCTGAGCCGCCAGATATATACATGAACACCAAAATTAAAATTTAGATTCGTCTAAAAAAAGTGATACTTCTCTATGCAGGTTTATCGGCGGATCCACTAAAGTCATCGTCTGTTTCTTTGTTGAACTTTAAGGGAATCTGAAGCAATAATCCTCATGTTAATAATTCGTGCGGCTACAAACATCATCACACATTCTGCATATATATCTGCCGAGGTGAGTGTTTAAGAGTTTTTCATGTTTTCTCTCTTATGGTTGGTGAATATCACCCACCATCTTCCAGAAAGAAATTTATTCCGAAAAGTAATTAAGAATATCTTACAATAACCGAAAGGATGTCTATGACACAATATTAAAATTGAGTCGCATTCTAATGGAGAATACTGGACGTGCTGCAAACATACCCATTTCCTTACTTAGAGACAATGAATGATATGGTTGAATATTTTTGGAATACCGACCTCACATTATGTCTGTCCTTTAGGATTTAATTATAGGACAACATTGAGATTTTATATGCCATTCAGTGTGACTGCAAAACATCGTTTCCCCATTCATATGACACTGGTTAGATATTGAACACAGTGAATATCACAAAACTATAATCCACACTCTTGACTAATAACATTCATACTATTATCGAATTCCATTACTTGTTGAAAGTACTTCTTATTATATTTAGGGAAAAAATTCCAACATAAACAAATGATGGCACTTGAATGAAATAACAATATTTTTATCTAGATAACATATTTAATTAGATTTTAGTTTCTAGATCACAGGTGAAGGTAGGCACGAGAAGATTCAATGCTCGCGTGAAATGCTGGTACCTTAATAACAAGTGTATAATCAAGAATTTTGTACAAAAATATGCAAATGTGCAAGCATGGTGTGGTACAGTTGCTGAACATCAGTTTGTGGGATGCAATTCAAGGGCTGTTGTACTTGGATGTTCAAAACATTAATAGTTAATACTTGTTGTGGATGACGCACCATTTTTCTAACCAATGATATCTCATACGTGCCTGATTGGGGATAGAAATGAAAATTTTATATTTTAAAATTCTTAACCGCTTGCCTGATTATCCCGAGTTATCTCGGGTTCGTATATATTGCAGTTAATTATTATCCCGAGAAAACTCGGGTGAAGCAGAATTTGTCAGTACGATTTGTTTTATCACGTTTTTTTTCGGCCTGGAGGAAATGAAAGGAAATATTCAGTTTTAATTGGCAGTTTGCCGTTTCATTGATTTCACGGTTCTTTCGGCGCGATTGGTCACGTTTTTTTCTATGGTATAGTATACGACGGCTTGTGGATTAGTAATGTACAAAGGAGTTGCGTTGAAAAAAAGTAAAATAATGGCGATGATGCCGTAAGAAAAGAGACCAGATACCAGCGTACGAAATGTCAGGTATCACTTTGTGTTGTCCCTTGTTTCAAAACCTATCATACAAAGACTAATATTTAATTTTTTTCCCATTTGCCCGAGATAACTCGGGATAGTAAACTAATATTAAAACTACATGCTTTTACACCTGTAAAAAATAAAAAATTCAACTTAAAACCACATATTTTGTTTTGTTTTGTTTCCTTGTATTTAATAATAAAATAAGAAAATGTGATGATTTTTTGCAATTTTTCTCAAAAAAATTTGTAAGGGAAGCGATTAATTTAAAAATAATTTGCCTAATTACTACATGTGAGAAATAGATTTTGAAATTTATCATTTTCATTTTAGAGCTCACCCCGATATTAATGAAAAATTGACTAAACAAAGCCTTACTTTATTTGAAATCTCTTGAAAAGTTAAAAAAATTTCCATTACCTTTTTTTAAACCCAGTTTCATTTTGAGTGTGTTTTAAGCCTTCAAATAAACAGAAAAAGCATTGTGGAATCATATTATATAAAACCAACATCACCAAATTGCTTACAAAGTATTTTACAAAATTTTTACCAAACATCATTACCAATAAGCGCAGAAATTCGCATCACTGACCATCAAATTTATCCAAATTATTATTTGATAGTTATTAATAATAATTGCAAAAAATGAAGTACAAGCATAATTAAATTTAAATGTAGATAATTTATAAGTATATGGTTTAAACATTATTTTGAATTAAATTTGGAAAAAATCTTAGTAACTGTTTAAAAATGATAAAAATATTCCACCTGAAGTTTATATTGAATATATTAATTATGTTTGTGGAAAACGTTATAAATAATTAATATATTCATGGTAAACATGCATATATCATATTAGAGTTATTAAATATTGTTACTCATTGCTTGAATAAATAGACACTTCTTTTTAAATAAATGATCTGAAATACTGAAATATGATTGGTTTCATTATAAAACATATAAAAGGTGTTTTTAAGTTCAGATGTTACTACGACATTATTGTAATAAAAATTAATGAAAAAACTGGTCAAAATTATATCAAGAAGACATATGACATGATCTCTAAGAAATAATTTAGTAAAAAAAAATTTAAATAGCAAACCAATTAATCGAAATGTTTGATTTTTGATGTATGATCCCGAATAACAATATTGCAACAATATAATCATTATTGTAAAATATTATAATATAATAATTTGAAAATATTTTTATTGAATTATACGCTTTTAATATTAACAACAGTTGATGAAGTATTAGGAAAGTATTAGGCATTGAAATTCGCTACCAATGAATAGCTTTGCTAAAAACAATCAAAATAAAATAAATAAATAGGGAGACAGGAAATATAACAAATTTGGTTTCATTAGAATAGTTGTGCCAAATCAGGTATTTTTTAATTTTATGTCTTGATATGTTAATTCCAAATATTTTTAAGGATTTCATTTCTTATTTATGTTTGAAATATTCTTCAACATATTTTTGAAAATTGGTATCATTTGCTAATTTACTTAATAAACACACACTCATATATATATATATATATATATATATATATATATATATTATTGTCGCTTTACTAATTTTGTTAACTCTTTGTATTATTGCATTTGTAAAAAGGAAGTGCTAACATTTGAAGAGAAGTTTAAGAGCATTTCCCATTTAGATACGAAATCTTGTAGTTACGTTTGATAAGCCTCTATAACACCTGTAGTTAAAACTACCACTTTAGCTTTGAATGGAGAAATAGCTTTACTATTTATTTTAATTCCTTCATAATAGTTGTTTGTGGATTTATGTAATGGTTTATTTATTGGTTGTATGAGTTTTGTAGCATTATCTGATGATAAAAATTGATTTTGAACACGCCGGAAATGCAGTAACCTCTTCAAAATTTGATATCTTTAAGCAAAACTACTTAAAGATGTCAATGAAGCCATAAACACTCTGAGACAGCTTTTGTGTATTGAGAAGCATTTTCCAGGAACAGAAATTATCTGAAATATTGTGAGAAGAAAATAGCACCTCAGAAAGTCTACAGAATAATAAACTAAAAAAATGAAACTTGGTTTAGCAATCCAGATGGAAAACATTTAACACTCCGCCATAAGAATCTCCTTTAATAATTTTGTCGTACTTTATGCAAGAAATTTGAATCTGTTATACGATTAAAAGTGTTGATTTATTTTTCTTTTGGCAAATAAAGAGACATATCGATCGTAACAGACATCAAGAGAATAGAAAATTTAAACTTTTAAGGATTCCATCTAAGGAGGTATTCAAAATTTTAGCAGGTATCAATCTCATAATTTTTGCGTATATATATTTATATATATATAAAAGTTATAATAGTTGTTTTTAGTTTTTTAATTAATGTAGTTATATTTTAATTTATAAAGTTTACTTAAATTGCACAGAAAAAGTAAATAGCGTTTCTATTGTTAGTATAACAATACAAATTGCATTAAAAACATTGCTTGCATTATACACTTCTAAAAGCTAAACGTTAATAAAGCTGCAGAATATTCATACATAATATTATGAATTGTAATTTATGAGTTGCGTTTTTTGTACACATAGATTTTAAGTGACTATTAATTGATGAAACAAACCATTTAGGTTTTAAATGAGTTATTATCACATTACAGAATGCATTAAAATATTTTTCAAGTTAAAGCATCGGCTTTTTATTATTAAAAAAATAAGTTTCCATCATTTTTTGCGAACATCCAAATTTTCAAGAAAATTCTATGGCCATATTTTAAATTTTCAGCACTAAAAATGTATCTACTTAGATAATCATGTAAGATATATATTATCATAATAGTTATTATAATTATTTTAAAGAATATTCATTATTTTTACACCTAAACAATTTTTGTTTATTCACATGATTAATAAGATTATTAGCTAAAAGATTTAAACAGTTAAAACTAAAGAGAAAACGATTTTCTCTCTCTCTCACACACACACACTTTCAGAAATAAATTAATTTCGTGTTTAAAAAATGCAATATAGTATGTATTACGACCTATTTATATAATGGCAAATTATATGCATCAAATGAAAAGAATATTTCAAATTTTCTATGTATATGTAGCAAAAGTAAAACTGTATAAAAATATTGCAACTAAATTATAACTAGATGAAAATATAGCAATTTTAATTTCCTCGTCAAAAAAGACAGCTGAAAGTTAAATTATTCAAAATAAATTTGAAGCAATTTTTAAAAACTTATCCTGAAGCATTAAATTTCATTAAAAAACTTAATATATATACTTTTTTTCTAATGGTGGGGCACTGGGTGACTGGCCCCATAGCCCACAACAAGGCCTGAAACTGCTACTCATTTTTGTGCTACCCGGTGGGCAGCTGTGAACCAAATCAAGGAGATACTAATAGCATTGTCCACGTCACACCACCACAAACATTGTTTATAGGGTGGGCCCTATACATCCATCATCTCAAAAGAACAAATATACAAAGGGAACGCTCAACCTCAAACCGGGATTCGAACCCGGGACCAACAACACAATAATCAGTAACGCTAACTACTCAGCCATTGGCCAAATGTATAAATATGTACTTGATAAAACTAATTAATTTAAGGTTAATAAAACAACTTATTTAAATTCAAATATTTCTATGACAACTTATAAAATAGTAATTTTTAATCAAGGAAGTAGATTATATAAAATTTATAATGATTTAAAAAATATTAGAAAAAAAATATTCTACTAAAATATATAAATAAAGTTTATAAAAGCACTCTTTAGCAAACAGAGCATTCTTATAAGTATGAAATAAGATGTAGTTATTATCTACAGAAAGTTCATTTCTCCTCCCCCCCCCCCAAGTTTTGAAGGCTTAATAAGGAGATTGAAACAGTAGTTTTCGCACTTAATTAATTACTTCCGACATTTATATATACAGTTTTACTTGTTTTTAAATTAATTTAATACAATTTTTATATTAATGTGAAAATACTTATTTGATATTTTCGGTTTACGTATAGTTATGTACTGATTATTTGCTATCTTAAATTTTAAATATATTTAGTAGTTTTGTATGATTTTGGGATGTACTGGTTAAATTTTGATGATTATCTTTTGTTATTATAAAAAAATCATTCTTTGTGACAATTTGGTCAACACTTTCTGATAAAGTTAACCATGTTGGTACATAATTTCACACATTTATATGTTAATTTTTCTCTCTTAATTAAATTTAAACTTTTATGTTTGTACTTCATTGAAGTTCTTGTTTAATATTTGTACAATATTTAAATTTTATACTTCAAATATATATATATATATATATGTACACAATAATATGTACATATATATTTATATATATGTGTGTGCGTTTTGAGATACCAAAGTGTAACGAAAACCAAGCAATGTAATATAAAAGCATATGTTTTATGTATAAAAATAAAATGGAAAAAAAATAGGGCATTATATGCAAAATGAATTGAAACTGAAATATTGCTAAGCCTTAAGAGGATTACGGCAAATGCTGCAGAATTGGATCCTGATGGTGTATGAACGAAGATGGAATTCTTGTTCAACTACGGCAAGAGGTACCATCAAAAAATTTACACAGAAATGCATATTTGTCTGCTTTTCGTTTATATAAAGCCCATCTTTTTGCATTTCAAAAGATTGAACTCACTGTTGAATCGGAAAAAATTTAAGTTCATCGAACAGTTAGGGTTAAAATTTGCACTTCTCATTAAAAAAAAAATAGAACAGTAACCAACTTAGTTGATTCGTTGTAGTGGATAATCTCTTTGCAATGGATAAATTTTAAGTGCCTTTAACCAAAAATTTCTTCAATGGATCAAAAATGTGTATCTTTTCAGCTATTGTAGCCTAGAAGGGCAATTGGTATTACCAATTATAAGTTTCAGTAACAATTAGATCTTGAAATTCCCCTATGTTTCAATGCTTCTCATAAAAACTGAATGTCCTCCTGATGTAAATCTCAACATTTTGTGATTCTTTTAAGTATTTCTCATTTTGAGTACATGATTTTTAAAACATATTTCAAATCTATTTTTTCAGATTTCAAAAGAAAAGGTCGCATTTTTCTATTCACCATAACCCAAAAGCATTCAGAGATGAGATATGGCTGTTATGGTATTTGGTGCTCAACACAACTTTTTATAACCTTCTTTTTCATTAAATATGAGTAAATAGTGTGGACATCAGTTTTTTTTTCTCTGGTTTATAGCTATATAATTTCTAATTTGGTATTATTTATGGTAGAGTCCTGAATTTTCGTCCCTTTTTGCAGAAATACAGTTGGGTAGATTAACAAGAATATATCTAGTTGTTGAGATTTATATATGAAGTTCATTACTATAAATATTCAAGAAATATTTTTTAAGGATAAAATTCAAAATATAATTTTTATAATCTATATATACAACAGATTTAAGCATTTTTTTTTAACTTTTCTTATGTTTAACTTTCCGTTACATAAAAAAATGACAAAAATAATCCTAAATCTATAATTGCATTTTTTTTTCTTAAATCAAATTTTTAAGTCTCTCATATGTCTCTTTCAGAATTGAATCTCTTTTTATCGTTAATTAGATATATCTATGCTTCGTTTATTCTAAAAATACTTTCTCTTTTTTATTTTTTGATAAATATTTTTCATAGAATAAATCAGAGTTTTGTCTTTTTATGAGCAAGGTGTCTGAGCACCATCGGCGAATTAAGCTTTTTTCACTTAACTAAATTCAAATCCTCATTAATTATTTTATTTATTGTTGGTGTGGAGGTATTAAAAGATTTCACAATAGAATTGAGGATTTCATATTTTTTTAAATAATCGATTTTTCGTTTGAATTTTATTATTAATAACATATATTTCTGGATATTCATTTTAATAGAGTTTTTTCAGTTAATATCATAGCTGGCAATTTCTTCCTTTTACACTATTTATATCATTTAATTTCACATAAAAAATTTGAAATTTTGTTTGTCATTTTTTGTGTAATAATGCTTGGGAATGTAATCTCTGTCTTTGGAAAGAATTATTAAATGATTTTCGACTAATAAATTGTTTTCGAACATCGTTTTATGGCAGAAAACTAGTTGCATCTGATTTTTGTAATCGAATAGAGTTATGAAGTGCTAATTATCATTTAAATATTTTGATGGTTAAAATCAAAATTATAGCCAAAATGAACAAGCACCATCTTTAGCGATGACTGAAAATGAAATAGAAAGCTCAATAAATTGAATAGTTATCTACATAAAGACTTTAGCATCTAGTTTCTCTTGTAAGTTTATTAAAGTTTAGAAATACAGATGTCAATTACATCGTTTGATAATAGCACAAAATATCTAACCATTTTTTTTCTCATAAAACTTTTTTTTCCAACAGCCGGCATTGGGTGACTAACCCTTCTCCATAAAAGACCAGAAACTGCTATTTATTTAGCGTTACCCGGTGTGAACCAAGTCACAGAGACGAGTAGTAATACCAACGTCACGCCACCACAAACTCGTGGGGTGGACCACATTCATCCATCATCTTAGAAGGAAGGACTAGGAAACACAGAGAGAGAAAGGAGACGTCCATGCCCAAGCCGGGATTCGAACCCATCAGCCTAGGAGTCAGGAACATTAAGCACTCAGCCATCGGCCGGCATAAATATGAACTGTACACAATATATCTTGGCATACATAACTGTAGAAAAGTTTTGGCTGAATTAATCAACTTATTAATTGAAATTTGGAGGACAATTAATTTGAAGAAATTATTTAATTAATGGAAATCACCAAAAAGTTAAATTTTTGTTATACACTAAACTATAACCTTCTGTCTTGTTCTAACTTATGATTCGGAAACATGGAATTTAATCATAAGGGAGGAATGGTTCTTAATATATTCGGATGTATGCTCGAAATGTATTCTTAATGTAATTCAGGATAATAATATACGATGCAGAAGGATCAACATTAAGTTACACATTAATTTTAAAAATTAGATGTTGTTCATTATATTAAAATACTCAGTCTCAGTTGGGTTGAACACATTATACATATGAACCAAAATTACATATTAAAAGAAATTTTCCCAGCTAGACTTAGTCAGGCAAGAAATAGAAGAAGAACTAAACTTCTATGGGCAAATGCAAAAAAGAAAGTTTATTTAATCAATAAAACAGAGAATTGAAGTTTGACTTCTAATGGAAGTTTGACTTCTAATAATCTTCTGATCGAGGTTGCTTGGCTGCAACCTCGATCAGAAGACTTTGGCTCATCATGAGCTGTCGAGCCACAATTGATATTGATGCTGATTATGATATTGAACTATAAGTATATAATAAGTTCATTATGAGCTTAAATAAGTTCACGTAATCGAAGATTTGATTTTCATTTTAAAATGGCATATCCTGTAACCTATTTACTAGATCAGAAGGCCTTTGCTTATCATGGTCTGTCATGCCCCAATATCGAGATGATTATGACATTGAACTATAAGCATATAGTATGCCCATCCTCAACTTAATCAAGCTTCAAAATTTTCTGCGATTGAAGATTGGATTCCCATTTTAAATTGAATTATGCAATTAAGGGATAATATCTCTGTTTCTTAATGATAAATTCAGTTAAGTGTTCTGTGTTTTGACTTAAAAAAATCTTAAGCACACACACACGCACACTCTATATCATTTTTAAAAGATTTATATTCGGACTATTTACATTATATTGAGGGACTTTCAGAGACACTTCATCAATGAATATTTTTACATTTTTGGTGTAAGTTCCAGTCAACATAAGTATACGCTTACCAATTGGTTATCATTCTTCAGACCGAGAAATAAATTTCTTTTTCTGAAACATTCAAGGAATCGTCTTTTTTTTTTTTTTTTTTTTTTTTTTTTTTTTTTTTTTTTACAATGTAAAGTCAATAAATTTTTTAATAGGAATTATTCTTTTCATCAATATTTTCTGGAAATGCTTATCTCTTTAAACCACACATTAACAAAAAAAAAAAAAAAAAAAAAAAAAAACAATCTTTTTCGTCTACGAAGAAATTTCACTGTGACATGTAAGATTTTGTTTATTTACTCACTAGAAAAGTAAACATAAAATCAATTTACTCGAATAAAAAATTTCTTTAAAATATTGTGCTTGAGTGATTTTGTTTTCTGTTTTGAGAGTAAAATTCGTGTGCTTGGCCATTCTGTTGAAAATTATATGGTTATTTTGTTATAATTATAATTATGTTGAAATATATATACATGTTTGGCATCAATTTCCATGTTTGGTCCCTCACAAGATTTCATCAATTTGGTCTTCTTGATGAAATGGCAGACTTGAAGATTTCTCAGTTTGAACTCTCAACATTCATGCTGCAGTTCATATAACATGAATTGCAGAGTCTTCGGTGGATTACTTCGTGCAAAAAATATCACTTGATTCTTTCAAGCCTTAACTATTTTAATTTATTACATTCTGGAAAAAATTATAAAAAAACTGTCAACTCAAGAAAACCAGTTAAGCACATCATCTTAATCTATTTATTAAAATTACCTTTAGTGACAATAGAATATCTCGAAGTGATATTTCACAGATTGGCTAAATTAACATTTTGCAAAAAAGTGATTATATTCACGTATTTTGAAAATATTTTAAGACCAATTTATTTATTGTATAAAAAATTAACTCAATTCAATAGTTATAAATTTATTTCATTAAACAAAAAATAAAATTTTAAATTGAATTTAAAAATATTCTGAATAAAATTACATTCCCTTAAAATATTTCATTTTCTTTTACAATAAAAAAATTTTTAAAAACTAAGAACTAAAAAATTTATTACATGTTTTAACTTAAATGTTGTAATATATGTGCTATTAAGATTAAATGTGAATAAAAGAGACATACTATCATATGAAGTATTATGATGCAACTCAGTGAGAAATTAATTTAATCCAAATATTTCTAAAAAAGAAAGTGATTTATTTGTAATGAGTCTATAAATTTGGGATCAACGCCAAATATTAAAAGTTATACAATATATTATTGATTTTAAGAATCTCTTCTTGAAGAAATATTACAAAAAATAACATATATTTGTGTGAGTAATTCTTTTAAATCATTTCCTTTCTTTACTTAAGAAATCAAATCTTTCAGCTCAAAATTTTCACAATTCAAGTAAGTCAAATCATTTTTTTCTTAAAACAGAACGTCGTTCGCTAGTTCTCATACACAACAAACAATCAACATTCTTTTTCTTTTTTTATTTCAGGTTGTTGCCAAAAGATTTTTCATAAATTTTTTTATTTTATATTATAATTATTTTTAGCAATTAAAACTGAATATTTTTTTTCTTTCTCTTGTATATATATATTCTCTATATATAATTTTTTCAAATGAGAAATTTATATTTTTATAGCAAAATAAATGTCTGATTATTAGCAAAGAAAAAAGAAGGAAGTTCCAAGAATAAAATAACGTGTTCTCATGAATCTACAGTGTCTGACTTATTTTAAGCAAATAGAAAAGTATTGCGTTATTTTTCTGGAAAGAGTGTAACGGTGAAAAAACAGAGCATCATCATATGCATTGCTTTTGTAGCTACTTGTGGGAAGCATCCATCAGAGATATTGTTACTATTTCTTTTCCTGCTAAATAACACATTTCTTTTCAGACTGATAAACTGAAAACATTTTGAAATATGACCTACTTCGTAACCTTGAATCGCCAACTTTACTTTCAGAGGAACTTTTCAAAATAAAAGATTATTTGTAACCACAGGTTTTTTTTTTAAATAACAAATCACTTTTAATTTTATTTTTTGAGCCATATTTTTATTTTTTTCTCATAAATTGTCAGCTATTATAATAAATTTAGTAAGTGTATATGTAAAGGGATTTTAAAATTTAATCTTTAAAACTTCATTTCTCAAGTCTTAAAATTAATTTATAATTTTTTGATATATTTTTAGCTGCATAATTACATTTAATACATTATTTTAAAAATTTAAAGTAATCATTATAGTTATAATTTAAAATTTATCATTTAATTTATAAAATGTTCAAATTTATGAATTATAAAATTACATTGAATGTGCATTAAAGTCTATGAATTATGAAAATAATTAATAAATAACAAATAAAATTATTAAAGTCACATAATAGACATGTAGGCTTTGAGAAAAAATTAACATTTTACGCAAAATATCAATTAACCTAAATAAGGCACGACGAAAATGCGAAAAATAATACTCAAAATTTGCTTTATATCATTTCCTAAGATATTTGGTAAGATGCATATATTAAAATTTCTTTTGATTAGTATGTGACCCTGTACTTTAAATAATAATCATGAACAATAACTATATTGTAGTCATAGCCGAAAAGTAGTGATAGTTAATATTGGGGAAACATAAACCCATTGTGGATCCTCTTGGAAAACAATAGTTTCTTACGCGATCACAAATTGTAATGATTCATGCAATACTTCACAATGTGCAAATATTAAAATTTTAATTCAATTCCCTGCAAAAAAAAGGGTTAGTACAATTGTCCGTAAAATTCTTTTTCTATAGAACTTCTGGAATTATAGAACGATAATGATCATGTTGAAACAGTGAATTGAGAAATTTATGTTTAATAAATCTTTTGAATCCTTTTTGTCAAAATGTTAAGGTTACTTTATTCTACTAACTTTAAGGATTTGGGAATTTATTGGATTCAAGGATACTTCAATATTTGAATGAACTTAAAATTGTGATAAAAATTTTTTTATATATTCGTATTTATAAAGGAAACTTCATTATTTATTAGTCCCTTGTTTGTATTCTCCTAAATGCATGCTAAAATACATTTTTTATATGAAAGATGCCAATCATTTTTGATATTATTTTCAATAATTGTTATAAAATAACACTATTTATTAATGGGTCATAATTTTAAAAATGATTTAAAATCAATGATTTTCTCATAAATCAAATATATGAAAAGTAATCATTTCATTATTAAAAGAATGTCAAGGGATAAAATAGTATTTTTGATAATAGTGCCAGTCGAAAAACTAGCTAGGTTCTGAACTTTATTAGTCAATACATGTTTTGATAAGCTTAACATAATTTTAAGTTATTCAAAAGTCTATAAAAAATAAAATGTCATAAATATTAGTTTGGGGAAAAAGAAATCCATTATTTTTTTAGTCGATGACTATAGTATTCGATATCATGCAATATTTTGCTATTTTTCTTTTGGTCCATTCATTTATAAGTTACAGAGTGTTAAAAGTGGAAGTCATCAAAGAAAAAATACACTACATTTGCAATTTTCTTTGGATGAAGATTAAAATACAAGTCAGGCAGCTGAAAATCGAGAATAATGTTTATGATCTCGGTATTGTAACATCAAAATACGTGTAATTTTAGTTTCATTGATTCCATTCAGGTATATCTTATGCTAAAGACGCACCTCGCAAAGATAGGCTAATCTTCTAAAATATCGATAAAATCACAAAATATGTCCGAAGATAACTAGCATGTTTGTTGTCAAGAAGCTAAAGATCCACCACAAAACAGTTTGAAATTATTTGTCTAATGCTAATCAAAAACATGTAAATAAACCCTTGTAGTTTACGTAAAAATAATGAATTTCTTTTTCCCACAACCTAATATAATGAAATAATTTAGATTTCTTTTTATCAAGATTTATGTTATTTTTAAAATCCAAAATTTGCCTTATAACAGGAAAAAAAAGCATTTTTAATTTAACTATTAACATTTTTAGTCAAACTTTTAAAGCTGCAATATATCTAAAATTCTGACGGCCTAAATTGACGAATAAAAAATTTAATATAAAATGATAAAATATTCTTGAATAAATCAAAACATTTTGATATTTAAAATCATGTTATTGATTATAAGCAAATGAGTGCTCATTTTCGAGCTTACGTAGTACGTATGATAGCTCTCAAATTTCGAGCACATTGTGACCTCCGATTACAGCACAGAAATGAAAAATCCATGTGTGACATTTCCAGCGAACTGAAGTACTCAAAATCTACAGTAGTCAACGTCACTCCCAAGTGGAAGCTAATCAATAAATGTCGCATTATGAACTGAGGTTTAGATTCACGAATTCGAAACCGAAGAACATGGCTTAGAGAGATAAGGAAGAATCGCACATAACTAAGAGCCTATAGCCTTGAAGAGCTTCAGCTGCCATCTAGAACTATTGTGTCAAAGACAATCCGTAAAGAAGTCAATCTATTTGGTTAACACTTTTATATCGCAAACCCACAAATATTTGAATACTAAATCCAGCAGATCAGTTACGCTATCATGATGGAAAGGCTGGTCATAATGAGCTTTTGAACCGTTTCAAAGAACACCATCCGTAAAGAAGCCAATCAATTTAGTTAACACTTTTATATCGCAAACCACAAATCTTTGTCCAATAGATAAATCAACAAATCAGTTGTACTATCGTGATGGAAAGGGTGGTCATAATGGACCGTTAAACTGTGTCAAAGAATACCATCCGTAAAGAAGCCATTCTATTTGGTTAACACTTTTATATCGCAACCCATAAACTTTTAAATACTTAGTCCAACAGATCAGTTATACTTTCATGATGGAAAGGATGGTCACATTCTTTGACCGGGTTCAGACCTTTGAACACGGTCAAAGAATACCATCGGCATAGAAGAAAATTTACTTGTTTATTTCTTTTATATCGCAACCCATAAATTTTTAATACTAAACCTAACAGATCAGTTACGTTACCGTGATGGAAAGGCTGGTCACAATTAAACGTTGAATCGTGTCAAAGAATATCATCCGTAAAGAAGCCAATCTATTTGGTTAACACTAGTCTATTTGGTTATTTATAGCGCAACCCACAAATCTTTTAATACTGACTCCAAAAAATTAGTTACGCAATCGTGTTGCAAATGTTGGCCACTATGAACCGTTGAACAAGAAACAAGTTCTCTGAAACAAATCTCATCTTCTATCGTTAGGATGATAGAGCCAGCGTTTCGACGTCAGTCTGGCGAATGCTTCCTATCAAACTATGATGTACCAATTGTGATGCTCGGAGACATGATAATATTTTTTGGAGAAATATTTCGTTTGTTTTGGCAGGAAATCTTTGATCGTAATAACTAGTAGGCACAAAATTGAGTTTCAGTTATAGCTTTCTTTTAAACTGGTACATCAAATTTAATGTTTTTAGCATCTATAACCGTCGGGGCAAATATCCTTCAAAAATTTAAATAGTAAATTAAAAACGTCCATATCAAGGTCTTATTCATTACCATGGAAGCTCGATTAAAAAGGCAAATTAAAACATCTATTTTTTAAAAGAAATAAATTCCAGTAATGGCAAATGTTCTTGAGGTGAAACCTTCAAATTCTAAGTACACTACTGGCTATTAAAATTGCTACACCAGGAAGAAATGCAGATAACAAAATGATATTTATTGGACAAATATATTATACTAGAAATAACAAGTGATTAAACTTTCAAAAAAATTTGGCGGTATAGATCCTGAGAAATCAGTACCCAGAACAACCACCTCTGGCAGTAATAACAGCAGTTATACGCCTAGGGCATTGAGTCAAACAGAGATTGGATTGCGTGTACAGGTACAGATGCCCATGCAGCTTCAACACGATGACACAGTTCATCAACCGTAGTGACTGGCGTTTGGTGACGAGCCAGTCGCTCGGCAACCATTGACCAGACGTTTTCTATAGGTGAAAAATCTGGAGAACGTGCTGGCCAAGGCAACAGCCGAACATGTTCCGTATTAAGGAAGGTCCGTACAATACCGGCAACAAGTGGTAGGGCATTATCCTGCTGAAACGTAGGGTTTCGCAGAGCTCGAATAAAGGGTAGAGCCACGGGTCGTAACACACCAGAAATGTAACGTGCACTGTTCAAAGCACCGTCAATGCGAACAAGAGGTGACCGAGACGTGTATCCAATGGCATCCCATACCATCACGCCAGGTGATGGACCAGTATGACGATGACGATGGCACGCTGCCAGTGTGAGTTCACCCCGATGCCGCCAAACACGGATGTGACCATCATGATGCTGTACACAGAACCTGGATTCATCTGAAAAGATGACGTCTCGCCATTCGTACGCCCAGGTTTGTCGTTGATCACATCATTGAAGGCGCTCTTGTCTATGACGCACCGTCAAGGGAAGCCGCAGCCATGGTCTCCGAGCTGAAAGTCCATGCTGCTGCAAACGTCGTCGAACTGTTCGTGCAGACACTTGTTGTGTTCCAAACGACCCCGTTTCTTGACTCACGGCTCGTGACGTGGTTGCACGCTCCATTACGGCCATGCGGATAATATGCCTGTCTTCTCGGCTGCTAGTGATAAGTGGCCGTTGAGATCCCGCATGGCGTTCCGTATTACCGTCCTGAACCCATCGATTCCATATCCTGCTAACAGTCATTGGATCTCGACCGACGCGAGCAGCAATACTGCGATAAGATAAACCGCAATCCCGGTACGCTACAATTCGAACTTTATCAAAATCAGAAACGCGCTGGTACGCATTTCTCCTTCTTACACGAGGCATCACAACAACTTTTCATCAGGCAATAGCGTTTAAATGCAATTTGTGTATGAGGAACCGGTTGAACAATTTCCTCATTTAAACACAATGTAGGTGTCGCTACTGGCGCTCGCTTTGTCTGAATGCGCTGAAGAGCTAATCATTTTAATATCACCGCACCTTCTTCCTTTCATATAAATTTCACGTCTGTAGCATGTCGCCTTCTTGGTGTAGCAATTTTAATGGCCAGTAGTGTAGCTCGAAAAATCTTATTTTTCATAAAATCGAGTTGAAAAAGCCAGTACATGAGAGCATTTATTTATATAACGCTATTCTTGTTATTTTGAGACATATTTCCCTAACAAATTTTAAAAATGTTTTAGTTTCTAATTCCAAAAAATTATTTAGTAATAGTAGTACATAACACATTATTAGAATATACAAATATATATCTCTTATGGAAATGCACACTTGATGAAGCATTCCTAATTACAATCATAGCTTTCAAAAGTGATGCATCAGTAACATATGTACAACATTTCAAATTCTAGTGATGAACTTGGAGAGCCAACATTTTTCAATGATAATATTTGTAAAGTGCTATTAAAGAGGATTCTTGCCAACATGTCAGAAGTTTTAATTTAAATTAAATTTATAAGATTAAGCCAATTGCAAAAGTTTGAATCTCTTCACATCTTTACGAAAGTTGTTGGAAGGTATCGAGATCTTTCACAGACCATAGGTGGAACTTTCCTCTCACAAAAGCTGGAATGTGTCTAGAAATATTTACGACAGAAACATACGATAAATGTGAACAAAAATGCTTAATAATTTCTAAGCAATGTAAAGCCACCCAATACAAATGTGATATTGGATGTATTTATCTTATAAGAATTGTAACAGTATCCTCTTTTTTTTCTTACTTTCATTTCCCCATTTAATTTTTATTTCTTACCTCCTTTGGTCAGATATATGCAATAGTTGCTTGAGTCTGAAGGGATCGAATCAGAAATGCTCCAACTTTTTATTATAAGGCCTTTAGACACAACAAGGAATATTTGCTTGGCAATATCCCCTGTTGTGTCTAAAGGCTTTCATGAAATATATAAGGCAATTTATGAAAATCTGTGAATTTAAAATAATTTTTATGATATCATAATATTGGGCATGAGATGGTGTTTAGAAAATGGGAAAATAATATTTGGTACTTGACACATTGGGCCGCTGTGAACTGATTGGTTATGGCATCATTCTCATTACCGGAAGGTAGTGAGTTCGAATCCCGGCTTAGAAGATCCGCCGTGTTCACTAATGGTGACAGGGGAACGTAAAATATGTCGGGTCGCAATGTCCTCCATGTTCCCATTCCAAATTAATACCTCTGCGGGGGGGGGGGGGGAACCAGGCTATGTGTCTTCTCTGGCTTCAATCTCTAAATTAGAAGATCCAGATGGTGCTGCCATCTATGAACCAAAGTTGTACTTCCACCTTCGTATAAAGGGGACTCTATTCAAAAACTGAAGACGCTCTTTCTGACTTCATTCGCCCAGTCACTGACGGGCGGGCTTAGCTTCGCCAAGTGTCATTAGAATCAACAACAACATAGATAGCTTTCCATCTCATAAGCAATTATTTAATGAATAGTTTTAAAGCAAAACAGGTTTGTTGTCTCGAGCTGAGTGCAGGCTGTGATGAAATTTTCCTCTCACAAAAGCTGGATCTGTCAATCTTTAAGATTTTTTTACATCGTGATAGAAGAAAAGTAGTGTTCATTACAAATTTTCAGAATAAAGATATTATAAGCCATCATAAAAAAGTATTATATCTCTAATACAACCCCAAAACCCGTTATACTTACAAAACTTATACTCACTAACAAATGAAATTGTACCAACATAGTTACTAACCTCTTCAGGATTTAATTTCCATAAAATCTGCTTGCAATTTTCATATAATATCTTTATATTTATTTTACCTCAATCTATTTCATTAAGCAAACACTTATTAAGTTTTTAACATAACGGAAATACGCACTAAAATTAACATCGAAACTTTTTTTGGGGTGAAAAATTTTGGAAATAAAAAAAATATAAATACTCTTTATTTCAGGAAGAAGAATCTCAAATTCCAGGACCAACAGTAGCAATAGAGCAGACAATAGCTGCTGATCTTGGAGTAAATCTCTCCTAATCCTGATTTTATGACTTCCCTTTGTCATGGGATCGGAGAATGCTTTTCAGATGTTGTTCCAGAAGATAGATCTTACTGGAGAAGTATATACTCTCCTCCGGCCCACTTCAACTGGATCGTTACTCAACTTGTTGCTTCTTTCTCTCCAGATTTCCAGGATTAATATTGGAGTGCAATGAAATGATGAAAATATAGGAAAATGGTGTTAGTATACAAGATTGTATGATTTTGTAATGTAGGTTTATTTATTACAAATTTTACCTTCTTTTATTCATTGTGGATTAAAGGAATTTAAATTCTAGTGCATCTTCTTAATGATTTAGGTAAAAATAATAAGCGAATAAAAAAATTTCAATATTAAATATACATTAAAAATTGCAGTTTTTTTTTCTTTCTTTCTTTTGAGTGTTAAGCCAGGTTGGCAATATGGGATGCGCTGATCCACTTTTCCAACTGAACTATAATTTGGTGTGAAGTCCGATTTCTTCAGTTCACATATGCCATAGGTACCCGTTTACAGGGTAGGCTACCCCTCATACAAGGAAAGAATTAAAACAGGAGAAAGAGAAATACATCCATGCCTGAACCAGGTTTCAAACTCAAGGCCTCCCTAACCGCAGACAGACATGCTGACCACTAGACAGAGTAGGCGGCAGAAGCTGCACTTTAAGTGAAATTGAAACCTGTACTAAATGAAAACATACATGGGGAAAATGCAGCTTTCAAAAATAATATACGGGAATTTATGATTTCATAATTTAAATATGACTGAAATTTACAGACGAAAAAGAAAAAAAAAAATCTTAACTGATTATTAAAATTCAAACAGTCAATATAATTTTTTAATTTTTATCTAATATTTTAATTTGTTTTTACAAATTCATAATTTTAAGTCAAGCATAACTGCTTAAATTATATTTTCATAACTAATCACGACTACCCAGTTAGCACATTTGGGTATATAGTAATTAGGCAGCGGTCAAAAAGACTCGGACATCCTGATATTATTATTAAAAAACTTGCATTTAACTGTTGATACAAAAAGTTTAAGTACCCCAAAACAACAGTTTTACAGCTGGAAACTGTTGTAAGACTTAGTTACGGATCTAGAGTATATTTACCTTCCGAAAGGACTTTTCATAGATAGTGGGACGTATTCACAAGTTGAAAAAAAAAGAAAACCTGAAAACTCTCTAGCACCAATCCTGATAGATATACTTGCTTAATGGGAGAGTAGCGCAACACTCCGCTCCCGTTGTTTGGCTGGGAACGAACCCGAAACCTTACGTTCTGAAAAACATTGTCCTACCTCTAGGTCACGATTAGTCCAAAATAAGAAATATTTGTATCTCATTTAAGATATCTATATATACTAAGGTATTTTTATTATTAATATTTGAAAGAATGGGAATAGGAATTAGTAGGCCCTTTAAAGCTGCAATACGTTGTGGAAAGTTGGTCAAGCTATAATGTGACCTTTTGATCATTAATCCCCAAGATGATGGTGGATTACGCAGCAATTCCTAATTAATCAAAGAGTAATTCGTACTTATTTTTAGCTATCTAAGCAATATTACCTTATCTGATGATCATTATATTGATATAATTGCCAAAGAGAATCAGAACACAAGGATATTATCAGACAGTTATTTCACTTTCTTAATTATTGTTTTTAAAACTACCGTTAGCCAATATCTTTCCATAAAGAGTTTGAATATTTATCCCATATATTTATATATATACCTCAAGCAACCAACTTAGAAAAAAAAAATTAAAATATTATCTTAACATATCAGTTGTACTCTCATTAATTGATGCGTTACCTATCAGTGGATAATTCAGATTAATAATACGCCGTTTAAGTTCTAAAAACTCTCATTTGTTTTTATTAAATTAAGCTTTTAACACAGTCAAATATCATACATTTACGTACTGTGTGTTGGAATTTCAGAGGAATATTGTATCAAACTACACATACAGGGTGATTCTAAATTGTTTTTAAAAATTAAGAGGGATCATAGAAACATAGGGCAGCATTCTACTCTAAGAGGAATTCCCACCTGAATTACAACAGTGTTTTGTATGCAAATGAATAATACTAAGTGTTTCACAATATTTATTGTGAAGTGAAAACCTCACAACAAATGGTCAAAATGCCGAACACATGTGTCATTGCATACTTGACACCAGCGTAGGTACGATTGGGCCACCCTATCGAAGATTCCTGGTGCTGTGTTAATTTTGCCCGTGGTCAGTCTGATTCACAGTGAGTGAGTTAGAATTGCCACTTTGTGTAAGATTCTAAGTATAATTTTAGCCACAACTGAATAAGGGAGGATAGATATTTCCTTCCTTTCCACGTGTATATTTGTCGGAGAATTTACTTGGAAATTCTCTGGAATTTCTTTGCTTGCGACGCGTGAGTATGGCCCACTATTAATGAAAAATTCAGCCCGAAACTGAAAATACTGTGGTTGAACAAGTGCTTTACAATCGTTTTGGGTTGTTAAGCTATTTGCCTCGTGACGTTAGATTTAATTAGTAAGGATTTCTAATGGTCCAATGGTAAGATGGTGTTTTGTATGGGAGATATCAGATTTGATCACAACCACAGTGATTAAGACTTCGTTCTCGTTACCGGTAGGTTGTGAGTGCGAATCCCAGCTTATCCGAAGATGCACCGTATTCACTAATGTCGACTGGGGCGCGCAAAATATGTCTTGGTAGCAATGTCCTTTATTTTCCCATTTCAAATTAATACTTATGGGTGTGTTAAGAGCAAAACCTCGGGTCTTCTCTGACTCCCTATCTCTAAACTGTATGACCCAGATGGTGCTGCCATCTGTGAGCAAAAGTTGTATTTCCACCATCGCGAAGAGGTGCTCTGTTCTAAAATGGAAAACGCCCTTTTTAACTTCATTCCACCAGTACCAGACGGGCGTACATGAAGTTGCCAAGCGTTAAGTAACAACGACAACAACTCAGCTACAGCTACTGGAGATAAATGTTATGTTTCTGCTTGCAGATTCACAATTATCAAGACGGATACTCAGGAATTTTCTGTGTTTCCTTTCTTGCGATACTATAAGTCTACTCAAAAGCATTCCTTTGCTCAAATATTTTACTATAGCCTTTAGTTGTTAGGCTATCAATTGCGCGATAGTGAAATTCAAAGTGACTTGCGGAATGATTCTTGGGTGTTCATAAGCTTGACTCCTCCAAGTTATATTAAAGGTTATGCTATATTTGAAATATATTATAATGTTATATTTTTAAAAGCTTTTAAATTTGCTTCGTAATAAATAATAGGTATATTTTTAATGCAAATTTATAAAAGATCTTATGTGGTAAGAGAGAAATTAAAAAAAATTCTTGAATTTTACCTTACATATTACAAGTTGTTATTAAATATCTTATATAAAAAATGACAAGAATTTTTTTACGCTATATTATTGCACATTAATTTATCATTTTGTAATGTTTAAATTTTAAGTTAATGAATGATCTTAAAGTTTGCATCAAATAGGATTTCTTTTTGATCAAATTTATATGATGAATGAACAAAGAGGACTTGACTAGAATTGCTATAAAAAAGAAGTGTCACGAATCGATTCCTTCAAGATGGAGTGCATTAGGAAGCGAAGAACAGTATCTTCTCTAAACACAAATATTCTCGGCACCGAACCTCTTTTACTAGAAACACTGCTGTTTTTCGTGAGTTAATATTTATAATTTTTGTTTAATATCACTTATTAATCAATTTCCTTCTACCATAATAAAAGCTTTTTTGAAATTCAAAATTCTTCGGAACTTAAACTTAATTTCAAATCCTTTACAAGTATAAATTTACATACTGAGAAGAATTCAATATTTTTCAAAACGATACTGCTTACATTCCTAGTTATTAGAAATATGATATGAATTACTTAAATTTCTCATGTTTTCCTTGTTTCATTTTTGATGCGTTTGATCTTACAGCTCAAATCTTTTGCAAAGGTACTGCCAAAATCTTCTTAGTAATGTCTATCGGAAAAGTTTTTCAGCGACAACAATATTCACATATGTTGAGGGATAAAATATAGAAAATTCCCAAGCACTCAAACACATTCCTTCAGGAAATAAAATTGCATCATTATCTTCAGTATCAGTATCTCAATGGAATGTGGATACCATAGGAATAGTTGACAACCATACTCTTGATGGTTTCCAGCTATGTCAAGGAGAAGGAATCAGCTCAGTCTTGCTGTATTCCTTAATCAATATATTAATCCTGTCTCTAAACGAAGTTTAAACTAAAAGGTCATAAAAGTTTGGAATCAAATTATAAAAAAGGGAATTTTATTGGCATATATTTGGTTTGCATTTCTATAGACACTTTATTAACAAAGGTTATCCTTTCTTTCTTTAAATGAGTCTCGGATCTTAAATTAAAAGCATGGTCGCTATTATTTTTTCCTCTTGCTTGAGTGAGAATCCTCTCTTTGGCTAGTTAAAATTTAACATTTCATACTGTCATAGTAACTGTTTGTATAGTCTATAACGAATATATAAAAACACATTTCATAATTACAATTAATTAAAATTAGCTAGAAACTAAACTGTGAATGATCATAAAAAGCATCATCTTATTTAAAATTAAAATAGTTGATTTCAAGTCTTTTAAGAGTGGAGTGATATCAGTCACCATCACGTGACTGCCCTGTTTAAACTAAACGACTGATAACTTATCTCCAGACCCCCCTACCCAGTTTCCTGTTTCGATCTGTTGGAGCTGCTTGTTTTCTAGACATAAATATTTGTTTAAGCATTTACGTCTAACTGGAGTGAAAAATCCGGCTGGTTGTTCTCTGTGCCACCAGAGAAATATGGATGCACCCAGCATACTTTTCTGTACCTGTGTTGGGTTCCACTTGCTAGATGGGAGCAGTTAAGTAGGAGTCTTCATAATTTAGAAGCACGGACCAAGTAGAAGACACCCAAATACTCGGTCTGCCACAGCCGATGTATCATTTCACTTGGAGGACATTGCGACCTCAACATATTTAGCACTTGACCTCACTACTTTCTAATAGCGAGTATATTCCTAACCAACCAGGCTTTCGCAAGCCGGATATGGATGTTGACCACTACAGGCACTGTTCCATTGTTTTAAAGTTTTCTTTCACAAAACTTTACGGACGCTAATTTGAATTTTTTTATGTACTCTTTATCACTTCATTGAGCAGCTCATCAACTGATAGCTCAGATTTTAACAAAATTTTCGCACATTGTTAGTCATGTTAATTTCCAGTAAGTTAAAAAAAAATTGGGGAGACATAATCATTTTGGCAAACATTTCTGTATAAAGAATTGCATTATCTTTTATTCAGTGGTTTCGGGATCTAACTTTCCATTTCACAAAAAAGAACTTTGCCTTAATCCCTAAACCTTGATAAGGATATAACCGCACATCATTGTGCAATATCAACTAAAAAAAATTCTCAATCGATAAGCGTCGCACTCTTTTAACCGGATATTTACAGGATTGTTTTTAGATTTCGTAAAAGATCATTAACCTAGTACGTACAAATGTTCATCAACCGAAAAATATGAAGTTCATCAAGATAATAAGGAGCATTTGGATGCATAAAATTAAAATACATATTTATTGGATGAAAAATAATTATGTTAATAGCAAGCGAAACTAACTTCACTTTTCTACTAAAAAAAAACTTCCAACATTTAAGTATTTTTCAAACCTAGTCAACAACTTTAAAATTTCTGTTATATTCTTCTATCAGCAGTTCAGAATATTGGGTTATCACTACAATTCCTTCTAAAAGCATTACAATAGAAACAAATCTTTAGAATTTAAGAAACTCATTTCTGTGTAAATCAAGGTAAGTTCTCCAAAATATTATTTTCCATGTTCTAGTGGAAGAGCGCCGCTCTTATAGCGAAGGTTCCGGGATCTATCTCATCCAATGTTGAAAATCTACTTTCAATACGCATGTTTATCACGGTAAGTGTGTGGAAGTTTTCCAGGTTTACTCCCTTGCTACACGTATATACGGCTCACAATGTATCAAAAATACACCCGGAAGGGAATTACATGGATGACATTAAAATGCCTGATATATAGCCCATTGGGGAGTCCTGGGCCCATTGGGCATTGGGCTGACCTATAGCCCATTGGGTAGTCCTCAATGAGGTTGTTGTTGCTGTTGCACAAATATGCATTCCTGTACCTAGCTCTGAGTTGGGCTCTACCAGTTAGAGGGAAGTAGCAGGGTGGAAGTCTCCGAACTAAGAAATAGGAACCAAGTAGAAGACTCCGAATACTTGACCTGACACTCCCAAGGTATCATTTCACTTGGAGGACATTGCAACCACGACATATTTAGTATGCCGCAGCCAACTTTAGTGAACACGAGGGATCTTTGGTTAAACCGGGATTCGAACTCACCACTTTCGGGTAACGAGTATGACATTCTAAACAATCAGGCGATCACCGCCTCTCCCAAATGAGGTGTCAAAGTCATCAAAAAAAAAGCACTTTTTACATAACACCCGGCAATTAAAATTCCTATCTTTCAGCACTACAAGGAGCGGTAGGGGGGCCCACAATTGGTGTGTCATCGTACCCCCAAAAGAGGGTCGTCATCGTAATTTAGAAGCATGGGCAAAGCTGAAGAGCACCAGACTTAAGTTGGTTTGCCACCCTTAGAGGTATTAATTCACATGGAGCACATTGCGATCCTAATCTATTTAACATACCCCCAATCATCATAAGTAACATGACGGATCTTCGGTTGGTTCGGGATTCGAACTCACCACCTTCCGATAGTGAGAACGAACGTCCAGACCAACCAATCCACTGTTTCCTGAAGTAATCTAAAATAGAAGGCAAAAAATGCACTCTTTATAAAAAAAATCTGTTTTTTTTTCCGAAATAATTTCAAGTATAACTTAAAAATTCTGCAGCTCATGATAAAATTTAAAAGTTGATTTGGTCTGTCTATCAAGGGTCATTTTTAGCAAATGAGATTTAATTAAACAGTGAAACACATCTTAAAATTATATCTGTGTACCATTTCAAATACATGCCGTTCCACGTATAAATCAAATCGAATCTGTAAAACTGAAGAGTTCTACAGATCTCTAACTGATTATGACTACTAGAGTACTGCAGATCATTTTGGTAACTTGGTTCTTGTGGGCAAAATTGCTGGATTCGAGTCAGATAAAGTTTTGATGATATTTGTACAATATTCTTTCAAATTTTTAACAGTCAAATATTATTCAAAATATAAAAGGAAGAACTCTCTTTCAAGAGCGTCACTACAATTTGTTTGAAAAATCACTAATTCCGATGGGTTTAATCTTTCTCCGACTGTACAGAAATAGACATGGTCCGTTTAAAATGAACTTGAAATATGATTCTCTTAATGATAAAAATAATTTTCTTTCATAGCTTAGTTTTGTTTCAACAGAAAGAAAATTTTCTTTTTATTGTTACTTGTTTCTGATAAATTTAGAGAATTTTTCATATTTCAAATAATAATTTCGTCCCTAAATATTATCATAATTTCAAATAAGAGTTAAATGATCTTTAGTCAAAATCGTAGAGGTAAAGTTCATTGGGATAGATTTAAAAAAATCCATCATTTTTTCGAAAGGTTGAACCTTGTTCAATAAATGAGAGTGGCTAACCTCTCAGAGCAATGAATATGAACTTGCATTGTATCGAACTTATTACCTTCTAATTCAAGCGCAACACTGTTACCCATTGGGCTACAGCGACTTTGCTGCTGTATTAAAGCAAGCTAAGTGTGGAAAAAGCCACTTCAAAAGCAGACGAAAATATCGATTTCCATATCGATTTATTTGGAACGTTAAGTCTAAATAATTAAACAAAATTTCTAAGCAATATATTAACTACCAAATATTTACAATTTGTTATTTCTTTCTATTGTCCAAAAGATGCGTAGGCATGGTATTTAATTGTAGTTAGTATATTTAAATAGAGCAAAATATTAGTTTTTTAATTACAGTCAGTGTGAGTAGGTTCTTTAAAAGATGAATAAGAAGAAATACAGGTTTAGAAAATTTTAAGACAAAGTGTCACTTGCAAAAGCAACATCTCCTTTTGAGATGATTGTTCTTGATTCTGGAATGGAATATTAAAATAGAATTTATGAAGATACCACGAATTCTTTTTAATACATTGTGATATGTGGATGGTACGAAATAGATTTTCAACTTGAAATTTATGTATGAGTAAATATCCCCAATGCTTAAGCAAGCAAGCAAATAAAATCTCACTTCATCTGTATCCCAATCTGCTTAATTCTCACTTCATTCATTAGAGAAATTGATAGCATATTTGCTTATATGCATATTTTTTCAATTGTGTTTTGTTGCTTAAAATATATGGTACATGGTGTAAAGCCCCAGCGATCAGAAAAGTTGACGAAAATTCCACTAATTGATACCAAATCATTTCGTATTTTCCCCCAGTGCATATGTAATAGTAAATTAAAACAAAAAGTTAATTAAAAAAATTTAAAATCAATCTTTCAAAATTTTTTTACGATTATTTGTGGCACACTTTATTTGCAGAAATAATTAAATACTAGAGCAATTGTGGTGGAATTTTTTTCTGGTTGGTATAACCGAATATATATATCTAATTAATTAAATATGTATATCTAATTTGTTGTACAACTAATTAAGTTTCAATAAATCGTACATTTTTCCAACATATATCTCAAACTTTAAATGATCATACTGAAATATTGATTTGATCATTATTTTCAGTATATATATTCATTAATATAATATACATATTCCTAATTTGTTAGTGTTTTTAATAAAATATATTTGTCATTGAATTATTGAGAAGTTATTTTTTTCATCATTATTTGGGTTTTTCAAAAATTTTGAAAATATATTTTCATCTCTGTTAAGTCGAGTCGGAGAGTTTATTGAATGAAGCCCGCTCGAAAGTTCTGCGCGAAAATCTATTTGCGCTCCGCTTAGCGAAGAATGTGAAACGCGTGGCATTTGGTGTACCGCACACTCCACCAAAGCGTTACCTACTAGAAAAGTGCGACCGGACCGCTCCGGTCCGCTCGCCGTAATGAGGTTGAACGACAGAAAACCCAGATATCTAGCGGAAAAAAAAAACTAGTCAATCGAACGCAGCGACCTCTACCGGCATTTGTACGTACCTCTCCTACGCAGTTTCGTCCTCTCCGCGAGTGCGAGAGAGTCTGAAAAGAGCGAACGAAGACGGAAGGGGTGCGGAGGTACGGTGGTGGAGGGTGGAGCGAAGGAACGCCGAAGAAAAGAGCGAAGAGAAGAGTCTTAATGGAGCGAAGAGGGGAAGATAGATAGACTACGAGAGTGACAGATGGTGGGAAGGTGGCGCGGGTGGTGCGGTGGGAGTAGCAGAATGAAGTAGAGGGGTGGTGGAGGAGGAGTGCGGATAGAGTGAACGGCTAGATCTGTTGGTTGATCGTAAAGTAGCGAAAAGGGGTCCGATACATATTGAGGCGTTTCCTGGATGATGCAATTCGGTAACACGTGTTTTTCTTTGCGATGAGTAAGAACGCTGGCTAGAATTCCGCCCGTCATCGGGTGTTATTTTATTATATATTTTTTTATTTTGTTGGAAGTCGCGTCAAGGGTCTTGAGTTGCACTTGTTACAAAAGAATCATGTGGTATTTTTACTCCATTTCATAATAACAGATTGTTCTGTTTGAAGTCTTGGCACTTCGTCAAACAGGCTTCCTTCCACTCGATTCCTGTAAACGTTTCCGAAAGTTTGGCGGATCAATATTCAATAGTGTTTTTAATCGAACAATTCTGAATTTTTTTCTCGAATTTCAGTTATTTTTTCGAATTTTTCTTTATTTGTATAATGCAAATAACATTTAAAGTTGGACATGTTTAACTTCAAAAATTCTTTTTTTTTTCATAAAATTTAAATAATATTTTATAGAAGAAACAATTATTAGAATTTAACCAGGATTTTGTTTCATTCAAATACCAAAATATGACTGAAGATATCGCAATTTTAAAATGTCATAGTTTTTGTTCATTCCGTATCATTCGATTGTTTCACCGATTCGGAAGAATTGTTTGTTCTCCAAATTGTCTCTCTCTGGCTACAGAGAGAGAATTTGGTGAAAAATAACATCAGGGGTCGGAGTACAGAATTTTTTTTTTCAGGACACTATTTTGAAGAAATATCAGGACATTTTTCAGGACATATTTCAATAATTAAAGAAAACCAATGTTACTTTTAGTAAAATTCCCAACGTTCTATTTTTAATTGGTAATCCGATAATGGTAAATCAGAGTGCATAGGTTCGGGTGAAATAATTGCGAAGAAAATTACAGATGCTAATTTCAACTTATTTTTCTAGAGCATCACAACACAAAACAAGCATTTGAAATCAATCACATGGCTTGAGAAGCCGATAGATATATTTTTGAGACTGGCGTCTCTTACACACATAATTAACTAATGAAGCTAGCTAAAGTAGCCCAAACAATTAACTATTCGTAAATAATGAGACTGATGTCTCCAATAATATATCCCTTATATAAGATGGCTTAAGAAGCCTAAACAAATAGATTATTATGAGACTGACGTCTCCAAATCATAACGATCCCCGATGGCTTAGGACACCCAAAACAGAAATTGCAAGTTCCAGAGACATGTACACTCTGTTTCATACCCCTCTCTGTAATCATTCCACCAACTTTTTCTTTTGGTCTCGAAGAGGAGGGGAGGAAGGTGTGGCCGGATGTTGTGTCTAAGTGCTTTCGATTCTCACACTTTTACATATTAATTTCAGTTTTATGCATAAAACACATTTTAGAAAGGAATAAACTATTTAATAAATTCTGAGTTTTTTTAATTTTTAATACAACAATATGAAAAATAATACAGAAATTTAAACTTTTTATACTGAACATTTTCTGAAAATTAATAAGTTACATGATAAATGCTTTAAATTAACAGTTAATTTATGTATAATTGAATAATGTTCATTTTGAACTGGATGCATTAGCATTTAATTCCAATAACTTAATACTGCACTTTTTTAATTTATCATTCACAGATGCAATCTCTGCATTAGCAACAGACAGCATCATTTGTCCAACTTTCACATCACTCATATTATCATCACTGATAGCACATGCTATTTTTTTAGTTGCATCATCCAAAATTTTTGAGCTACACACTGATTATGAAGCAAATTTTTCTTTTCTTCCTCAAGTTCATTAATTTTTTCTAATAGGTGCGATTGTTTAAACTTTTTTTCACTAGTAGCTTCTACATCTTCCTCGTCCTTTCTTTTCTTCTCTAATTCTGTTACATCTTTTGATTTTTCCATATATGATGCATATTCTGCATGAGATTTCTGAATATAATGCATCATTTCTTTGGTATATGGAATGGAGGAAACAGAATTGCCATGCATTCGAATAACATCATGACAAATCCGTAAACTTTGAACGGTTAATTCCGATAAAGAAGCTCTCTCCTTTGTCACAACATAATTGTTAGTTGAAAACCCTCTTTCTGGTTGGGAATTTACATTCAATAACGACAAACATGCTTTAACCACTCTAGAAAGAGTAGGATATTTTATATAACCACCAGCATCTTTTATATTGAAAACCGCATTCCAATATTTACAGATATTTTGATCATTATCATAATCATTCACAATCAAAGTCACATCTTCACACATGTAAAGAATCCACTCTTCATTCATCTTATCAAAATCTGAAGAAGTTTTATTCACATGAGGAATATGTTGAATTAATCTGCTACATGAACTCCTAGACTCTTCCTTTTTTCTATTATAAGGAGACAAACACTGGAGATCTTTGAGTAAAGGATTTGTTATAGGAAGTTTTTGAAGCAAATGCTTTGAAGTTGCTATGTAGCAGCTTCTAATACTTTGTAGAAATGTTGTTTTATCAGTAAGTTCTTCCAGCATTGCTTTTTCACCATGACCTACTTCAATCTTATTTAAATTTAACCAATTTTTTCCTGAATCAACATTAATTTGTAGCAACTTTACTCCATTTTTTTCACAGATTTCTTCTGGGTTTAAAAATTTAAACATAATACTGCGAACAAGTTCATTTAACTTACTGTACATCACATGTACTAAAGGTTCGACTTTTTGCATTAGAAGTAAATAAGGTTCAAAAGTTTTACAAAAAAATGAAACAAAATGCAGATATGCCAGAGTCTTAGGGTCTTTCAAATGTTTTATAATCCGAAGATGTCTATCAGAAAGAGATTTCGACTCTTTAGGTATTTTAACAATGAAATATTCCTTTAGAACATCATATTGCTCAACAATTCTCTCACAAACTGAGCCCAAAGTTAACCAACGGCTCTCAACATGACGAAGGAAACTATGCCTAGCTAAAGTTTCTTCCAGTATTTCTAACTGTAAGGAATGATAATCTTCCCTTCTTGCAGGAGATAGCTTGAAAAATTGATGAATATCTATAGCAAATCCATCAATATTACAATCAATTTTATCAATACCCTTACGCAGTGCTCCATGGATTATGTGTAAGCAACATGTACCCAAATCAATTAGTACTGGTAAACTTTGCTTACTCAGTTCACTATTTATTTGCTTTAAAACAGCTAAATTAACTCTTGGTCCATCCATTGACAACTGCATTAATTTTTCTAAATTCAAACCATTATTTTGAATAAAACTTAATAAAATTTTTACAATTTTATTGGCTTCAGCATGCCCTAAAAAATGTGATTCGAGGTAACAAATGACATTTTTACCTTGTTTATCAGACCAATATGAGATGTAAATATCCAACTGTTTCTTTATTTGTTTTGTAGTAGTTTCATCGAAAAGTAAAACAAAATATGAAGTGCCGATATCCCGAAACAAAAGAGTTTTGAAATACGGACCTAATTCAAAATTAATCATATACCTTACTTTTTTGTCAGATAATTTGAGATTTTTTGCTATGGAGGAATCATCAAAAATTTCTCCGTAAATGTTAGCTAAATCATTCAAAGATGAAAAAGAATAATTATTTTTTATTGCCACTAAAACTAAAATGGTTTCAGCTTTAATGGTTTTCTCTGATGTCGTTTTGGGGAGCCATGATTTGTTATTCACTACTACAGTCGATGTCGAGGATTCAGATGAAGTTGATGACTTGATAGTAAATAGTGTTTGATTCTTGTAACAGTTCACAGCTTTGTGTTTTAATCCATCTGCATGCGCAAACACTTGTCTAAAACCCATATTTGAAACACTGAATTTGCTTTTGCATACGAAGCACTCCACAGAATGAACATCGTCAACACTTCGGCACCATGTCTTGATTAGGCATTTATTCCCATCTTGCAGTTCCAACCATTTGTCGGAAAATTTCGTTTTCCTTGGCATTTTTTAAAAAAAAATTAATTGTTTTCAAAAAATAAAATTCTGAGCTTGCTAATAAAAAATTTTCAAAACACCCATCAAAATCTTTCAAAATAGCGCGATAAGCATTTCAAGCATGCGCATAAACGTAGGCCAATAATTCTCACAATTTCGATATCATTATAAATAGTTGCGCACTACTAAAACCAGAATCTTTGTCTGTAAAGGCACAAAATAGAATTTAATGGTAAGCCCAAACCTAAATTTTTTTGACTTCAAACATGCGTGAGCAATGGCTGAAAACGAGGCGGAGACGAATGTATGGCAACCCTATTTCCGGTTTGAAAGAGAACAAAAAAGGGGGAAATTTTTCTCTTTCTTTTTGCATAGAAAGCAGTTGAAAGAAAAAATATATTCCACTGAAAGAAAAATTTACAACTGAAAAATATAAAATTATTAATTGAAATTAAACTTTCAAAGGAATGTAATAAAAAATTAAGGAATTCCAGGATTTATTTTGAAAAATAAGGACATTTCAGGACGTTTTTTAAAAAATCAGGAATTTCAGGAATATCAGGACAACTCCGAGCCCTGTAACATTTCTTTCAAACAGAACCCTCGAATAACATAAATTAGTGCTTAGCGAACAATAATTAATTACATTTTAAAATTGCGATACATTTAATGACCAACATTGTTGAGTTCAACAAGAGTTGGCTTCTCAAGAATTTTCGAGAAAATAGATACACCAATTATGGTTTGGTGAATATACCAAAATTAAAATCTAACATTTCCATAAAATAATGCTATGATATGAAATTATAAAATATTATATAAAATTGTTAATTATAAATGGAATGAAAAAAAAGACTTTTACTCAATAATAAGTATCACTTATTTAAGAATATCAAGTTATGTTATTAGCAAATCATTTTGTTGGACACCAGTAAAAAATATTCTTGTGACTTTTTTCTAACTGAGAACACTATTTGAGTTTTTGAATTTTCGTAGTCTCAACGATCGATCAAATATGGAAGACCCACATACTTATTCATATTTAATTTCTTGATCTAACGATGATACAGCCCTCAAAGAACACAGCAGTTCCTTAGATTACAGTTATTATAATCAAGCCAGATTATTAAAATTCCAAATCAGAATTTAAAATTCAGAGAAATGGTTAAATGAATGCAAGGTAAACATAAACGTAACGTAACTAAATAAATGTTCCATAACTCGAAATTAATTTTGTCATTTATAATATCACATTTGCAAGAAAAAATCACTATTGCAAGTTTGGTTTGGTTTGTTTGTTAATAAATGGTCATTTTTGTTCATGAGAGGTTATTACACCAGGACCTACAGTTTTAAGTGGGTTACGAAGCACTAACAACAACCAGAGAGAATTCGAACCTATGGCCTAAAATATCCCATTGGGATAAGCATAGTAATACTGATAAGCACTTATAATATCTTATTTTACTGTAAATTCAAATTGATTTGAATGCATTATATAAATCAAATCTTTTATTCTATATTCTGGCGAAAGTTTGTCCGCTATTGAATAGAGAAGGCTCGGCCTGGTTAGATAGGTTACTTGGAGTCCTTATAATTTCAATAGTAAGCTTCAAATCATCGATTATGATCAACTGGTGAGTGGTGACATGCAAATCGCTCTACAGGTATAAATGGGGAGCTTTAAATTTTCGAGAGATCAGAGAAAGGTAATGATCTGTGTAAAAGTGTATCATATTCTGTATTAAGAAAAGTCAGCACAGTAAAATAACGTGCGGTTGCGCATTGTCCTGCTGAAGTAGTGTTATAAATCAAAAATCAGGCAGAACTATCATAAAAAAATACACCAGCTACTTTTCAAAGTACTGGGCTTGTGAAAACAAGTCATCGATACATGTATCCTCCAGCTCTCTAAATGATGAACTTCGCTCAATGTAGTCTAAAGGTAGAACCGAAGAGAAAGTTTCAAAATTTATTTCCTCCACTATTGAGCAACGGAAGAAGAATGTTTTATTTCTATTTCCTGCATGCACTTTCTTTGACTGCATGCTTGATAGTTTTTCACAGTATCATCTTTTACGACATGCTAATATGGCTCCCATTCTATGAAAAGTTCTCCTGGGACGTAATTTTAGAGGTAAATATTGAAGAATCTCACAACAGGGTTACAAATTGTTCACAGTTGCACTTTTTACAAGTTGGAAAAAGTTTAATTTGTCCGCTGTTTGTGAGACTCTTAGTATACCCACTGACGAATCTACAGATAGCGGCCTGGTCAGCGTGTGTACCCTGAAAGTTTAAATTAAAATAAGTTTACGCGACAATATACTAACATTAAAAATATCATTACATTTCGTTTTCCATATAGAAACATGTCTACAATGTATTCTGCTCTATACACAAAGGAAGATTTACTGATACCTATTCTAAGCACCAACAATATTACCACAAAATTATTCTTCATAGAATATAGAAAGATATAAATAAAATTATGTCATCTATAAACAAAAAAAAGATAAATAAAAAAAATTATGCCTTCTATATGAAAAATATTCATAAATTGTTTATAGAACTATCACTATTATAATTTATTCTGCCTAAGAAGCTGAACTAAAAAATGATTTTATAAGAAAAATATTTTACTGCAATATCTCACACACCAAAAATATTAATCAAACTCATTTCGTTCACAAAAATACATTGCAACTTGCAGATCACGTTTTAAATGAGTTTATAGTTGTTAATTCTATTGTTCCCATTTCTCGGAATCGTTCAACCGGCAAAACACGTGTATTAAGAACTGTTAAGATTTTTTTCTTTTTTTTTTAAAGTCGCCTGTAACTGCTGGATGATAAATAGACTGCAGACTCGTGACAAGCAGCAAAAGAATTATCTCACTTTAAGAGTTTCATTGGCTCTCAAGAAAAAATCCTTGTTAAACTGCTGAAACTCGATTTGACGTATAAAGGATGAAGATGGTACACGAGGGGACTGAATAGTGGATAAAGAGAATTTCATATTGAAAAATTCAGAAAACTTGATAAATAATTGTCTTTTATTTTTCGATTTTAAGCAGTATCGCTCGACTGTAATGGATTTCGGGGATTGAAACGGAATTTTAAATTATTGTTCATCAGATGTCTTAAGCAGCTACCTGCAACATAGTTTTTCCATGTATATTAACCAATGAGATATTCTTTTAGATAGTTTTGATAGATATATTAACAGATACTGCTAGATAGTTTTTCTATGTATATCTAAACAGATATTCTGCTAGATAGTTTTGGCATGTATACTGTTCAAACAGATACTCTGCTAGTTAGTTTTGTCACGATAGCTACTCTGGTGGATAGTTTTGTTATGTATACTATCCAAACAGATACTCTGCTAGATAGTTTTGCCATGTATACTGTCCAAAAAGATACTCTGCTAGATAGTTTTGCCTTGTATACATACTATTCAAACATATACTCTGCTAGATAGTTTCATGTATACTCTGTTAACAGAAATTCTGCTACCATCTCTTTGGTTGTTACAAGAATTTGCTTAACTTTCAAGATATCTATAGCTATTTCGATTACATAAATATGTATTATGTGTATTTATGTTTTTCTATGTCTGTATTATAACTGATTTTCCTTCTTTGAACATTCCCAAAACATTTGTCTGATCTAAAGGAAGGTCAGCGTCTCAAGCTCTGATTTGCTTTAAATGCAAATTTACCAATCATGAGCAACTTTTTACGATTTCTATGGTTGATTAAAATACAAATAATTAAATATTACAGAATTTTTAACAATCATTAGAGTAGATTAGCTGGAATTGATTGTTAATTACAAAGCCAAGAGGATCTCCATCTTGTTTGGTTAAATATTAATAAGGAAAATATGCATATGGTATTTCAATCAAAATACATTCCGTGACTGTTTACATATGCTTTATTACTTTCAAGAATTTATCTTTGTTCACATAAGCAAAATGGATGAAAAATGCCACTGGAAATTGAGTAGGGAGTCATTCTCATTGTTGAAAATGAATTTGAATCTCGATTTAATAGAAGATTCATTATGTTCACTCGAGGAGAACTTTATGGTCGCATTGTCCTCCAAGTGAAATGATACCTCTGAGAGTGGTACGTCAAGTGTTGAGGAGGTCATTTGTTTCAAAATTATAAAGAATCTCAACCGGTTGGTTTCATATCTTATTAATAGAATCCAACATTGAGCTAAGTACAGAGAGGTATGCTGTTGCTCATACGTACTCACAGCGAGCTTCTCAACCTTCAGCTCTGATCATACATGATCATATTTTTAACATACAATCAACAACATGTTGATGTCATTACTTAAAATTTTTGGCTATTCTTGACATAATGGTATCTATAAGTTGAGACAGATTGTATGATGGTGCTTCAAATCGTTGAAGAGATTTTTTTTATCTTTGTCACTTCTATGCTCAATAGTAAAGATAAAAGTTTTAACTAACAATTTAAGCAGATGGATCATCAAACCAATATGAGCTCTTTAAGCATCATACATTTCTCAATGAAAGTAACCACTGTTGTGGTGTGAAATTTATTTTAAATAGTTGGTTATGTTCAATTTGCCCTCACGTACAAAATGCTATAGTAGAGCTGTAAAATATATATATATATATATATATATATATATATATATATATATATATATATATATATATTGGTGTTTTATAATGTAAAAAAGGTATGAACATTTAATATGAGCATAGAAATTGAGAGAATAAAATCATGCATTTAATAAAAAATCAAAAGAATTAAATGTTTTTTCAACTTTTTTTAGTTAGCTTCATTCGAAAGAATTTTATTCGAAAAATACTGTGTTCAAAATGGCCCATAGCTTTTAATAAATTTCTTTTTCAAAACATTTAAATAAATTTCCTTTGCAGAATTCACTTTCAAAATATTTTGCTCATATTACATCCGCTTCTTTATCTTGTTTGTGGTATGGAATAGTTGAAGTATCATGAGGTCATCCATTCATCAATACTCACAACTACTGTTTTCTATTAATTTCTTCTTTAAACAATTGCTTTTGCAATTGGTATTGTATCCTTAACTTCATTTTAAATTGATTAAATTCCTCTAAAATTGTTGATAATTTCCCTTTATCCTTCATTCGATGAATGAAATGAATTCATTCATGCTCATTCGATTTTAATCATTTCCGTGCAATGCCTTTTACTGGATTGCTTCCGAAATTACGTTACTCAATCTCTTTTTATTTTATTTTATTTATTTATTTATTTTTTTGTCGAGTGCCAGCCAAGTGTGTCAAGATGGGATGTGCTGCTCCACTTTTCTGAATAATAATATGGTGTGGAGTCCGACTTCCTCAGTACACACATGCCATAGGTATCCGTTTATAAGGTAGGCAATCATTCATATTCCATTAATACAAGGAAAGGACAAAAAGACAGAGAAAGTACACCCATGCCCGAACCGGGATGCGAAATCAGGACCTCCCCATTTGCAATCAGGCACGGTGACCACTGGGCAGGATGGGCGGCACTCATTCTTTTAATCGATATTTTTTAATTGCAAAATAACATCTTGACACTAAGTGTTGAATGTTTTTGGGATTCTTGGATTATTGAAGTTATTTTAGAAGAAAGTGTATAAAAACCTTCCTCTATATTTGAATTCAGTTTTGTGAAACCTTAAATTTTGTGTCTTAAAACAAAAGTATGTCGAATTTAAATTTCTGCTTTTGTGGAGTTTTGAGGAAAGCTTAACTGTTTGATTGCTCCAGATGATAACAATTCGATTATTAATCCAGTCATTATTAGAATCTCTAATGTGATAATTCTTCTCTAAAAGTACATTTCTATGATAACGCCGTAAATATTCCATGAATAAATAAAATTCTGTTCGACAAATTAAATAGAAACAATTTTAAGAGTATATTCAAAATTTCACTCGGCAAATTTTGTCTAGATAAATACTCGTTGCAAGTATTTGGTGCTTACCACAGATTTACATATTAATTTAATATTGTTTCCATTGTCCATTTTTCAAAATATCTCATCCGCATTTAAAACACAATTATCTTTAAAATCTAGAGTTTTTAAGGTTATTAACTACATAAATGAAGTTTAAGTATTAAAAATAATGTAAGACACTTAATTTTTGTTTATTTTTCATTCTATATTGTTTTATCTTCCCCAATATAAGTATCTTTCATTAACCCTTTACTAACATTAATGTTGCTATTTGATCTCCACTAAGTTTTTTATTCGTATTCTACGAGGGAAAAAATATAACCAACACTTTTTGTGCTAAAAAATATTTTCAAGAAAGAGCTTTTATGTTGGTTTAAAAATTCAAGACACCTTTTTATTTTTTTTTAATAGTTAAAAATTTATAGGATAAATTTAATTTTTCATGCATTTAATATTTTTCGTCTCATGTTATTTTATGAAGATTTTCAAAAAAACTACATAAAGCTGAATTCGTGCGGCCAACCGCACGAATTCAGGTAACGATTATAATGGAAATTTCCTAATTTTAAAAGTGATCATAAAAGAAATTACTGACGTAGAAAAATAAAGTAAGATTTTTTTTATTTTTTGTTTGTTTAAATTAAAAAAAATTCTTTAAAAAATTTGTTATAAGTAACCATAAGAAGAGTTGTGTTGGAACATTCGTACATATATCATTTTATAATATTCATTCATTTCAAAATATTCCGCAAAAATTTTTCATGGACAACAATGAATCTGGAAATTCTTGATAAATAATAAAAATTGTTAAATCAATCGTGAAAAATTATTATTCATAAGCAAAGAACAAAATAGAAAGGCCGTGGTGGCCTAGTTTGCTAGAGCTTCTTTCTCGTTACCAAAAGGTGATGAGTTAGAATCCCGGCTTATTCGAAGATCCGTCGTAGTCACTAATGCCGGCTAGGGCACGTAATATATTTCTGGCTGCTAAGTCCTCCATGTTCCTATTTCAAATTAATACCTTTGGGGGTGGTTGGAGCCAGGCTATGGGTCTTCTCTGGCTTCAATCTCTAAATTGGAAGACCCAGATGGTGATGCAATCTATGAGCCAAAATTGTACTCGTATGGGGTTGCTCTGTTCTCACGTCTTTCTGGCTTTATTCGCCCAGTCCTTGACGGGTGGGCTTGGCTTCTCCAAGTGTCATAAATAACAACAACAAAATAGAAATTTGTAATGAGGAAATGAAATTATTCATATGAATTGGAAATCTACATAACCGTCCAACATTATTAGATTTATTTGAATCGTTCCCCTCAGTAGGTAAAAAAAGACTGCTAAGCGACAGACTAATAAACCATTAATGTTTCTCATTTCACTTATTTCTTGATGCTAAAATACGAAATTTAAGAGCTGGTATTCATCAGCATCAGTACCAGAAACACAAAATTCTGAGACTACAATTTTCTTGTCAATATTCTCATATTCGGCTTAGAAATTCGTGAGTTCAACTTTTTCAGAGGTGTGAACCCAAGTACACACCTCCTGTAGTAGTTGAACTCATGGATGATGGATCCATTCAAAATTGATGATCCTTTTTTGAAATCCATTTCGAATCTTTTTTATAGCTCTCTTCGAGTTGGCGTTCATTAAATTAATCGTCACCAAAATCACAATACTAATCGCTGAAATCTTATGAAGATTGTATGGAAATCATATAAAAATATGTACAAAGTGAATTTTTAATTAAAAGCAAAACTTAAAGCTTCGTGATTATCCTTAATTTATGGACATGTGTGTACTTCTAACAGTAATGATAAAATTTACAAGACTAAACATTAAGTCAAGTAAAACTTGGATGTCATGTACAAATACCATATGATGTCAAAGTTCATCTAATGTAGTGACTGGCGTATATTAACAATACAATCACTCTGCAACCTGATATTTTCTGTTGGCGAGAGATGTGGATACCATGCTGGCCAAGGTAGCAGCTAAGCATTTTTTGTGTAAAAAAAAGTACAATACTGGTTACATTATCTTGCTGAAACGTAGTATTTTCACATTTCTGCTTTGGAAATCCTATTTCTTTACTCACAGTTCATGACGTGGCTATATGATCAATTAACTTTGTACAAGAAACTTATCTTTCTTTTCGATTGATTGGATAGCAGACCGCTGAGACTCAGAATGGCAAGCATGGCACATGACGCTCTATCATTGAAACGTTCTTAATTTTTTTTCTTATTCTTAATATCTAGCCATTTTCAGAATTTCACTCAGCTTGATCTTTGAAGAATCTTCAGAACAGAAAAGAGGGGAATTGATCGCAATTTATCTACTGGAGCGTCCAGAAAGTGTGGCATCACTGACACAAATGAAGTTGAATCATCATAATTTAAAAGCAGAGACCAATCAGTAAGACCGCAAGAATTGCCACCACTAATGGTTTTATTTGCACGAAGGGCATCGCAACCATGACCGTTGCGATTACCACATGCGGCAGTCCAAATTAGAAAGCAAGCGGATCTATTTTCAGTCATGACAGGTATAGAACTCACTACTTTAGAGCAATGAAAACGACGCCCTTCTCAACCAGGCCACCGCGGCTACATTCTGAGCCTATTGATTTCATAATCTACTGACGAACATGGAATCGCGACTGACGCAAATATCAATACTGCGTTGCGATAGACTTCAATCCCGGCAGGCCACAATTCGATTTCTTCCAACCACAAAAAGGCTTGTGTAAGCATTACTCCTTATTACACGAAGCATCACAACATATTTGCGTGTAGGAAACCTATTGTGCTTATAGTTCCTCATATTTGTGTCATTACCGCTGCCTGTTTCATATCAATGCGTTGTAAAGCTAATCATTTACATATCACCACATTTTCCACTGTGGCACTTAAAATATGTCATAGTCGCAATGTCCTCCTAGTGAAAGGATATCTCTGGAAATGACAGGTCAAGTATTAGGAAGCCTTCTGATTGGTCCTGCTTCTAACTTACGGAAACTCCTACCCGGCTGCTTCCACCTAACTAGTAGAATCCAATTCAGGGTTAGGTACAGGGAAGCATGCTGGTGCAACAACAGCAGCATTTTCCTTCTGGTACATAAATTTTAAGCATATAGCCTATTTTTTTCCTTTTTTAGCAAATTTTAATGGTCAAATAGACGCTTTTGGACAAGAAAAGCTTTTACGGTTATTTTCTCCTATTTTACTTTTTATTTAGTATTTATTTTTCAGTTAATAATTATTAAAATTTCATGTTTACACAACCTTAATTTAGGCTTATCTTTTAATTCACTTAAATTAGACCTACCTCTGTATTTTGTACCAATAGGTTACCGTTGGAGATTTCCAATTAAATGGGCTCATGAGTCAAATGTGGTTTTGAATGCCTAAATTATATGAATTTAATGTTTCTTTACAAAAATTTTATAATTCCTATTGCATCATTGTCTCTAACAGCCATTTTTTTACAGAATTAAAAAAAACTTCTGAGGGCTTTTTCTGACCAAAACTTTTGATTCTGACTTAGCCAGAGTCCACACATCACTTTCATAAGTAATCAAAAATCTAATAATTACTTCATATAGAAAATAATTTTTTTTTATCTTAAGAAACTTTATAGAATTAATTAAATTATCTCAAAATTTTGTGCATGAAATTTTAAATTTTTATAAATTAATTGCTAGTGAGAATTGTAGAATTTTTTGTCACTATAGAATATCACCGGATTTATATACAATAATTATCAAAAAAACTCTTAGAGTTACATATTAATATTCTAACTATTTCAAGTATGGCATACCAAAACTTTCGTGAAGAAAATCCATCATTTATATTAAAAAAAAATCATTATTTATAAAATTATTTTTTATAATATTTTAGAAGTGATGTGATGCAGAATTATACTTGAAAGAAAAGATGAAGTCATTATATATTTGTTTATATATTTAAAATTATTATATTCGTGAATCCTTTTCATTACGTATAAATTCTTAAGTAAAAAATTTTTTTAAGTATATAACCATTGGAAAATTTCTATTTAGTTTAAAATATAATGTTGCACATGATAATAACCACAAGTTACATATAAGACACAAAGTTAATTACATGTCATTTGCAACAAAGTTCAAAACCACTATTAGATTCTGTTACATTAAGCATATTACCTTATTATTTAATTAGGCTATTAAAATGCGAAACTATTCATTAAAAACGTAGTTTCTATAAAGATGAGAATCTATAAAATTCGCAAAAATATTATAGTGTTGATTTCAGTGTATTAAAATAATGATTTTCTCCTTTTTCTTTGCATGTATCTATATATCTTATCAAATGTCTTACAAATAAATTTGGCATGAGCTCTTCTTTCTTAATCCATCATGCTAAAGTATACTTCGCCGTACAATGAGAAGTATGAATACCATCATCCGATCACTTTCTAATTATCTTCCGAAATGAGGAACAAAAAGTTTTTGGCAACTTGCAGACGTAGGAATTTGTTTCGTTTTGCTCTTTACCACGACGAGAGTGAAAAAAAAATATTTTTTTAAAACAAAAAAGTACAAAATTCGTTCTAAAATTCAGTACGGATATTTCGAATGCACGAGATTTTCACCGTACCCTCTCTCCTCCTTCTCAAAATGCGAGGAAGGAATAAGAATAGAGAAAGCGAAGAGCGAGAGAGAGAGAGAGAGAGCACCCCTCGAACGAAGTTTTCAGAGAAGGCGAAAGAGAGAATTGAGAGAGAGAAGAGACGCTGCCGACGACTCCCGCGCCAAGTTCTCCCCCTCCCCTCTTCGCTCCATCTCTATCTCTCCACGAGAAGGGAGAGACAGATAGAGTGAGGAAGGGCGGAGAGGGAGCGGGAGGAGAGACAGAGAGTGAGAAAAAGACAGAAAGGGCAACGTGGCGGGGAGGAGGTGAAGTGGAGAAGGGGGGTAGAGACAGAGATTCCCCATTCGATGTATAGTAAGACCAGTGCGACTTTACCGTCGAGTGTTTTAATAGGAGGATTAGAACAACCTCCTGCAAAAAACTATTGACGCGCGTAGGGATATTTAGGAGAAAAAATAGGAAAATGTGCCTAAAATTTATCCATTATATGGGAATTAATTTTTTGAAATATATATATTGTTTTAATTATCATATTGTTTTTATTTATGACCTCAGAAACTTGTTCCCTTTAAACCAGAAAGTATTGTTCAATGCTAAGATATTGATTAAAAAATTTTTAGATTTGTATTACACAGATATAAAAAATAAATATTACAAAATAATTACACATTTAGGTTAAAAATAATTATTTATTAACTTTATTATATTACTTTCATTATTTAATTTGATTTCCGCGATAAAATCAGAAGTATTTTTGATTGATTAATAATATTGATTAAAATTTTTTGGATTTATACTACATTGATAAACTATAAATATTATAAAGAAATTACGCAATTCAGGTTAGAAATAGTTACTTATCAACAGTGTTATTTGTTTTCTTGAATTATTAAATTTAATATTCATCAAACTAGAAAATATTGTTTATATATTGATTAAAAATATTTCAGAAAAATAATATTGCATAGATAGACAATTTATTATAAGAAAATAACACACTCCAGATTCAAAATAATTATTTATCAACATGAGTATTTTAGTAATTTAATTAATAATTTCTTTTTTTTTTTTTAAAAAAAAAGATAATTCTAAGAAACTCGAAAATATTTAGACTTTTTACTTGTGTTTTAAATAATTTTTTTTTTATATTTTATGATAAAAAAATATTTGCATATATATATGATTTTAAAAAATTCATGTATTCCCGTTTTTGAAATACAGAAATATTTTTTGAAACTCGAGCAATACGAAATAATTAAAATTGCAATCTAACAGTTTTATAATATCATAAATAATCAAGCATGATTTTCTATATGATAATAAATGATAATTTTCTCTGTTTTGGGATTTCAAACACCAATCTTTCAGTTCATTTTATAAATAAGGAACAATGAGATTCGTTTCCGCAGTTTATCATGAACAATTGTTATTTTAGCAATATGTTAAAAACAATGGGATGAATCACACCTAGATTTTATGAATTTCGTTGGAAACTAAAAATTTCAAATTTCTTCAAACATTTCGACTTATTGATATCATAAAAGAATAAAAAAGGCGACACTATATATAAAATCTTATTTCTGATAAATCTTTAAGGAACTATATTTTAAGAGCTTTAAATATTTAAAATTGAATACATTTTTAAATTTGAGTACTTTGTCGAGAATTCCGCTTATGTATTTCTCTGCCTATCTTTTCCCAAATAGTTTAATTAACTGTATAATAGAACATATAAGGGAAATCAAGCAATGGTTTAAAGAGAGTAAAATTCCCTTTACAATGTAGATTAGCGGTAGCTTGGTTAGGAAAGTTAAATATTGATAGTAGATTAAATATTGGAAGATAGCAGGTTCTATACCAGACTCAATCTAAGATCCGTTGGCGGATGCAACATATGAAGTAGGTTGTGTTGATGGTTTATTCCAATTGATTGACATAGACATCGATCAAGTCCATGAACCTGTGCTGGTCATGGTGAAGATGCATATTCAGGAGGTTCAAGACCGAAACAAAGGTTGACGCCTGGCTTTTATATCAAGTATGAAAAGTATTTAGCTGAACAAGCTGATTAGTCCTGGTAATTTAGATGAAAGGACCATGCAGAAGATCCCAAAACATAGCCGGCCACTCCTCAGAGGTATGATTTCACATGACGGACATTGCAACCACGACATATTTTACTTGCCCCAGCTGCCATTAGCGTACATGACGGTACTTTGATTGGACTAAGATTCGAATTTTAAATCTGAAGTTTTGCATGTTTTTCTTTTTCTAAATTACAAGGACTCTCTCGCCATCAAGTTTACAACGTCATGTCGAATGGGAGTTATGAGAACATGCTATGCCATCAATTCCGTCCAAATGCTGAACCATTCCGAGTGGCTGGAGGTATTAGGGAAAAATACATGGATGCCTTTATATGTTTGTCACTCTGGAGTAATTTTTGCAAAAGAGAACTTATTAGATCGGTATCTACTGATTAATATAGATCCAAACCATTATAAAACAAGAACAGCAGAAACGAGAATCAAAAAACCAAAAGCTAGAACAGGAAGCCTAAAGTATATTAAGATTGGTTTCGCAATAAGAATCTCATTTAGAATGTACTTCAAGCTTACAGTTACAGAAAAGTCTCATCGAAAATAATTAAACAGAACCACCGCAGTATGTTCGATGTACCGAAACCTCGTTGTAACTGAAATTCTGTTTATAAATACTTTTTTAATGGTATTTTTAAAAGCTTCAGAAAATTTTTACTACGTTATTTTAGAAAACTCAATGATATTTTCATTAAATTAAATTTTTAAGTAAAGATATTTGAAGATATAAAACCAGCAGGTTGTAGCACTCACATAGTAGGTTATGTACACTCACATAGCTTTCGAGGAAAATTTGCGATTTGGAAAAATAAAATTTTTTAAGATTTTTTCTACCTTTGCTCCAAAAAGCTATTATACACAATGAAAACGATCAAGCACATAGATCAACCAAAAAAATGGAATAAACGTATAGAATGATTAAAAATTCTTTTTAGTTATGAAATTATTAAATATTGAAATCAGGAGTTCTTTCTTCTATATTTATATGATTTATATCAGCATCAGCATTTTTGATGCAGTAGACAAAAACAGTACTTTTTGTATAATCGAAAAAAATTGAATATTACTAATATATATATATATATATATATATATATATATATATATATCTGGTAGTAAGTTTGAAAGGGGAACGAGCAACATTCTTTCTTGAAGTGATCAGATTTCCGAAACGGTGTGCATCGCACCATCAGCAACTTTATCGCCGCTGAGTTAAAATCTGGATTAATATTTAAATTAATTACTAATGATGTTGCACCAGCGTACATCATTTGTAAATAACTCAAATATTAATCAGAGTTAGGCACCCAGTACGTGATTCTGAATTGGGTTTTAATAGTTAAACGGAAGCAGCAAGATGGGAACCTTCGTATTTAGAAGCAGAAGACACCCAATGCTTGACTTGCCACCCCATAGGCATCATTTCACTTGGAGGACATTGCGACTACCATTTATATAACGTGCCCCACCAGCCTTTTAAGAACAAGACGGATCTTTGATTAAGTCGGGATTCGAGTTCACTATGTTCCGTTAATGAGAATGACGCCCTAACCAACCAGACCATTGCGGCCTATTGCAAATGATGTAACTAAAATTTGAAATAAAATATAGCCTATGTTTTTAACTTAGCTAGAAACCAACATCCTAAGATCCTCAGATATTTTTGCACTTAAGATATTATTTACATTCTTAGATATTATTGCACTTTTATCTTTACAGTATAAACTCTAAACTAGTTCATAGACTGAAATCCAAATTAGTTAAATAATCTATAATTTCAAAAAGCAAAGAAAATAAAAACGCTTCAGATAATTTTGGAAGTAAGGATTTACAAATTTTATATAAATGCAAAATAAGTTTAATATTTGAATTTTCAACTTTATTTCTTTTTAAGATAAGAAATTACGGCTGAGTTTTGTTTTATCTCTGTATAATCACTTTCCTTTCCAAAATCGATCGCGAATTAGATCGGGACGTATGACTTAAATTAGATTCTCTGAACCACCGAAAGCATTCATTCTTAGGTAAGTGTCGGTTACAAAGAACTGTTAAACTAAATCAGTTCATGGGTTCGATTCCCATATTTCACTCGTAAAATACATGGTTCGCTAATCGTTTAACCACCAGGTGGTGGTAATCGCTAGGTGGTTAATAACAACGAGATCAATAAGAAAGAGATACAATTACTTCGGGACTTAAAAATCGTAACCCATGGAATATAATACGCTAAGTAAGTTGCATTATACTTTGCATACTTATATAATTTGAATTTATATTATAACTTTGCAAGTTATTATTTTCTCAAAATTTAAAAGTGTGCATATCACAAGTATTTGAAGAGTTTATAATATATATATTTCATATACAATGGTAGCTAATACCGATCGTATTAACGATCATACTCATGGAGACAATGTTCAGTTATTTATATGGGAGTGATGTCAGACTTAAGCAAGCACATTCTTTTTCAACCTTCTCATCACAATAGTGGAAAGACATTACGTCACGAATTGTTATTACGCATTGATGATGTCATGTATGGCACATTTTCGTTGGATTATTTCCATACTTGATAAATTCCATATTGCGGGCGAAATAACGGTGAAAATGCCAATTATTGTTATTTTCTACTCATTATTACTTTATCACATTAAAAAAAAAGTAATTTTAACCCCTTCACTGATAATCCCGAGATATCTCGGAATCATATACATTGCAATTAATTCTTATACCAAAATATCTCGGTCATAGCAAAATTTGCCGCTATAATTTATTTTATCACAATTTTAATTGGATGGAATCTTTGAAAGAAAGAACTGTAGTTTCATAATCGGTTATACCAGAAATATTTCAGAATAAATTTTTATAAATTATTTAATGATAAATCAATTTAGATAACAATTGTTAATCAATATGCGGCAAATTATATAATTATACGCTTTCAAAACTATAAAAACTATGAATTTCACATAAAATCAGCAAAATATTTTGTAACAGATTCTTGTATATTATAATAAAATGAATTTTTTCTAATTTTTCAAAAATATTTGATGAAAAAGAAGTGGTTAAAAAAGTAAGACATAGAAGCTTGATTGGTGAACGTGTCGTTCAAATAACAAGCAAATAATAAGCGAGATGTTTTGACTTGGTCGATATTGATGGGATCTAGGTATTTACGGTAACCCTTCGTGGCTTTACTGTTCTTTGTAGTTACGATGTGAACATTTGGAAATTGAGGAACCAGCTGAAATGTCAACTACAATTATTTGATAGCAGTTCGAAATTATAAAGCATTAGCTTTAGGTGAACTTTATATATATATATATATATATATATATATATATATAACCGTAGTTTATAATAACATGCCATACTTAGTTTATATTTTATATATATCATTCTTAATTCAATTACATTAAAATAATGAATTAAGAAGTTGAAAATTTTGAGTTCCATTATGTGAAATTTGCCTCCACTTGTTTAAAATTATTAACACATATTTTTAATTATCGCATAAGCAATATATATCTGATTTAACAGTTAAATATTTGTTAAATATTGTAAATTTTTTTCAACCATTCACAGAATATAAAAACTTTCTCTTCAAAAAAATGTACAAAGCCAACAAATGTTATAATATTAAAATAAAAAATATTTTTTCTGCTAACGTGTCCTATAAATATTAAATAAAAAATTAAAATATGCGGAAGTAATTAAAAATGTTTTAAATTTATTGTAAAATTTTAATTTTGTTAACGTATTTTAAATATTAAATTAATGTTTCATTTTCTTACATTATGCACGTTTTGCTTAAAAAAATATAATAAGTAAAATATATTAAAATTGTTGAATAATTCCTTGAAGTGAAAAACTTCATTAAAGGAATTTTTAATAAAAATAATTAAACATGGTTAATGAAAAAAAACTTTTTTACTATTTAATAAATTGCAAACATTTAAATTATTAAATACAAAAAAATACACTACATGTACTTAAAATACCGTGAAGGAAAGAAGATTGAAAAATCCTTAGTGTATGTTGTTGTTGAAACAGCATGCTTTCCCTAAATTGGGCTCTTCTATTTGGATCGAACCAGCCGTCCGAGACTCATCATAATTTAGAAGTAGGGACCAATCAGAAGACTTCCAAATACTTGGACTGCCAATCCCAAAGGTATCATTTCACAAGGAGGACATTGAAATCATGACATATTTAACATGCCCCACCCGTTATTAGCAAACACAATGAATCTTTATTTGGGTCAGGATATGAACTCACTACCTTCCTATAACGAGAATGAATTAACCAAGCCACCATGGCCAGCTTATTGCATGTAAACAAAATAGCACGAAAATTAAATTTGCTAGCAGTTTGGGGTGTGAAATTAGTAGAAACAGTTGAATCGCAAAGCAGCTAAACGGCCCATATTTCATAAAGCCTGGTGTCAAACTCGGTTGAGATTAAGATAGGACTAACTCATTCCATGATGTTACAAGTCTACACCATCATCAACTGTAGTAATCGGAAGAGCATGGTAGGACAGTGTCTGAGCAATCCATGACCAAAAATTAATGAAAGATTTGGGGAATGTTCATGAAGAAAATGACAATCGAATACCCTCAATGTATCGAAATTGGTCAAAGTACGTTTAACGTGATCTCTTGTTGAAAGATGGCGTTTCGCAGTCCTCGAAGAGAGAGCACAACCATTGGCTTTAAAATGCCAGGGATATTCAGATCGCCATTCAAATTACCATCGATCCGAATTAGAAATATGCATGTCCTGTATCCAATGATTGCCAATACTATCTCATTAGGTCCAGAGCCATTACAAGGATATTAAATGCGACCAGGGCACGAACATTCTTCTCGACACACATCTGACCATCTTGAATGCTGCACGTAGAACTAGGACTTGTCTGAAAGGACGTCAAAAATACTCCTGTATCTAGTTTGGTCGTTGAGTGGACAAGGGTCGTTGTCTGTATGCTGCATTGTCAAAAGAAGCTAAGGTAATAGCTGTCAATTCAATTATAATATCCATTTACTTTCCAAATGAGCTTTCAAAATAAATAAGTTTGAGAATAAATATGCGCAGTAAAATGAGACACCTGAAATAACGTACTCACAAGAGGATTCTTAGAAATTTGAAATTCTCTCAACCTGTCATTTTATGGACGCTCATGTCTTTGCAAGAGCATCGAAATCAATTCAAAATTCGCTTTAGAATTGATTTTGAGAATCGTTTTTCATAAGATTCAAAACTACCAATGCAGAGAGAATCTTCTATTCGCAGCTGATTTTGAAATTTTTGTGTCACGTTTATACTGCTTTTCTTATGAATTTGAATCTATCACGTGACTCGTTTTACAATGCACTGCATTATGGAGCCATATTTGTGATAGATTATTTTAATAGCTGAAAATTATAACGTTATTAGCTTTTTAACTAAGCCAAGTGATAAAGTCGATACCTGGTTGACACCCCGTTTTGATACTTCATTCCACCAGAGAGACATTAAAATTTGCCAGCATTAAATATGAATCGCCAAACTCAGAATGACAGGTCTTCATTTAAGTTTGGTATCGAGCTCATTACCTTATGGATGTAACTCATTACCTTATGTGTAGCTTTTTTCCAATAGGTTAGTGATGTCCCCGTCATCTGCTATTGATTGAAATATCCAAATTATTTCTTTTGAAATTTAGCATAATTTTTTTAAGAAGCTGCTTTAAATTATAACCGGTCGAATCAGCTGTCATTTGGAAAAAAATGACAAAAACATTATAAGTGTTTCTGTAGTTATCTGTAATAATATTGATATCTCTTCTTCTTCTTAATTGACTTTGTAGTACTGGATGGGCCTTAGCCTCTCGCACAATCTCTTTCCTAGCGGCTGTCTCCAGATTTTCTCTTCCATTTGGCTATCTTTAAACAGGTCATATTTTAGGTCATTCAGCACATCATCCAGCCAGCTTTCCTCTGATCTGTTGCACATTGGCTTCCAGTACAAGAATTTTCCAACACTATTATCTGTTTGTCTCTTAATGTGGTCAATCCAAGATAAACGTTGTGCCTTCACAAGTTTCACTATATCTTTGCCTTTAATAAGTGTTTCGATCTTATTATTAGTTCTTATTCTCAATACATTATTATTTACCTGAATTGGTCCATGCATCTTTCTCAATATTTTGCCTTCAAATACTCTTAAGTTATTAATATCTTTCTATGCAAGGTCCAAGTCTCACAACCAGATTTCAGGCCGGATAATTGTTTTGCATATCTTTAGTTTGATTTCTTTCTTTAGGGATTTGTTTATTTCTTAAAAGACGTCGATATGGAAAAAAGCATCTAAATAATATTTATATGGTATAGTTAAATCACTTTTTTTATTAATTTAAAAAAAAAAAGATGAGTCAAGGAATTATAATATCTTAGGAACTTTCAAAGAGTAGATTTTTTTGCTTAGTTTACAAGTAAATTACTAAAATAGAATGAAATTCTGTAGTTATATGTAATATGTTTTGTCACTATTTAAATTCAGTTTTATCACGATTTATGGTTGATATTTCAATCACTTCAAAAACCTAATTTCACACAAGCAATTAAATATTATAATCAAGTAAAAATTTTGTTCCATTAAAATCAACTAAATTTCCTTCTGAGATATATTTTAGTTTATTATTTTTTCTCTCTTTGTTTAACTAAATAATCTCATAGAGACATGAATATTTAGTGTGTCCAAATAAATGACACAGTTAACATAAATTTAGCTAACTAAAAACCGCCGAATATCTTTAATCTTAAAGACAATTACATTATTTAACGTAATAGCTTCGCTATTATTTTCATGAGAGGTAAATGACATCCCAAAACCAAATATCGTGATCATTTTCAATTATTGTATACAAAAACAATTTGAAAAGGTGTGTCTATAAAATGTTCTATGGGCGTGTCTTTGAAAAGTTATTTATAATGTGTAACAGCATATAAGTTTTTGTGTTAATATGAATTTTTTATATTATATCGTAAACTATTTTAATCATTATTGCTGAAGTGGTATATTAAACATTGGCAGAATGTTCTGAGCTCTGTGGAATTATTTGAAAGTATATTCTCTTCACCAGAGGAATATTATTATTTTTGTTATTCTAATTAGAATTTCTAGATTGTAAATGAAAAGTAAATGATTCTATTTTAAGGATTTTACTTTTTTTCGAGAAAATGATAAGTATTCAGGTGTTGTCCTTGTCTGCTCCATATTCTTAGATGCTCATTAGATACAATTTTGCTCAACTAACATTTCATTTGAATAGTTGGCTATTTATCTAAGTTTATAGGCTATCACCGATGTTGTCTGCTTAAGATATAAAGAGGAATCATTCACACCAGTTTTATTTCATATTTCATAAGCAAAGATGGGATCATTACTGTCATTTCTCATTTCACAGCCATCGATTTTTAATTAGCAGTTTTCTCTGATAAATGGTTACCTGATATATGGTTGTGCAATAACCACTTATTAGGTAACCATTTATCAGACGTAGTAACTATCAGGTAACTCTTTATTATTTAACCAAATATCGGGGATGTGATTGTGCATATTAAGACCTGCAGATTTCTAAAACTCTCAACCGAGACACCGGAATGCCACTTCATTAGGGTTTCAAATGTACAATCCTTAAGGGGTTCTTAGAGTGTTTTAGAGACGTTAGTTCCTTGTCAATATTATGAATAAAGCATAATTGGTACTTGAATTTATAGACCCACTAAAGGGATAAAAGGCTGAGTAGACCTTGCCTAAACTTTTACACGTACTTTTCATTAAACAAAACTAAAACCTTAACTCTGTGGCATGACAGTCTATCAAGGGCCAAGGCCTACAGTACCTATATCTGTTTTTTTGACCATGGGCTCTGGGTTGTGAAGCATATATCTCGTTTAGGTGGTCAATGTAACGCGAAATCACCAGTATTTAGTTCCCAAGCATGCTTGATACTTAAATTTATAGACCCACTGAAGAGATGAAAGGCTGAGTAGACCTAGCCTACTCCAATAATAGAACCTCGGGCCTATGTGTTGGAAGAGCAAAAAGATACCAGTACTCCACCAGATTTGTACTTTTCATTGGTTAGGTCATTTTGGAAAGTCTTTTGATTTTATTCTTGTTGTAAGAGTCTTCATAAGCTAATCCTATATAATTTTATGTCCTCAAGGAATCGTGGATTCCTTCATCAAAACCATATCATCAGTCTCAATGCATGGTTGATATAAAGAAATGCTCTCTCACTTGGTGTTCATGTCCCATCTAAGCAGAAGGCACTCAACATTCTTGAACAAACTGGGGTTATCTTTGAATAGATCAAACACCTTTGAATAGACCATAGAATAATTATGTAGAAAATCTTTCTACATGGTTATCTTTGAACTGACCAAACTGTCTAAGCCATTTTTCATGACTTGAAATAATCAGATGTCTGGTAGCCTTTTCTTGCTTCTACTGATCCGAATTCGACAGCAAATACCCCTTAGCAAGCACAATTTCGTCATAAAGCTGATCACTGTTTACTATCACATATCGAATACATCAAGAAGACTACTATCAATAATTTAAGAAGTTTTGGCGTTTTCTAAATCAACAGCATTTGTTTGGATTAGATTGGCTTAGGAAAATTGCTCAGTTTTTCCAAAACTTTTCATTCAGAGATCTAAGTATGCAAAGTATCTTTCATAAAATCCATCAAATTATGTTTTTTTCACTGCTACAAATTTGCACACCTAAACTCCTGTAGATGTTCTTTTCCTTTCTATATTTTTTATACAGTGCACAAAGAAATGACAAAGCAATTATTCTAAATAATTCTTCACATTTAATTATTTTTAGACATGCTGGTCATCTATAAAATTAATGTAAAGTAAACTTGCTTAGGACACAGAGGTTTTGTTACAAAACCGTGAAAGTCCTGTTCAAACCGGTACGTCTGGCGAGCATCTGCATGTGTACTGACTTGATAATATTTAGTGGCTAACAGATAGTACTTTGAGTACATTTGAACAGTAGTCAAGAAAAAAGTATATTAACACTCTCAATTCCAATTTACTCTTTTCATCAGCAAATGGATTAGTAATTTGCGATTATATCTTAAATATTACCTTCCGATCGTATAATTTCATACCGATCGTATTTCATAGGTTATATTGCTGTCCACAGTCTGTGGTAGCACACTAAATATTTCTAATGGATCCATAAGCAGACATAATTGTCTATATAACAGCATTTTCTAATATGCACCAATAACAACGTAATCAATAACTCCTAGTAGACTATGATAACCTATTGGATAGCATATAAATGTAGTTAAAAGGGGAATATAGTTTTACGAAATTGTACACGAATGAATTATCTTGCATGTAACATGTTAATAGTATACAATTTTAAGACATGTATTAACGTTTCGTTCTATCTGTGTTACATAATAATAATTTTTCATTTTTTTATTAAATTTATTTAACTTGGCATGATAAAAAAATATTTCCTGCTAAAAATACCATTCTCATTTTTCAAAACTTGCAAATACAGATTAAAATTTTTTTGAAGGAAAAAATTTAAAAACTATTAATTTAAATTAAAAAAATATTTCAAAACTATTAATTTAAATTAAAAAAATATTTCAAAACTATTATTTTAAATTAAAAAAAATATTTCAAAACTATTGTTCTAAATTAAAAAAATATAGAAAATATTTCCTTGTCATAAATTAAAAAAGAATTATTTGATGCAGCAAAATTTTTATTTTATTTTATTGCAACTTATGATAAAAATTTAATCTGATTATTGTTTTATTGTTTTATCTGATACTGATTATTGTTTAATTTTACCATGTTGAACATGGTAAAATTAAACAATAATCAGTTTTTAGGAAGATGATTATTTTGATTTTTTATAAACATAATGGTTTGATTTAGCTATTTAAATATGAAATAATTTATTTATAAGTAATAAAATAAGTTTTTATAATCTCAAAATAATATTAAAGGAAATTTACCAATATCCATTAAATACTTGATATAGTTTACTATTTTTATTATTAAAATTGAACTAAATGGTATAAACGTTGTTAGATTGCTCATTTTTATATAAATTAAAGGTAAAAAAAATCGATATTTTTCTCATTCCATTATAAATTTTGAAACTTTCTGAAAACCAGTAAATCTGGAAAACTTCACAATTCTTTCTGTAAAAGTAAGCAATAAAAAAATTCCTTGTATCAAAAGAGAAACAAATTTGAAAGCAATTTTGGGGATAACAATTTTAAATTAAAAAGATAATTAAATTAAAAATCTACTGTAAATATAATTAAAAAAGTTTTCAACTTAATTTTTAGAGAAAAATAATGGTAAAGAGAACGAGAATACTGAATTTTCTATTTTATGGTCACGCATAATGCTGAATAACACTAATTTTTAAAAAAAAAATGAAGCTGGATTTTGATGGCTAATAGACAACCGTAAATGAAGTAAAGCATTTTTTATACTTGCGTTATTTAGATTGTCAAATATCAGAAAATAGATGGGAAGATTTGCATAAGTTTGAGAAACATTTTAGAGACAATAAATATCAATTACTGACAGATTTCAGGAGATTTATATTTAAATACATGCGAAACACAAGATATTTTCATAAATGAAATAGAGTAGACTCTCATATTTATGTATTCATAGGGACCGATAAAATTATGCGTAAAATAGAAAAATAATGCCTTAAATTATTAAGATCTGATTTTTTTTACTAATTTATTTATGAATAAAATATTAGGAGAAAATTATTCATATAGAATGCGCCACTGTAAGAAAAGCATAGGTAAAATAAGATTCATACTTAAAAACAGCACTTACTTTAATTATTATTGATGAAAAATCAGACAAATTATAATCATTTAATTTTTTTCTGCTTAAAAATTACATTTTTAAAAATACTTTTTTCCATTGTATAGCATTTTATTATTTCTTCCCTCAAAAAAGCACCTTAACCATTCATATGTTTGTTTTGCAGATGGTTTTACACCACAATTTTTTATTTGATATAATGCTCTTCTCGTTTTTATTTATCATATTCTCAATAATTTCGTCATTCGATGTTTCTTCTGCACGTAAGGCATGTGAATGTATATTCAAAAAATCCTCGACAGAAATTTCAGGCAACAAATGTATTCTTTGTCGGAGTTCATGGAGGAGTGACTCATCTCGTTCAAGTCATCAGGCAAATCACCTTGGCTGTCTTCAGCCATGGTGGTTTCCTTAATTGAAGTCTGCATGTTGTGAAGTCTGCATGTTGTGAAGTCTCTATATTGTCTTTCTTCAATATCATTCCAAGCCATGATTGGCAAATCAATGCTCCTAGGTGTTCAGTTTCCTAAGGTCACTCCAACTCCAACCCTATAATCACTCTTCGCAAAAGTACCCTACCAGATTTGTTCTTGAAATTGTTGATTATAATCTGATACATCACCATAATTAACAACAACCTGATTTGGAATTGCATATTTTTTAGCAGTTATTGTCTTATTTAATATTCTTACTTCACTTTTTTTCTTTTTTTCTTCAACTGAGAAACACGTTCTTTTTCCAACTGCGACATACCCTCAACAAAACCACCTCAAACACACTTTCAACAAACGAATCATCATAAATTGAGCTGTTCAAATGAAACGAAACTAATTACAGAACTCAAAACTTTTAAAGAGCTCTTTCCCCTTTCTATTTTCTCACATACAGGGAGATCCTTCCCCTCTCTATGTTCTTACGTACATGGAACACAGGAGAGGAATTCGGTACCATAATTCTTTCTCATCAAGTGTTTGCTCCCACAATGTCTGGAATGCCTACACTTGTCACCTTGTTCCTCAAGAGTGAATAATCAAGCTCTCAGGCGTTGTATGAAAAAGAAATAAAATAAAAGTTGAAAATTATCTGTTTATAATAATAATAATAATAAAAACTATTTCTCAGAAACAAAAATTAACAAAAAAAGATATTTTTCAAAGTTTTTGTTTGTAAATGGGAGTTAAATTATCATCGTGTATCAGGGTAGGAACTAGCCACTAATTCGTAAATTAGAGGCTCGTAAAAACTAGTGTTTACTGTATTATGGAATAACTTAGCGTTTGCATCCTGTATGCACCTGCATCCTAAATTTAGTTAAAATGTTATTTTAGATTTGAAGATTGTGAAGATACTATTATTTTAGTCATATTTTCAGTGGATTTTGTTAGATGTAATTTTTTTTTCTATCGGGCACTTGGCTGTAAAACCCTTCGCCCCAACAAGGCCTAGAACTACTACTCATATATCGTTACCCGGTTGGCACCTGTGAACCAAGTCACGGAGGCGAATAGCATTACTTACGTCACACCTCTACAAACCAGTTTATAAGGTGGGCCACATTCATCCATCATCTCAGGAAAGGACAAGAATCACAGAGAAAGAAAGAGGAAGTACATCCATGCCCGAGTTTCGACTCGAACCCAGGTCCTCCCCACCCGTAGTCAGAAACTCTGACCACTAGATTAGGCGGCGTTAGATGTAAATAAAACTTCCTTCAAGATGCTGTGACCTTTGATTTGAGAAGGGTTATTTTTGTTACCGGGAGGTGTGATGGGTTCTATACCTGATACACAGGGAAGAATCTGTCATGTTTAACAATTGATACTGGAGCAAGTAAAATAGTTTGTGGTCATTATTTGGTTTGTAGAGAAGGCGCCATTTAACCAATATTGAAAATTACAATGTGATGGCTGTATACAGTGACTTCTAAGTCAGCAGAAATAGACAATCAAAAACATATTGCAAACATAAATACATAAGACATTCTTCTAAAAATTTTAAACTGATTGATATTATGTAATGATTAAAAAACAATCATAAGAAGAAAAAATCGCAAAATCTCGATAATTTTCGTAGAAAAGAGAGAAATCTCATTTGATTTAAATATATAATCTCTATAATTTTCACCTAATCAGATACTTTTTTTTATCCTAGAAATTTATTCGACGTTTAACTTTGAATTGCAGTAATAGAACCCTATCAAAACTTTGAAACCATTTATTTCGAGTGCGAAATGGCCATCAGGTGACACTTAGTCAATGGCTGAGTCGATAGAGTTCGGGGATCGATAGCTTAAATAGTTTAATTCGGCGCATGTGGCCGGGGAGCTTCATTTGGATATATGATATGGTAATTTAAATTGTATATGATATACAATTGAATTGTGTAAAGTCAGACTGTGGGTATTATACAATCTATTGAGAATAGAGTATGCTTAATTTCTTCTCTAACAACTGTAATAGAGCTATTCCAGAAATAATTAATTCCTTTTAATGGCATTTGTATTACCCAAACATATTAATATTTTTAAACAATATTAAATTTCAATGGCGCTTCAATTACCTATCATATGATTCTTTCTCCAAGTGTTTATTTCTATGATGAAAATCTGCAAAGAATAGTTAATATTATTGATTTAAACTTTCGAAACAACAAATTTTTCACTCTTTCTAATCTTGAAAATCTTTTAATTTTAAATTAAAGTGCTGATAAGGATGTTATAAGGGCACTCTTTATTACAAGGCTTTAAATAACATCTAATTAAAAAATTTTTTATTGAAATCTGATTTTTATTTTTAATTAATGTATTTATTGTTCCTTAAATATGAAAAACTTTTTATTTAATTTATATTGATTTATTAAAGTGCTTTTATTGTTTATATACAACTGAATAAATACATTTTAATTAAATATTAAAAATAAAAGCATTTTTTATATTTTTATTTTTAATATTTAATTAAAATGTATTTATTTAGTTATTGCATATTACACGCTAAATAGTTCTATAGCTCTTGGGCTCGATTCTCACCTTGGCTATGAATGTTTGCAAGAATATGAAACCTGTTTTCAACTGCATCTTAAGGTCAAATCAGCTTACATATGAAAAAAAGATTTTAGCAAGACGAATGAATTTAAAAAATACCAAAAAAGGAATCTATAAAATTTGAATAATATTACGATAAAAATAGGTTTTTCGACTAAATTTTACTAAAGGTTCTTTGTATCACCATTGAAATTATCTTCCGTTTATAAAATTAATAAGTGTAAAAATAATATGGAAATAAAATATAAACAGCACAAAAAAAATACATTTCAGTTTTATTTCTATTAAGTAAAATTAATAACTTATCTATAATTTTAATTTATATTTATTAATATTTATTTAAAATTTTTAAAATAAATTTGGTAATAATTTTAGAGACAACTGTTTCTATTATTTTTTTTTATATAATATTATTATACATTAAAATTTTCTATAGTTAGATGTATAAAATATCTCGCGTTTCATTTCTATTGACTCGAAAAAATGAACCCCAAAAAATTCGTAAGATTTAAAACTTTCAGAATTCGGATTCAAAATTTTATTTAAAATCTATGCCATCCCCAAACCGATTTATCTCACTGACAAATCAACGCTTTTCTTCTTCCAGTATTTTTTTTATAATGATGAATAATGTACTCTTTTTATTGACTCTCAAAAAATATGCATAAATGAACTGATGAATTATGCATAAAATTATTTTTTAATATCAAAGTGTTCGATTATAATCCACAATTATTCAAAAATATTGCATAAAAATTCGAAATTTAGATTTTTGGGATCGTATTTCTTTTCAGTTCTGTTGTGTTTATGATTTGGCTACTTTTCAAAAAAGGGGAACTCTTTCTAGGCCAAGTTCTCCCTTCACCCAGCGTAACAGGAGAAATATTAAATAAGTTGGCGTGGTTACGCCAGACGTAATTTAAAATGAAGCTCAATTGGGGAAAATGAGATTTTCTTAAACCTGAATGAGAATGCGATTCTGTTGTCTCACTATTAGTGTAATTTCTCAGTATTTCTGTTGATGAAAAGTTTGCGAGATCTCGAAACCGGTCGAGCTGCTTTCAGAAAACGAAATAAATGATGAAAAAGAAGCAAATTACAGAACTAAATAGAGAACATTTCTTAGTCGGACGAATGTGAATTAGATTTGTAAGCCCATTGCAAGAAAATATTCCACTGTGCTTTCGAAAGGTTTTGGCCTACTTTGATTTTCGATTTAAAATTCTAATTTCGTTAAAAAGAGAAATTTTCATATTTAATTTAAAAGTACGCTCCTTTTGTTACAAAAATAATAGATAGTTTTTAATTTAATATATTTATAAAATAAAATTTGATGCATCAAGGAAAATAAATGAACCCAAATTCTTCTATTGTGAAAATTTTAAATAAATTCTTCTACATGTGTGTTTCATATATTTATTTTATGAAACATGAATAATTAACTCAATTTTCAGTAATATAACAACTGAAGAAATGATCTCATAAATTTATTTAATATTTATTTATCAATGTTTATTTTTTACACTGAGTCAAAAAGAATATTTCTTTTTTTCACTTGAACACGCTTGAACACTGTATAATAGAAATCTAATTCCCAAGATATTTAACTTAAAAAAAAACCATCGTTTTTATGCGATAATTTTTTTGAATCATCGTAATATAGGAAAGAAAATGCTAGGAAAAATGAAAAAATAAAAAAAGAATTTATTTTAAATATTAATGTAAAATTAAATTAACTACTAAAAGAATACGCAACAGGTACTTTCTGATTCATATTTTCAAAAGGTATTTCTTTTTTGGGGATTTTATTTTAAGTCTACTGTGTTGGTTTTTGCAAAATAATGCTTAAGTATGCACCGAAATAATTTTGAAACAACCAACAAGAGTAAATAAATTATTTAAAGAGATTTTAATATCACCTAATATTAAAATAACATTGAAAATAAAATAATAATTGTTGTTTATAATTATGTGAAGTAAAATAGTTTTAATAATTTTTATATTTCCACAACATTCAAGGGACTTTTTGATAGTTTTAATGACAACTGCAATTTTTGATTTATATAATAAAATACGTATTCAATTCTTTTGTATAAAATTTCCTTTAAATTAAATTTAGAGATAAATGTCTTAAAATAAGAAGATTCAAAAATATAATTATATACAAAAAACACCCTCTAATTAGAATTTTAAAAAATGAAAGGCTGAAAAATTAAATTTTTACTAACATGGTGATTTAATTTATCATAAAAAAATCATTCCTTACTAAAAAAAAAAATAGAATATTTTCTTTAAGTTATAAATAATTCATACTTCCTAAATGGAGATTATAATATAATCTTATTATCTCTCGCGGATGTCTTTGCAGAAAATCAAATATTTTTATTTTAATTAAATGTTTTTAAGAATTTTTTAATATATCAAATTAAAATTCATTTCTTGTTTACATTTCTTATACCAGAGTTTCCTGAAACTAAATACTCAAAAAACAGTAACTCCATTTTTACGCATAAATTTTTGTCACCGGAGTTGCAAAATTCTTTTTTTAAAAAAGTTCGCGATACCACTTTATAGAAGCAAAAAGCTGTGACAGCTGGTTTGTCCGACATGGCCGGGAAATTCAGTCTAATTTCAGAAACTATACATGGACACGAAAGAATGTATTTCAGTGGTATCTGTACAGCTGCTATGCACTATTGCGTGATTTGCTGTTACATCTCAGCAACAATGTTATTTTAAAACAGACTGGCCGTTTTCCATTTGTATCAATAGCATTCGATTTTCGTCTCAAAGTGTAGAAACAGGAAGTTAGAAGTTTCGATGGAGGGGCATTTTATTATGCATGATAAAATTTTAATAGCGTTACCCAATTATTTCTTAATAATCGTTATTTCATATAATTCACACTAACAATAAAATGTAATTTTTGAAATTTTGTAGAAAAGGATAAAATCAAACACAAAGGGATAAATGAAGGGATAACTGAAGGGATAAATGATTTTTGGGGATTTTTAAATTAAAAAATGTTTGAAACGAAGTAATTAAAGTTTTTTAAAAAAAACTACCATAAGCCAAATGAAATCTAAATGATTAACTAAAAAAATTAAATCAAGCTTAATTGATAAAATTAACTATGTAGGAATGCCTGACAGAGTTATAGTTTTTTATATTTTTATAAATCAAAACGGTACGGTCTTCATATAAATGTATAATATCTCTATAATGCATACATATATATATACATTTGTAAAATATTAATTAAAACAGTTAAATGTTAAGTTATTTAAAAATTTATTTAAAATTTGTAGCTCATTTGTCTGGGTAAAATATGAAAAATAAATAAATAAAAATAAAAGTAAACAAAAAACACAAGGATTAAACATTTATTTGTATCTTATTGTAAAAAGTTGTTTTGCTCAAAAACATTTTGTAATAAAGTTTATTTTCGTGGTTATTTGTTACAAATTTGGTCAGTAGAGAGTCTACAAAAGATATACAAAATCACACAATTAAATGTAGGAAATTTCAACTGAAAACATTAGATTGAATTTAGCTGCTGGAAAAATATGAAAAATAAATATATACAATATTTCATATCATATCATTATATTATGATAACGTTTAATAGTAATCTTATGTTAATCAATTTGAAATTCATATTATGTTCATTATCTGTTAAAATCTATAAATTCTAAATGCAAAAAAATATTAATAAATACATTTTTTTTTATTTAACACTAAACGAGAGCTTATTGAATACAATTGTTTTAGTTTATCCTCTTGTTATTGTGCCCATCGAGTTTATCTCTGAAAGGATTTTCAATATTATTAACAAAATTGAATGAGTTTTCTAATGCTCATGCTATATTTTCATATTACTTATTTTGATAAAGAATTATCAGTATATTTACTTTAACTCAAAGATATATTAGTTTCATATATCAAACATAGAAAGTTGTTCTATATAAAGACTAAATATTTATATCATGATCAATTTTATGATAAAAATTAAGTAGTAGTAATAATAAAGGTTCGATAACTTCTTTCACGGTAGTTGTTATGATTTCATTTATCACTTGTTTATCGTCTTTATTATGTAAACACATAGCCAACTACATTTTCATAATCACAAGTCACCAATTAGCAGCTTAACAAAATTGAGATTTTTATTATTCGTGATGTGAATAAAGAGAAATTCATGAACTAAAACGGGGAAATTGATTATTTTGAACCATGATCTATAAGGACATGGCAAAGTGCCAAATGTGTGTGCATATAGTGAAGAAAGCACTAGAATATAGATGAGATTTATTTAAAAGTTTAAGACATTTAAATTTTAGAAAGAAACAATAAATCACACAAATTTATTAATTATGCATTTGTCTAATGTGCTTGCTTAACTTTGTACGTAGGAAATTCTGACCCAACGTAGAAGAATATTTTGTTGGATCTAGACTTACTGTTTTTTAAAGTTGTCATCAAACAATCCTTTGCAATAATCATGTTCGACTGGTTATTGATTAAATCTTTTCAATTGGTCAGTGATATGAATAAAAAAAGACTACATTATCTATTATAAACATAACTAAAAAATTAAGAAATTTAACTATATTGAAGGAACATTTATTTTTAAATGCATATTTCTCTGTTTAATAATATAAGTCTTACGATTGTTTGGAAATTTGCTAAAGCAAAACAGTTATATACAATACTAAGTTTTTATTTTAATATGCCTGTTTGTTATATTTACCGATGTAAAAGTTTTAAACGTGATTTTAAACAAAATACAAGTAATGAAGCACATGAGATTTCATCCATAATTTGTACACATATTCTATACAATTTAATTTCCAATGTTTAATGTTAAACAAACAAAACTGTTAAACAAAAAGGCAAAATATAGATGTTTATACATTATCAATATATTGTTACAAATTTATTTGTATTTGCTTTACACTATCTCAGACAAATTGGAAATACTCAGATTTTGGGCAAAAATTGCGCAATTTAAGTGTATTCTACGTTAAAAACATTTCTAAAGATTTGGCGACTTGGTAATCGTGATCATTTGACAATATTCTTGTCAATTTGGCAAGAAATAGATACTTTTGGAAAAATCCATCACCGATTCTCTAGGACAATACTAAGTGAGAGAACCTAGAACCTTCCAGAAACTTGTCGAAGATCGTAGATTAACGCCAGGTATAAATACCACAGCCCGACTTATGGAGTTAGTTAGTAAGAACGATCAATCTTGATTGTTAGTCTGGTGCTTAGAAGCGGCTCAGATTTACTGTATGGTCACTCTTGGCGCAATTTTCTAAAGTTGGCAATAAATAACATTTTCTGGCAACCCAACCAATTCTGACCAATCATAGATAAGGGATTCCGACCAACGAAAAATTGAGGATTCTGACAAAATGGGAGCTGACCAATTAAAAATGGAATATTCTGTTTATATTCAGACACCGCTTGTGCAAATTGGCGAGGTTGGCGAGATTTTTGGCAATTTTTTGAAAAAGTCGCCAAGAGCGACCGTACAGTAAATTTTTACACATAGAAGCTGTTGTTTGTCTTAGATATTCGAGACTTTTGTGATTGGAAGCTGTTTCCTGTTATATTAGCAGATTTGGAGCTGTATAATTGGGATTTCTACAGTTGGAATTTTCTGTAACCAGTTGAATTTACTACCAATAAAAGCCTTGTGATTTTTAAGTGATTGTTTTATCGACTCTCGATCGACCCTGAAACGTGGTACAATATATAAGTCGTTTATATGCTTTTAAAAAATATCAACATAACACAATGTAAATATAAATTAATATTTGAATTATCTTAAGCATTTAACAGGAAATAATAATGTTGGAATCATGTGATTGTTGTTCAAGCAATTAATAATAAAACTTATAGGAGCATGCAGTACATATAGATAATATAAAAGTTTATTTCCTTTCTTCCGGCGTTTAAGCGATGCCAGTTGGCTATGGATTGGATTCTATTCATTGGTTTTCATTTTTTTTTTTTCTTATTTATTTGGTTTTATCCCAGATGCATATATCAATTAGTTTTTATATCTGTAGAATAATCTGTACATATTATCAATATATACAGATTATTCTACAGATTGTTTTTCATAGCTTTATCATTTATATAAATTCAGTAAAACACAACTGTACAAAATACAGATAGATAACTCAACTTGATACTTAGAAAGAATGATATGAAAATTTGTTGAAGAATAATGTTAATCTTATAATTTAATAAAAAATGATTAAAACAAAAAGCGAAATACAAATGACTGTAGGATTTCTTACTGGGCACTACTATTTCAGAACATAGCTTCATATGATAGGGCAAAACTTCGACAAAGCCTTGCATGTAGAAAATTCTACAAAAGTGAGAAAACAGCGTATCATTTTATAATATGAAGCTGATGACTCGATTGACCAATTTAGGTAGTCTTAATACTAAAGAATTACACCTTAGTTCCTTAAGATGCCTATCTGAGATTATAAACAAAGTCAGAGACATTAAAAATGGAGATAGATTATTTTAGATTTGAAACTAGGTAAACAAAATCCTTTAGCAGAGATGCCTTGAATTTCAAATACAATTAAGACGATGATGAAAAAGAAGGTTAAAATCATCAATACAGAATATTTTAACTCGTAAAAATATTATTCTCACTCTCAATTATTTTAATATAATTTAGCTAACCATTGTTGTAAAAAAAATAACAATGTGATGAACTTTTTGTTAAGCCAACTTAATGGCTAATCTTTTTTGTAAAAAAAAAAATAACCATTGTTGTAAAAAAAATAAATAACAATGTGATGAACTTTTTGTTAAACCAACTTAATGGCTAATCTCTTTTGTAAAAAAAAAATAACCATTGTTGTAAAAAAAATAAATAACAATGTGTTGAACTTTTTGTTAAGCCAATTTAATGGCTAATCTTTTTTGTAAAAAAATAACAATGTGATGAACTTTTTGTTAAGCCAACTTAATGGCTAATCTCTTTTGTAAAAAAATAACCATTGTTGTAAAAAAAAATAAATAACAATGTGTTGAACTTTTTGTTAAGCCAACTTAATAGCTAATCGTTTTTGTAAAAAAAATAGCCATTGTTGTAAAAAAAAAAATAAATAACAATGTGTTGAACTTTTTGTTAAGCCAACTTAATGGCTAAGCGTTTTTTGCTTTCACCCAATAAGTCTGGGTTGAAAACTGAAGAGAAATGCAAGATACGTCGCATTAAATGGTATTATTCCACGAACCAGAGTAAAAATTGCTTGCAAGTTATTTAAAAAAAAGTTATTTCCTGTGCCTCGCACAATAATGCAGAGGCTTCTCTGAGATAAGCTAATATTAGATACATTCTAACTAATGCATTCTGTGATAAATTAGAATCATATGTAAAACCTAATCCTGTTGCAACCCATCGTCAACTGGCTTGAAATCTTATCGACAATCAATAAAATCTCATTTCAAAACTCACTCATTACAATTGCCCAGTCCCGTTAATTAAATATTTCTGATAATTTAACACTCTGTAAACAGCAGGGGCTACAATATATAAAGACGCAAATGTATCAAACACAGCAAGATCTTTCCCAGGAATTTATTAAGCAAGCGTTTTATAAGTTTTATCAATCTCATAGCTGGTGGTTATAAATCAAAACATAAAGCTTTCCGTGTAGGGAAGAATTTCCATTACGACTAGGGATTTTCTCAGAGCAAATTAGGGGATAGTACAAATCAGCTAATAAGCTATAAGTGAAAGAAACCACACACAGCCATGATTAATGATGTTTGCTTCATTTCTTCCGCGATGATCTTGCTGATTCATAGTCCTATACATAGTACATGAACTTTTGCCGAGGGAAAATTATTTTTCCGAGAAGAACACGGTGTCCTGATTTCTGTAGGGATTTTTATAAAATAGTCACATCAATTATTAGAAGATTCTGAAGTAAAGGTAAGGCGAGTAAACGAATATCAATAAATTTTTATGGACAATAATATAAAGGACAAATTCCTCTGTCAATTTTTTTCACATAAAGAATTCCGTATTGTAACATGATTAAGAAAAATTAATGTTTTCATAATTGATTGTTTAGGTATTCAAATAAATAAATAAGGGGATTTATTATTTTATTAATAAATGGATAATGGTTTTTTTTTAGTATTTATTGTTTGTGTGAACAACAAACTTAATTTTTTAATGCGAACAACAAATTATTTAATTCTGTCTGATGCACAACAAACTTAACTTTTCTTTATTACTTTTTTAAAAATACACTGAAATTCTTTATTTCTTACAGAATATCCTTATAAACTTTTTTAAATAAAAACTCCCATAAAAATCTTGAAAAAAAAAGTTTGAGCAATGTTGAAAATATAATACCTTTATATTAAGCAGATTATTTTAATATAAAAAATTACCACTTCATTTCAGATAGTACAATATTTAAAAGTAAAAATCGGAACTATGTATTCATAGAACTTTATTAGTTCATTTTACATGTACCCATGAGTGCCGACCACCTTATCTAGTGGTCAACGTGTTTGACAACAAATGAGGAGGTCCTGGGTTCGAATCCCGGTTCGGGCATGGATGTACTTTCTCTCTCCTGTATTTGTTCTTCCATTGTGTGAATGATTGCCTCCTCTATAAATTCGTACTTTGGCATGTGTGTACTGACTGAAGAAGTCGGACTCTACCCCAAAACCTACGGTTCAGTTGAAAAAGTAGAGCAGCGCACCCCATATTGCCACCTAGCTGGTACAAGATAACAACAAGAGTGTGTTCATGAGTAACTTTTGTGTTTAAAAAGAATTTACTAATTATCATATAAATACTATTAAAATATATTAAGAATTTCTTTTGCATATATTATTTCACGACCAATTTAATATATTTTTAAAAATACTTAAAATTGTAACATATTTTTTGATAAAAAAAATGAATTTGGTAAAAAATAAGAGAGCATATTAGCTATTTTGAACCTGCAATGAAAAATCAAGTTTCTAAATTCATAATCAAAATTTTGCTTCTTCTGTTTTTATATTTAATAAATTAATTTTTTTTATTGTCTACTTGGCTCCGCTCTAAAATTGTAGTTTATAAAAATGCCACGTTATTTATTTTTTTTATTTGAAAAATGACTCACTCAAAGAATCGTTTTCTTAAAAATTTGAAGATACTTTGGGCAAAAACGCGATTTTATATAATTACCTTTTTCCATAACATCAATATTTTGGGCGCAATATTTTCCGTGAAAAAACATGGTTTCAATTAGTTGGTTACAAATTGACTAAAAGCATGCTTTTTCACGAAGAGCATAATAAACAATACAAGAGAAATTCATGTATTTGGGAGACTACAAATCCTTTATTCTTAAGAAAAATTCATTATTTTCTAAAAAATTTGAACATTTTGGACAATATTTTAGACATTTTTAGGAATCTGACTTTTTTTTTAAAGTGATTTTATGAAGATAATTTCGAAACAATAAACGATCAATTATTACACTGATTTTATTTCTTTTCAACATTTTAAAAAATATTTAGCAAAATGTGCAATTTTATCTGCAGGATAAGTGTAGACATTTCGAATATTTACTATTTAATTTTTCAAAATTCCTGTTTTATTTTCCTCTTATATCATATTCTTTTTATATTTGAAATCAATCTTTTCCTAATTGAAATAAATACTATTGATTTTAATTTTGAAGACTTAATATGAGAAATTTCCGGATCACGCGAATAAAACCTTCTTTCTAAGACATCCTGTATTTCCGAAATTCCTCGATAATATTTGTAATATCGACAAAAAATAATTTAAAAGTAACACAAAAACATATTTAATAAGTGTTTTAAGTCCATTGTACTTTCTTTTACACTATGATCAAATCGTATTGAATGGAAAATATTGATTTGTGTGGTAGTATTTTGCATTTCAAATGAAATATACTTGTATGTGTGTTTCTTTTCACCTTTAAATAATACGATTCATTTAATTAGACAAATGTAAGATTGGTTCGACAAAGAAACTCTCAATTTGTCATGTTTTCTGGTGACTTTATCGTCACACTCGGGCATAGAATCTAAAAATAGACACCGAAGAGAAATGTATATGAAGTTCTTACGTCTGTATGTCGTGACTTTAACACATGTACACACGATTGGCGCATACGTTTTGCCGAGAAATATTATGAAGAACATACATGGAAGTAGGTTAATATATAATAGGAATAATCTGTTGGCGATTCGGTGCCAATCGATTTTCGATACGTTTCTCAACTTTTTGGAGGGGGGGGGGGTAGGAGAGTTTTCCTCCCCCTCAACAGGGAGAAGAGGATTCTGCGAGTTCCGGATATTCCAAATTCTGTGTGGAGAAGTGAATTTTGAAGACTGGAGATTCTATAAGCTTCCCTACAGCATTGTTGATCAACAATGTTGCCTTTCTCAACAATGTTACTTTCCACATAGGAAAAGTTTAAAAACTCCACTTTCGTGCGTAAAGGCTCTTTATTCAGGTTCCTGTATTTTAAATAATGGAAAATATAAATTATAGAATAATTTATTAGAATATTTGTAGGATAAATTTTTGAATCTTTTAGAAAATTCATTATTTAATGAATTTCTCGTTTTGAAATTACTAATGAATTTACTTTTATTATTATTTTGCAAATAAATTATTTACAAAGCAATTGTGTAAAGTAATAATTTCATTACGCGTAAGATAGAATCCCTTTATGTCATTATAAAGAAGGATAAAGTTAAAATATTTATAGAACTAAAGTTTTAGAGCAGATTTTTTCAATTTATTATTTATTGAGATAAAATTATCTTAAATTGATATATTTCTTCATAAGGATTAACACGACTCATGTTTTTTAAATTACTTAATTTAGAATACTCAATTGAAATAAACAAAATAAAGGAATAGCTATTAACATAAAGTTACATTTCATATTTTATAAGAAAAATAATAATTGTATCCATAAATTATTTTAAATTCATAACTACTGAATATACATACATTATATATTAGGTCAAAAGAAAAGCTTAGTTCGTTCTTAGAATAAAACAGGAAAATGAAATTTTTATACCTTGAATAAACTTTATTGAATATGATAGTTAGCATTATTATTTATAACTTTTTGCCAGCGTGATAGCAATTTGAATATCCCATTTTTATAAAATGTCTTTAGAGACCAAAAATTGAACCAATGCTATCTGATGTCTTCTTTGTTTTTGAATTTTTTGCCCAGAAAAAAAAAAATTGTAAAGACTGAAACAAGTTATAATCGGAAGGTAGTAGATGCGGAAAGTATGGTGGATGTGACAAAATTTCCTGGCTTTGCTCTGTGACTTTCTGACGAGTCCCTAAAGCAATAAATGGCCTGGTATTGTCACAAAGAAGTATGATGTCATTCCTATTGAACATCTCCGATTTCTTTTCATTGAGTGCTGTTTTTAGCTGCCTTTCGTTTGGTTTCAACCGATCGAAATATATTATTGGTCCTCGAATGTCTCATCATATACACAACATTCTCTTGTTTAAGCTCAATTTAGGTTAAGATGTGGCAGGTTTTCCAGTTTCACAAGTGCACTTTCCCTTATGATGTTTTCATAGGTAATCTACTTTTTATCTGCAACTATGATTCAATCCAAGAAGGGTTCAACTTTGTCGCGTATAAGCAGAGATATGCATATGATGATTCGATCATTCAAATTCACTTAACTTATGTGACACCCATTTCGAATAATTTCACGCATAAAAGTTTGGTAATTGGATAATGCCTATAACGAGGACTTTTTATCAATAGCAAATTGTGCAAAACAGCCTTTGTAACATCTTCATTAGATAATAACTGTGAGATCCCTTAGCTCCACGTCAGCAGATTCACATAACCACTATAGACTCAGAATAGTGAAATTTTAACATAAATGAGTTTGGACTTTTACTTACTCTCTGTCTATATATATAACAAACCCCTTGAATTACCATATATGTATGTATATGTATGTTTATATGTATGTATGAGTGCATATGTGCATGTATATATGTATGCGTATATTTTTATATTTATGTGTGTGTATTTGTGTACATATATTTTTTCTTCTTTTTAAAATTCAATTTTTATTAATCTCAAGAAATCTAACCTTCACTATCTTTTATTTTACTCCCTATTGAAAGTATCATTTCGTCAATGTATAATCAATATTGTATTCCAATAGTTATTTTTTACTGTCATTGTACTATGATGTAGATTTCTACTGCACAGATAGTCTTAAGGCTTTAAGGTCCACCATTATCACCTTAATTTTATTTCAAATAAAGTCATTCGTATTAGGATCCCTCTACTGATGATGGAGAAGCTTAAACCTGTTAACCAATTGGTAAAGTTCAGGGCTTCTCCACATCGTTATGTGTGTATGTGTCTTATTAATAAGATTGTATTCTTTTGAGTGGAAGACTATGTTTAGATCCAGTTACTGCTAATCAACGGAGAATGATTGTTGTGCTTATTATCAGCCATTTTTTTTTCATAGTTTTCTGTTTCTGTTTGTATGCTTACTAAGATAAATTTCCTGGTTTCCTTCCTTTTGATACTTAATAAAAGCCCCACTATTTATGAAAAAAATTATCGTCACAATCTCACTGTGACGATATCTATATGACATAATCTTCAATCCACGTTAATCGCTGGCGACAATCAGTTGTCGTGAGTGGAACACGTTTGATAAACCAGTGACAATATAGAACAATATTTCTTAAACGTGGTTACACAGTTTGCCTTGAGATTGTATAACCAGTTGTTGTAGGCAGCTGACGATACAGGTTGGAATCAGTAATCCGTTTGCTTCTTTTATCTGCTATATATCGGTCTTCATTCGGCTTAGTAACTCGGGAGCTGAACTGCAACGTCTATTGACATTTTGGAATAGTCCCCAAAGTCTTGAGATGACACTTTGGGTAATTCCAAATCCCTCGGATGCATCCATCTGAATACATTCACATTAACAGGTAGTTAGTTGATCATTCTACCCGTAAAATAACATTCACGTTCTTTCTTTGTGTCTCATTTGTTTGGTTATGGCTCTGAGTGTCTTATGGAACACTTATGATTTATTTTTATCTGTTTACCAACTTATATTTGACCATAAAATTACAATAATACAGAATATGACATCATCATGAGACACATAATAAAACATCAATACAAATAGCATTAATTGGTATATAGGCTCCTCGATTTTGGATAAGATCAAATATGATACCCAATTGTGTGTGTGTTTTAATAGAAATCCTTTATGTTATCCTCTATAATTGCGAATTCGGCAAACAAGATGTTTTTTCATAAGAATTATCCAGAATTAAAGTATTTCTTATAATAACAAATTCTCAAAAAATTCTATATATATTATGCTTCATTAAAACGGTATGTGAATTGACGAAATGATATATCAATTTAGACATTTTAAGAAGCTAATGATCAATTTATTTTAGAGTTGACTCCTTCCTTTTGGCATTAACTTCGAGGAGAAATTCGAATTTTCACAGACGTTATAAGGTATAATAAAAATATCCATACTTGTCACGAAACATTTAAGTTAAAGTGTCCCAGAATAATCAATCTGTAATTCACTTTCGATTAATATTTTTAATCACAGATTGGGAATGGGAAAATGTCACGTCATTTTAGCATTAGCCCAATGGGCTCAAACTTCTCACAAATCTCTTATGGGATTGCCTTGGACACTACTTTTTTTTGCAGAAATAGCTATTTATGAACCAAACATTTCTTTGCATACAGTGTAATTAAGTTACTCGTAAAAATACGTTTTTACACTATTTTGATGATGCTGGATGTATGTATGTATGTATGTGTATGTGTCAAAATGCACCTATATTCAAATGTGAAAAGTGTTTTTTATTGTCAAAATGTTTTATTTTTGAAATAAAAAATCTGTAAAAACGTTCAGGAAGATGTCTAGTATTTTTTAAAAGAAGCAAGCAATCCTCAAGCATATAACAACATTGATTGCCAAGTTTGAACAAACAAGTTTAATGGCTGTTTCAAAAGACTGGAGTTTGCCAACAACATGTGAGAAAAAACAACAATGAGTTGAAAATTGTCATAATTCAAACAATTTCAATTGAGGCAATGTCATTTTTTTTCTAATGAGACACCTCTAATTATAAGTTTATATCAATATCCAAAATTATCGATTTAGTTCAACGAGAAAACAGATTATGTCATGATAAAGCCAGTTTAAATGTGACTGTATTGTTGTTTATATGCTAATGTAATTTCGCTGTTTCTTTTCTTTTTCTTCTTGTTTAGATGAATTTTGAACTTTATCTCGACTTATTGACAAGATTCATTTCATATTCTTACCTTGAATACTGAATCCAAAACACATGGTTTTAACAGAATGAGACTTTTTATGTTTAATAGGACACAGATTGAACTTGCTTGGAAAATCAATATGACAATCATATCAGCCCAAAAGGTTTTTTGAATTTCTTTAGTGACGAACTCTTTTGGCCTCTCTATCGACTCTATACTTTATTTTATGGGAGCTATCTTAAATATCAAACCTACTGAGATTGATTCAAAATTTTAGATAAGCGATCTGAAAACAACGAAATCAAGTAGTAATCATAGCAGATTTCATGCTGTAAGTTAATTTATCCACATTCAACAGTCTACTTAAAAAGATAATCGAGAGTTTCGAGCAGAGAATTCATTACGTGGTCTTTTTGGATTACAAACATTTTGAAAAATACGTCTTTTAATTTCCTTTTTTCCATGTGTAAATTCTGATAATTAGAGTTAAAAAATAATTTTCCATTCAAAAAATGATAAATTTTCTTGCTATATCCTGCGAAACATCCATTTCATTGTTTGAAACACAGTATATTTTAAATCTATGATTATTTTGCTAAACAATAAGTGAAATTTTGTATGCATGTAATACTATATTTAATAATACTAAACTAAACTCTGCGTCACGACAGCCCATCGAAGAGAGTGGGGAAGGCTAAGTCCTACTGTGCCCATATCTATTTTCTTGAATAAGAACTTTGGAATGTGAAGCATATTTCCTGGTAAGGTGGTTAGCCTAAAGCGAAAGACCCCAATGTACCAAGCATGCTTGGTACTCAATCTCATCAACCTACAGAAGGCATGAAAGACTGAGTGGACCTTGTCCATCCCGAGGATAGAACCTCGGAACTGTACATTAAAGCGATTTCATAATACTATTAAAATCAAATGCATTCAACTTGACATCGGTTAGAGAAATGCATGGATTAAACAGTTAAAAACAGGAAACATAAGAAATACAGTATGAATGCCAAAGTAAAAACAGAGTTAAGTTTATGTAAGCAAGGATAAAGGATTGAGTAAACAGAAATTTATATTCCATTATATATTTCATCTCAGTATACTTTTCGATACTCATGTCCAATTGGAATGTACTCTACATATGGAAAGTCATAGTGATTTTCTATTCGAAAATCATTAAATATCAATTTTTTTATAATATATATAGAACTTGTAATAAATATATTTATTTCTAATAAAAGCTAGATAAAATGTTGTTAAGAGTAGTAAATAAAGTCATGAGAAAGTACATAAATAGAATTTTATTTATTCGGTTAGAAGGACAATATTGATCAATATGGAAATTTATGTTAGAAATTCAGACACAGAGATTAGGAAAGTGAATCGCTAAAAAATGTGCACATATGGAGTTATTTAATATAATAAATCTAACTTTTAATTGCTAAAATTTATTTTATAATGATTTCTTTGAAATGGGATCCATTAAGTCATGTGTTTAGTTATGAACAATATATAACGATATTTAATCAAAGGAAAGAGAGGACTCTTAAAGTTCATTTGATAATAGAACAATATTTCAAGACTTCCAATTATTGAAAGATATTTTTTACATACACAGTTTTATTAAAAGTTTACTTTTAAGCGAACAATTGTAATTAAAGCCGTATATATTTGGAATCCCCATAAGGTAAATTGAAGGCCTTGAAGTTGATATCTTATATTTCTAATATTACTATTCTTAATAGAAGATATGTTAGCTAAACTTGAGTTCAACTCCTAGAATAAAGGAATAAATATCAATCGATATATAGTACTTCCTATTAGGTCATTTCTAATATACTTCCGACTATAAATTTAGAATTATGTTTCAAACTTTTGCCAATAAATCAATATGCTCAAGGTTTTGTATAGCTTATTATATAATACAAACAATTGTCGTCAGAACATAACCCCTTACGTAATTCTTGTATTAAAATTATTTTACTTGGGATAAAAAGCTCATTTAAAGTGTTTTTTTTTAATTCCTTTTTGTAATATAATATTTCTCTTTGATGTGAGCCACAATATAGATACAAATGGCAATTTGAACCAGGATTTTACAACTCATTTGATCTTAATATTTCTGTTGATGTCATCATTCATTATTCCCTAACCACACATTTCAACATGATTTGACATAAGGAGATCAGCTTCAAGCACTTATTTTTCTATGGTAGAAGCTGCTTCTTCCTTCAAAGGAAAGTACGATTCAGTAATATTTTAATCTCGAAACGTAATCGTTGAAAATAATAGATGATAAAACTGTTCCCTAAGGCGTAATGATTTTTGCCGTGGCGAAAGATTCAATTTAATGGCAGAGGCTTTTCAACTTCGTTGAACTTTTCCTTTGAGCCAATCCATCAAAGCACGTCATTTTAAACATTCAAAAGTGAGTAATTATCGTGATAAGTACATAAGGAAAAAAGTATTCCTCCATTTCATTTCTGAGCATGAAAGATACATTTCGTATCTTGACGTCTCTTTCTTCTGAGATGTATGAATTCTATAAGTGCTATCATTTAAAGCCTAATCTTTATACATGAGCACTTACAAAGTATAGATCTGTTTAAGTGTTGTTGGTGACGTTTGCAGGTGAATCCTAATTGGAAAAAAGAATGGTTATCTGAAGGAATTCTTGCAGGTAAAGATCAAAGCTTGTTCCTGTCTTGATTTTTATTGTAAAAAATAACTCTCAAAATTGACACAAGGTTAGCCTGTAACATAGGAGGACTAAAATGCAAGGGCAACTAAACGTTTAAATTATAAATGTATGTAAAAGGTCCTTGGCTTCTTTATTTTGAATCTTAAACTTTTCCTCTGAAATTTGAATCTTAAGCCATGGCCTCTTTGCCAAAACAGAAGTAACAACTTAATGATAACAGTTCACTTTGACTTCACTTTTATAATCTTCGGTAGATCTTGTCGAGTTAGCTTATGCGTTCAAAAAATTATCGTAAAATGATAAACGAAATCCTGATTAAGACACGAGAAATTAGGGTCGGTACCACAATCACACTGTTTTTCAAAAGTATAGTGAGGAATTTAACATTTTATAGAATTAGAATCCATAATTATTGATTAGTCATTTTGATTATGTGTTAAGGCAACTCACACTTAAGATCAAATTATATTATCATTATTCTCATATTGTTATTATTAATATATAGTATTCCTATTGACATGGTTAAATTTCCTCTATTAATAAATTAAAATCTTGTAAACATAGACAACATAATTTTATTAAACACAAGGAATAATTTTAATGCCATACTGTTTAAATTGTTTACTTTAGCGGTATATATATATATATATATATATATATTACACATTCAAAACTGATGAGGAATCGAATCAAGTTCTTGTAAAAGTTTACCATGAAAACCGAACAAATGCAAACAAATTCTTAACTGAAGAATATTTTAATCTAAATCAATGTAAAATTTATAAATGCTGTATTTGAATCCACGAATCTTGAAATAAATTTTTTTCGGATGTAAATATTAGTTCTTATTTTATTCTAAAGCTTATATCCTTCCAATCATTCTATTTCTCCTAGAAATTTTAACAAAAATAAATTTAAGAGCATTCAAGTCTAAGAAAAATTGACATTTAAAATAAAATCTACATTGCTTTTAATTCTCAAATCAAATTTAATTTCTTAGTTTTCAATAATCAGTTATTCAATGTCATCATATAAAATACATCGCATGGGGTTCTTTGAATCATATTTCCAATGAAACCCGCAGAAATAATTCCTAAAACTTATCAAGTCATTTTTGAAAATTTTCGACGGCAACTCTTAAATTGTTTTATGAATATCTAACTGCATCTTTCTTCCTTGATTAGTGATAATGTGTTTCTTCTGGCTTAACCAACTTTCACCTTTCTGTTAGAACACATACACATTAAACAAGAAACTTTAATATTCATGTGTTCTTGCAGAATTTTGTCCTCTGTATATAGAATAGGAAATTGAAAGGACGTGGAAGAATATGTTTCAAATTTTCGATTGATCAGGGTTTCAAATTACGAAACAGTTGAGAATGATCCGCAATGTTAACTGACAAAAAGTTATAGGTGGAATTGAGAATCTGTTAAACCAATCCTTAACTCTAGATTTAATTTGATATTATACTTGAAGTGTTGTAAAATTTTTGAGATTGTATTCTTATATTTGTCCAGTTATACATTTTCAAATTTTATTTACGTCAAAAAACTAAGACAAATGTTTTGTTACTTGAGATTAAAACAACTCCTTCTTAAATGTAACGAGAAATTTCAAATTCAATAAATATATGAGATGCAAAGCAGTTTTGAATATAGGTGGATCTAGAAATTTAGAATTCTTTCCAACTATATTGCTAGCTTTCCCTAGCAATCTCAGTATTAAAAATGCTGTACAATGTTAATTAAAAAAAGTTTAAGTATATAATATTATTTTAGAAACAGTAATATATATACATACATACTGTGATTATCTATATATGTGCTGGTTTCCAGGTATGTTCAGACCATTACCTTGTTGAAAGGTATACCGGAGGGAGAGGGTGTACCTCAGCAAGTTTTCTTCTTCTAAAAACTTCATCCATTCTAATTCATTATGGCATATTAAAGTAAAAGGAGTACTTGCAATTTTTTAATAACATCTACATATTAATCCCTTTCTTTGATAAGGTTTGAATGTTCGGAAGAAAAGATACCTTATCTTACATGCCAATATTGTCACTTAAAAATTGTTCAGAGTTGTGGCTTGATTTTTTTGTTTTTTGGTATCCTTTGTAAATACAATCCATAGGATCATAAATTATCCAACTTGTAGTTCCAATATACTATTTTCTGTCATTTTTTTTTCAGTAGATTTTACCAAAAATGTTTTTCAAATGCAAAAAAAAAAAAAAAAAAAATTTAGCGTTAAAGAGTTAATAAACATTTCTGAAATGAAAAGTATCTGTAGTTCCTTTATTTTTCATGCATCTGAAATGTTATAGAATATTTCAACTATTTACCTGATCAACAGTATAACATACACTCTTTAGCTCTTACTGGTAGCTATGACAAATCAAATACCTTTATATTATTGGAGTTATTCTATCACACGTTTGGTGAATTTTTTAAATTCTCCAAAAATACAATGCGCTGCAAAATCTTCCAAAAATTTAAAAATTGCAGTAAAATTTTACATTTATTTAACAAAACTATTTTTTTTTTGAAATATGCTAACCTCTTAAGAATTACATAATTAAAAGTAACGCTGATAAATATAAATATTTCCCTGTATGGTTTTCAGAAATAAATAAATAATTATTTATTGTATGATGATTGCGATTACAATTGAACAGTTTTGTATAATCAAATGACAACATTCACACATTTCATCACGAAGTGATCAATACACTAAAAACCGCATATGATATTTAAACTATGAATCTATATGCAGATGTCAAGCGCAGATAAATAAATTATTGCCTCTAATCAGGATAGAACGATGACATGTAGTTTCGAAATACATTCAAGGAAGATGCATGACATTGTTATCTGTATCCTTTATCGAGTGAAACAACACAGGAATGCAATATCCGCAAGTACTTATCGTCAAGAAAATGATATAATTTCATTTTCGCTTTACAGCTTTTTTTGATTATCCTTAACACTGTTTTACACCCTTTGAACTTGGTCTAAGATATTTCCTAATTTTCATTGCGATAAATGTGTGTTGTTACTTTTGTTTTTTTTTTTTTTTAGTTTCATCACTGAAACAACAACTGAGATATCAATTGTTGATTTTCTACTTCCAACTCAAATGCCATTCTTAAAAACTGCATCAATTTTATTTTTAGTTTAATTTGTTTAAAACCACACTCTGTTGAAATTATTCTGCCATCAAGTTCTACATCGAAGTCGTTATCAATTAAAATTGCACTAGAAAAAGCATGTAACAAGACAATAAATTGCTTTGTAAAAATGCAATGATAATATGTGGATAATTTGCACTTCACAATGACAAACTTCATTAAGAACCATTAAAATGCAGGTGAAATTCTACCTTATCAATTTCCTAAATCATCACCAAGTTAAGTTTTGGCATAGAACCTTGCAATCTTTACTAAGATATATTATTATTATGTCGTAAAATGATGATTTGTTTCTGGAATTGCCATTAAGCACACTAAGCAACTGTTGCAAAGGTTGTTTATCCATTGTAACAATTTTTCTGTATTAATTAAGCTTAATTTATTTTAAGAGATTTCAAAAGACTTCTTAATAAAAAGATCTTTTTCAACCGCACATATACCGTATTGGCTGACGAATAAGCTGCACTTTTTTTTGAAAATGTATCTGAAAAACGGGTTGCGTCTTATACGTCGATAATCAGTTTTTTTATTGCATTCATTTCTAGAACTTTCCTTTTTTCGGAGTCATGTGGGTTTTTTTTTCTTTTTTCCTCGAAGAGTGGGAATTACAGTTGCTTCGAATTCAGTGAATGTGCTTGCGCTGCGATCGAAGATCACTGTTAGGTTCACTTAAACATTCTTATTTTTGTAAACGGATTTAAAGTGCGTGAAATTTCTACTGTTCAAATTTCTTAAATTTATTGGCAACTTATGGTTTAAAAACAATATTGATATTGCTATGGCATAAAGTATACAAGTTACATGTGATTGCGTATTCTAAAGAACATGGAGACGGAATTATAGGGAGACATTTAGGGCCATCATCTACTGAGAAAATGAAAAAAACTTGAGAGAATCAGTAAGAGGATCAAAGAAAAGCAACTCACAGCGTATATATACAATAGTTACCAAAAATTAAGAAAAAATCACAAAAATAGCCATAACCTTTCCAAAACTAAGCCAGCCTCAAGGAAATTTCAATATATGTTGGTAAGCAAGCAGAGCTGAAAAATATGACATTATAAAAATAGTGCCACTGCTGTCGGAATGCGTTATTTGCGAAAGGCATAAAAATGGATATCTCAATTTGTAGCTGCGTGTCTCAATTTGTAGATTAGAAATCCGGTACCATGAAGTTGTGACAATGATCTCCAGGCATCATTTGACCTAACATTTGCCAGCTATTAGAAAACTGAAGCAGGACAAAGTCAGATACAAGATGGCTGGATGTGAGTCCGTCTATGATTCAGACACTTTGACATAAATTTTTAACCATGACATCCAGGAATGTTCAGCCAAGAACAGCCATGTGCTACCACGAGTACCAATGACCAATATTTGTCTTCATGCGCACGAAGGAACAGAACCGCAACTTCAGCTGAACACAGCTACTCTCTTCACTTCAAGCTCCGGAAGGTTGGTACACAGATCAACCGTACGTCAAAAGTTTCCTGAATGTGGTCTTTATGCGAAGTAACCATACATTTGCATCCCGCTTACTTCATGCCATAGGCACATTTGCAATAGGCGCGTCATGTGTCTACTGGACTTGTGATTAATAAAGGGCTGTTCTCTTTACAAATGAATCCAGGTTTTAACCTCGAAAGCCAAAGTAGGCTCGTTTTTATTTGGAGAGAACGTGGAACCCATTTTCATCCATCAGACATCTGTGAAAGATATGCATACGGATCAGGCAGCACCTGTGTTTGGAGTGGTATCTCTTTGGATCGATGTATAGATCTCCATGTTTTTTCCCTAGGAAATATTAACGCTCACACCTATAGAGATGACATCTTGGATGCTTATGTGGGCCATTATGCTGTGGCAATAGTGATGCTTTCGTGCTACAAAACGATAATGCAAGATCACATGGGGTATCGCCACATTCGCATCGTGAATGTTTATTATGAGCAGGAAACAACTGGGAGCATGCTATGGCAGCTTGATCACTGAGCCCAATCGAATATGTTTGGGACACTTTTACGATATGCTGTTTTCAATCCCACTTCTAGGATCCTAGCCACGCTTTCACCTGCTTTGGAAGAATGGCAACACTTCCTACACAATTAATAAATCGCATAATTGAGAGCATCACACATTGCTGCATGTGCTCTATTGCTTCTCGGGGGGATTATATCCCAAGTTAAAGGTACTTTTCCTATACCAAACTTGCACTTCCTATTTGTTCATAGTATACATATGCTAATTTTTGCAACAATATAATTGTCTGGTGATTTCTATTTATGATATTTTGTATATTTTTATGTATTGCATAATGTATATAAGTTTCATTAAATTCAACGCATAACTTTTTGCGTTACCGACATTATTGTGATTTTTCCTTAATTTATGATAACCAGTGTAAAATCGAGTCTGTATTTAAATCATTTAAAAAGTTTGCCATCAGCAATGTATTTTATGGTACTGAAAACAATTTGTTGTATGATAACTCAAATGTTGATTTAGAAGATGTTTCAACTGACAGTTTAGCTCTGGAGGCGAACGATTATGAGGCTTTATTCTTCAAAAATGGGTAGAAAAGCAGACGCGTCTTCTTCGCCAGCAAATACGGTACCAATACGGAACTATAGTGTTTATGCACAGTAACCCCACTTCCATAAATCTTAGTGGATGGTTAAATTTCGTCTAAATATCCTTACATTGAAAATAGGGTATAGAAAAGAATTATTCCCAACTCTTCTTGAATGATACTGAATTCGCAGTTTAATAAAACATGATTATAATTAAGTGTTCCCTAAAATAAATCATTACGAGTGTTAAATACCAGGTAACCAGAAAAGTTCCGTCGCTTTAAAGATATGGCAAGCTGCCAATGCTGCTGTTAGTGCTCCTTAACTAGCATAGACAAGTAATATGACTTGCTCACGAGGAAATTTTTTAGATTTCGGCTGATAGTGAATCCAAAGAGAGGTTTAATAATGACTAAACAAGGATTTACTAGAGCATGTTCATTATATGAGTACAAACTAAGCACAGATTCTACTGAGGCATGTCGAAAATTTGGAGACGATGCAGTAACTAAACACACGGCACACTGGTGTCATCGCAAATTCCGTTCTGGTGACGAATCACTCGAAGATGCACCACAATTGGGTGCAATAAGTCTTAAAAGGTGATTATTTGAAAAGTGCTATCGAGGGAATACTTTTAAAAAGTGTCGGTAAATTGCAATTAAGTTCTTCGTATCTTATGAGACCTTTTGTTGTTCTTACTTACACAAACTGGAAAATGTGAGTAAGCTAAGCAAATGGCTTCCACAAAAATTTATGGAATACAATAAACTTCAAAAGTTTTCCATCTGTTAATCATTTCTTTCTCACTATAAAAACGACCCGTTTCTGAAATACCTGCTGACGTGTTATGAAAAATGAATCTAGAACAGTACACCAGCCACAAGGGCTTACATCATTGGTTGTCGTGGACATATCCAATTCTGGGACTATAAAAGATTCTACTCCATTCCCGGAAGCTGCTGCTGTGTGTATGATTAGCAAAGTGAAGCACATTTGTCGCTGACACTGATTGGGAGGATGATCACATTCTCCCTCATTAAGTTGTTGGAGCTGTGTAGGTTGAGTAAGTGTCCACTTTAGTCTTAGTCTGTGACATCCAAAGTCCTTCCGCTAGCGTGGATGGGGATAAGAGAGTGAAAGTTCATGCTTAAACCACAGTCAGTGACCGAGTCAGCTGACTGTGGTTTAAAATTATGAGGTGCTTTGTGAGTGATGAGCTCTACAAATCCGTTAATCTTACAGTATAGACCGGGGCTTATCTACACCACTGTGTATGTGTGTATGTTGAACATCAATCTCATTGAACACCACGAATTACTTCCACGTGGCTAGACCACTAATGCTTCTGTCTACGTGCAACATTTGGAAAGTGTGCAAGAGTCCTTCTGTTCTTTCTGGACAGTGCAAGACCGCATACTGAAAATGTGACTCTAAATGCGATTGCTGCCCTAGAATGGGAATTTCTTCTTCAACTTGTCTATTCCCTAGACATTTTCCCAATTGATTACTACTTGTTGCGTGCTCTGGACAATCACATGCGAACGTGTTAGAGACGAGATGCTAGAGATCGAAACCGAAATAGCCCATAATTTTGCTTCTAATGACCGAGCATTTTATTGCTAATGTATACATGAGCTTGCACCACAAAACGTTGTTGCCCGTAATGATTCTTACTTTGAAGAATAAAATCCATTTTATCTTATCAATATTGAGTTAAAAAATTTTTTGTCACTCATCGACAAAACTTTTTTAGTTATCTGATAAATGATTTTATTGCATAGATTATATGGGATACACTAAATGAATTTACAAGGGAAGAAAATTTTTGTTCTAATAAATGCACATACACTATGGATTTTAATAGAAAACATAGTTTAGATAATAAAAGCCTTACATCTTTTATTTGTTTTATTCTTTGCTAATGTTTGATCATTTCCGGTGCTTTTAAGCATTTTGGAACAACATGGGGTAGATTTGACGATGATTTATGTTGGAGTCATCCCTCGTGTGTGCCACTGTATTCTAAAGTGTATCCTAGTATTTTTCTGGAATCTAGAACCTTTCTGAGCCTAGAACTTTTCTGGGGCACGATAAAACACCCATTGGGTGGCCCACTACATCCACCCCTTATAATGCTGGCAGTTGGAAATCCTTGTTGCGGACATTATAAAACAACATCTGTGCTATATAAGAATATATTGAGGTTTGCGAAATAAAAATAAATAAAAAATTTGCAACTACTGTAGCAAATAAAACGTTTGTCAATCGTGTTCATGACGACAATTTATGAAAAAATATTCAGTGCTGTTTGCAGTTATATACGTAACAAATTTCAAGGTGTTGGTTAATGCTTTCAGCATCACATCATGATTGTTCTTGTGTGATGTTTTCCAGATGAATTTTACTGGAGTTCAGTATATCAATGAAGATAGACAATCATTCACAATCAGATCCTCCAAAGTTTCCGAGAACTTCCTTTAAAAACCTGGAGAGAGTTGAAATAGAACAATTTTAAAACTGTAATTATACTTTAAAAAGCGTGGAATTTGTACCGCTAGATCCATTTCAGAATTAACTAGGGAGTTATGCATAATGATTTCAAGAGATCCTCAAAGAAAATAAACAAGGTGAAGACAAATCTACCTAATACCAAGAGACGCAATCGTCACACCCAATCCATTCGTACCAAATATCCAGTCCAAATAGTTACATATACTCTTTATCTTATGAGAAAATATCTCGTCATGTTGAAACCACATTCCACCGCCAATATGTACAGGGACATTGCTAAGTATTTCCAGAAATATCTCTAGATATTTAACATACCTTAATACCTTGACTAGATTTCTCAGTCAATGTATTAAGTTATGTTGTTATTACTCCATCATGCTTCCCTCTATCTAGCCCTGATTTATGCCTTACCAGTCAGATAGAAGCAACCTTGTGGGAGTCTTCGTAATTTAGAAGCAGGGACCAAGCAGAAGTCTCCCATCTACTTGGCCTGCCAACCCCACAGGCATAATTTCACATGGAGGACATAGCAACCACGAAGTATTTAACATACCTAGACGACAATAGTGGGCATGATGGATTTTTGTTTGGTTTGGGATTCGAACTCACTACCTTCCGATAAAGGTGACGAATGCCCGAACCAATCAGGCCAAACACGGCCCTTTATTAAGGTTTGTGCTCCGATTAAGCTCCTTCCGATTTTCAACTACATATATTAAAGCATTGTTGTGGGTTTTCAAAGGTGCACATGTTCACGTTGTGCATATTGATTACTCCTTAACGTGAAAATTTGTTTCATTGCTAAACATAATAGAACTGGAAAATTGCGTGTTTTCCGGAATTAGATGAAAAAAAAAAGCACTATGCAAACGTGACTTGTCCTAGTTAATTGATGGGCATAGCTGAATTGTTTAAAGATAAAAGAGGAGTAAGGTTTCACTATACAGTGTGTAATAGATGGTCAATGGAGAATTGTTCAGTTGGCAGCAGTAAGCGCCAGTATAGACCTGGTATTTTGGTCCACCTCACCAACAAATCCTCTCTGACTACTCTAGTACAATAACACCCGCTTATCAGTAACTCAGTCATATAGGATTAAAATGGCAGAATACAGCATTCCCATTTGTTTGACTTCAAGTTTGTTGAATTATATAATCGCTGTTAACTTCAATTGAGATATTTTTCCAGTTATTAGCCGAAGTGGAGATAACCAGCTATCGATAAAATGTAATACGAATAATAAAAAATAACCAAATGTAATAGGAATAATAAAAAAAAATCTTACGGATCAATTTTTACTTGCAAAAGTGTAATAAAAATTAAATTTTTTTATGCTGCTTCTTCTCCTTACTGCTCACTATATATATGAATAATAGTTTCATCATATGTTCTGAAATTTTCTCACTTGCAATGAAATATAAATTTTGTAATAAGTAATTAAATTCGAAAATTCATAATTTTTATGAACAAATTTTTAAGTGGCACAAATTATTTTCTATGGTTGGAAAATGTGCGAAACTAAATGAGTGCAATTATTAATCAAGAAGTTTAAGAATTACAAACATTTTACGAAAATCGAGCCCAAAGTTTGATTTTTTGGAATTGTCTAATAAATTTTTTCAAGGACAAATTTTTCTTCCCTTATACTATAAATGGAAATAATAATAATGTGATAGCTGAGAGAATATAAAGAAAAACTTTAACCTAAACTTAATTTTTGGAGTCTTACATGGTAACATTTTTATTATTATACTGTTAGAACCAGTTTAAATGCTTTAATAAACTTGAATATTGTATTATTACTTGTTTTTACAACTCTGATTTTTATTTATTTATTTAACATTATACTAAATGTAATACGAATAATAAAGTACATGAGATAAATAGAATTATTATCAATTGAAAGCATAAAGTAATGTGACAAAAATTATTTTTTATATTCTTTCAAATATCGAGGGTGGAGCAGAATATTCTAATCAACAAATGTCGATAAAATCATACATTGGAAACAATGTTGGTTCAATGTGCGTTATTAATCAAAATATGAGAAACAAACCCTTAAAAACAATAAAGCAGTTAGTTTTTTACATAGATTGATATTTTTCTCTGGAATTTAGGAGATCTTAAAAAAATTTTATAAAATTATTTTATAGTATAAAAATAATTTTTGCATTATATATTGAAGAATCGATATGGAATATATTTTCCTATATTCTGTAAATCAGGGGATTATCTTCAAAATAAAAAAAAAATTATTTAAAAAAGAATAATATAAGAATTTTCTACATTTTTATTATTTTTTTTTTAATTCTTTGCTATGTATTTAGAGAATCGCAGTTAAAAATTAGTTTTTACTTTCTAATCGTCGCGCACTTCGTTCATTTGCATATTAGTCAAATGTCGGACGACCTCAGGAAGATCACAATTTTTTTTTTATCAATGTCTAGAAATCAATGGTGAGGAACTATACTTGGCCATGTTTTCTAGGAACCAGGCTCCCAACATTTTCGTTCCCAACCCAAGGAACCGGGGGCATGAGAAGGGGTGCACGCGCAAAACGATGGGAGAAAGGAAGGAAGGGTGCGACAAGGGGGGACAGAAAATCATGCATCCACATGCCCTATGCAAGCACCT
>JAPDSC010030383.1:560507-574181 GCA_026290005.1 Latrodectus geometricus | reverse complement strand
GTTTAAATTAAATTTTTCTCAGAAAAAATAAGAATTTCAGATGAATAAAAGAAAAAATTCACATTAAATAAAAGTTCTGAATAATTGTTTTTTGAAAAACATTCTGAATTATAAAAATGTGGTATGAAGATAGGCTATCTATAGTTCATAAAAATATTTAAGAAAAAAATGTGATTTTGAAAATTTTAGAAGTTATGTATTACAAATTACGATATAAAATTGAAAATTACTATGTAAAATTTACCATTATACCATTTAAAAGACAATATAGACTTTAATCATATCATGAATAAGAATCATGATTTTAACAATATGCTTATTCTCATTAATATTCAACTACTGTAATTTAAACATTCTTAATTAAAGGTTAATTTTTTTTTAAAAATTGCAAATATCTTAAAAAAAAAAAAGAAAAAAAAAAAAAAAACTTAACTTAGCCATTTATTAAAATTGGTGTCAATACAATATCTAATGTCTTTCAAAATTTGCAATATTTTAAGAAAAAGGTTAGTTTATTGATTATTAAAAATGTGCAATTTTTAAGCATATAAAATTTTTAAAAAATTTTATAATTTACATTCCTGAAAAATTTTGAATATAATCAATACTTTTGTACTGTGTATAAATTAACAATAAGTATTTAAGAAATTTTATTTTCAGGTTGAAAAATTACATAAGGATTTGACTGGACGTATTTTGCAGAGACATTCTGAATTATAAAGATTTTAACTATAAATTGCATGCATTTTTATTGTGAAAGTTTTGTACTTAAACATTCAATGCTCATATTTTTACTGTTTGCAATTACATTTATCTTAGTTGAATAGTTTACTTTACCTGGTTGCAATGAATCTCATTAAATAATAAGCTTTATTTTAAAGTCAAATGTACATATTTACAATATAACATTGTTGTCAATAAAACTATTTTTCAGTTTTCTCTAAAGTTTCTTCAAATTTTTTAAATTCTTTTTCAGCAATTTCATCAACTTCATCGGTTACCTATAAAAAAAATGAATTCTAAAATGAAGGATTTCAAAAATAGTTATTTAAGAATTTTGAACAAAAATATAGAATTTCTTGCAAAATCCAGTTATTAACATTAAAATATGATATCAGCCACTAATAATAAATGCATACATCAATAAACATTTACAAAATAAGAAAGTATACATCAATATGTTTCAGCAATTGAAATTTGAAGGAATAAATTTTTGTATATAATTTAAAATGGAACAAACTAAAAATTCATCTTTATAATGTTAATCAGTCTAGATTATGTGTAGAAGCCTTTAAAATTATATCAAAAGTGCTCAAAATGTTATCAGGGATTTATTGAAGGAGAAAATATTCTAAATAAGAACTTATGTATAGCTAGTTTTATTGCTGCAGTCTTTACGAATATAAAAATCATTGTGACTTTTTGAATTATGGTCGAAACTATACTTTCAATTAACTAAAGCCATGTAGTTACAAGTTATATTGCCAAACTTATGCTAAATTAAGGAAGAAAATTTGTAGAGAATTATAGATTAAAAAATGGCTCCTGTGCATCTTCTCACAATTATTTCCCCCTCAGAATTAAAGGTTTTCATTAACATTTAATAATATTAACTTCATTGCTATTTCATCCCATGATCATCATTTGCCACTGGAATTGTGATGAGAGATAAACTTTGATCTTGGAACATTCATTATAAAATAAGTAACACAAGATATTAGCTGTTATTACAAAAATGGTAAGAATAATTTATCAATATTCTTAGAGGCGTTTGGCCCTTCTGTAAGTTAACATCATTCTATATATTAGCATTTGAACCATTTTTTTATAAATATTTAATAATTGCCCTATACTCTCAATAAAGGAATTTAAATTCCAGAAGTCACATTTAAAATTCATTAAATAACACATTAAGTAAAACATAATATCATTTATTAAGATACATAAAATGTATTTCAGAAGATTCATTTTATGTCAATTTAAATTCAAAATTTATACGTGTATCTGCCAATTCTTTTGGAAATCTCTTCCTCCTAAAGTGCCTCCTTTTTTCTCAGATTGAAAACTTTTTATTTTTTACTATCCACACTTAAATAACTTCTTTTAGTTTTATTAGTAATTAATTTTTTGATGACAGCTTCTTCCAAAAGTATGTTTTCGTACATTCAATTGTATGAGAGCATATATGTCCAGATAATGTTATTTCAACAAGAAACAATATATTATAAATTTATTAAGCTCATGTTTATGAAAGGAAAGAATAGTAAATATAATTATTTATTCATATTAAAATGAACTAGAAAAAAGATGTAAACATGTAGTATTAGTTCAATTTTGCAATTATTCGAATACTTGGATTAAAAAAGAAAACGCCTTTAAAAACGTTTAGCCTTAAGAAAAGTTTTATTTTTAAAAAGTAAAATTTATGAAGAATAAAGCTATACAGTTGATGGGGATTCATAATTTACTTTTATAGAATATATAAATATTCTAGAAAAACATGATTATATCTTCAAAATATTTTCTTTTATTAAGCAATCAAGAAAATTTAAAAATCAAGAGACTATATACACACATATTATGGAACATAAGATTGTTCACGTGAAGATATTACAACATTAATACTTCAAATATATGCAAGAAATTAAAATATAACTGCATTTTTAAACAAAATTGTATTTAATTTTAAAATAAATAATAATGGATACAATATAGAAATCTTGCTCAATACAATAATAAATATATCCTGATGTTTTAAGATGCTTTTTTATGTGAAACATTAAGAACTTTTTTTTAATTTTCATATACTTTAAAAAAAATTTAAGTAAGTGTTTATATATCTAGATACATGATAGGAAGATTATTATTTTTAATCTTACAAATTGTATGTAATTAAATTATATGCTCACACCATTATAGATAAAATTGTTGGAGTTAAACATAAATGTTAATACTGGCATAACATATCTTTGTGATCATTTGCATGTTAAAAAAAAAAAAATTAATTTGCTAATTTAAAATAGTATATTTCTTACAATTTTATATAAAAAGTTTTATTATTAAAGAATACCTGAACTACTCCTAATACTTCAGGAATATAAAATTGCAGCATATTTTCTACACCACTTTTTAATGTTACTACTGAGCTTGGACAGCTGGTACATGCTCCTTGCATTTTCAATTTCACAATACCATCTTCAAAGCCCTGAAACATGTTTCATTCATTTTTATATAGAATCTAATTAAAAAGAGATCTACATCATATGGTGATATATATTGAAGATTTGAATTAGTTTTTAAATACTTGTTTTCACATTTAAGATTTTAAAAAAGACATTTTCTCAGGTATTACAGAATTTTTAAGAGCATTGTTAAAGTTTCTGAACTTTTCTACATTTTTCTCAGGTTAGTTCTGTAAAATTTGTAAATGTAAATGTAAAATTTTAAAAATGTTTGGTGTTAATGAAATAATTGATTACCTATATAAATATGCTCAAAATACAATAAAAATTGTTTGAGGAAACAATGTTATAAAATAATTTTTAATTACTAACAATATTTTGTACTTTAATTTAAGGCATTTATTTGGATTCCATTCCCTGGGGGAACTTAAAATAATTACTAAATAAATGTGAAAAGAAAGATAATGTGATTAAATATTATTTAATAAAAAGTGTCTAATAATTGAAAACAGCAAATCAATGCTGAAAAAATTCATGAGCCTGTAACTATATCTGGTAAAAAAAAAAAATAAAATAAATTTTATTGACTTTTAACTAAGCAATTTTTTTCACCACTACGTACTATGATGAATTAAAACCTATAAAATACTACAAATTGTTTAATTAAGTCAGATTATAATTAAAAATAGCTTGCAGTTTTTTTTAAGATTCTGAAGTCTTTTATTCAATATGTAAAATGTTTTAAAACATAACACATTTATTTCTTTTGGGTATATATAAGACAAACATAGTGTCATTTATAATAACAAATGTTGATGAATAAACTTCTTAGTTTTTAATTAGATATGAATTTTAGACTAGTTTGGCAAAATTCGGGAGGAATGGAAATTTTTTCTCATCATTCCAATCATTGTTATATTTCATTTCAATAGCATCAGTACAAATGTGTAAGATGAAAAAAAAAATTGTCGCATGTTATATTACTTACTTTTTGACCAAATAACAAATTAAGAACAACTATAAGTCCACAGTCTTTTATATGTAATTAATTTATCAGCCTTTCAAGAAGTTGTTGAATATCCCAAATGTAACTAGTTTGATTATTACAGAGTACTCAAAATTATTTACCATATTTTGCAGTTTCTTTGGTATATATTGTGGGACTGTGCAGTTTTCTCTGAAAGAACCATTCTATTTATCAACTGTCACTTTTGTACTAGAGTTTAAATGTTTATGTAATATATACCCCCATATATCCTATAAGCCAAGAATAGTTTCAAACTTTCATCCCTCCCTCACTCACACATATATTGTGTGCGTGAAAAAATAAAATATAATATTCATTCCCATATATATATCTTCATATACTAGAAATAAGGACTCTTCGAATTATTTAAAATAATATATGAATTTTAGAATACTCAAAAAGACCAGAATATAGTGTACATAAATTTTTTTCTTCCAAATATGCTAATGTTGTAATCAAACTAATAATTGTGTATTTTTTCACCTAATAGAAAAATGAGAAAATTTATGAAGTGATTACATAATATTATATTTTTAATATGGTGATATTAAATATCTTTTGGTGGTTAAATGGATTCAAGCATATCACAAGGATTAAAAAGAGTAATTGATAATGAAACTGCCATAATCCACATGTAAAGGTAATTAATAAGAATTGTTCTTAAGCATTCATTCCTTATTTATTTACATGAAATAAAAAAAAAATGCTACAGACTGCATAAATACATTGTCAATTATTAGTAAATGAAGATAAACAATTTCTGCATAAATATCAATATTTAGCCCAATTACACAATAAAAAAGTTCTTTTCAGATGTATTTCTTAAATAATATAACTTAAATAACTCATTGACTACCAATTAATATGACTGAAAATTGGATGAAAATGATGAGATTAAATGGACACTAAAAAATGAGTTGGTGCTCCTTGTTTGAAAAATGAAATAAAAAACAATATGTTTTATAGTGAAGTGAAATCATTAGTTCACAAATAGCACTAAAATTTAAAAAAATAAAATATAATATGGTGTCACTCTAAGTATGGTATCTTAATAATAAAATTTTTTTTAACATATTTTATTTTATAAATATAGATATCATAATAATTAATAATTTTTGCTTTTTACTGCAATTAATTTCATTTTTTTATTATATGATTTACTTCTATAAAAATCTAAAACTGTAAATTAAATATTACACAAAATTTAAAGTACTACTCATTTGCCTAAAAAAGTAAAATATCAATTATAGGCACAAAAAAAAAAAAAAAAAAAAAAAAAAAAAAAAAAAAAAACTGTTCCTGGAATTTAAATACAATTCTTTAGCAAAACATAAATTACATTATTAAAAAGCTTAAATTATATACGATATTTACATATAAAACACTTGTTATCATAAGGTAGTTTATTTTATGATCTATTATAATATACTTGACTTTCTTAATTTAATTTTATGCCAATGTTTCTATCAAAGAAATAATGGGCGCTTAAATTAATTTTGTTGAAAATTTATTAAAGAAAATAATATTAACTGCTTCTATTATTAACTTAAGTCATAAAGTATTCAAAATTCATCACAAAAAATATAACATTTTAAAAGCAAAATAGTTAAGAGATTACAAAAAATATATAAATTCATATACAATAAATAATATATAAATTCATATACAAAAAAGTATCTTTAAAACCAAAATCTATTTCTTTATCTATAAACTTTAGGTGTAAATATAAAATATCATTCATCAAAATTATAAAAAAAGATAAAAGCATTAAATTCAACATTACTTAATGACGCAAAAAAATTCCTTAAACTAAGGTTTTAATATGATCTCAATAAAGTTCTCTAGTTCACATAAATATATAATAGTAAGTGAAAAATCTTTAGTTAAGAATTTAGTACATTTTTACAACACAAATTGAAAATAAAAATATATATAATAAGAATAATAATGAGTATGTGAAATATCAAGAGAAACAAGCAAATAGAATAAATGAAACACAATTTTAAACAAAAAAAAAAAAAAAAAAAAAAAACAAATCCTTGCTTTATTTGAAAAATATTTTTAACAAATGATGGATAAAATTTTATGTGTGATGACTAGATAAAGTATTAAACTTCTTCATACCATGTATATAATATCTCCACCATCTTCTTGAACCACAGGTCGAATTCTAGTCTCTAATAACTCTTTGATTCTTTGTACAGTTTCATCATCATTAGGATCATATGCTAAAAAATAAAATAAAGCAATTAATTTCACATATATAGTAACCTACCAATTAACCACAATATCTAAATTACAAAATAATCCTCCATCTTTATTAAAGAAATGTTTTGATGAAAAGGAAAAATAATGTTCGAATGATTTTCTAAAGAAGCAAATCTATAAATTTTGTATAAATTTTGTAAGTCAAGCAATAATCAATGTTATTTATTGGATACATAAATTGTGTTCAATTTTTTAGATTATAAATAGTAATTAGATTACTAAATGCTGTGGATAATAAAGAACTTAATGTGCTTTCCAACATTATTTCATATGTGATAAACTTAATATTGGTTATCTCGCATGGAATTTTATGAATAATTTTGAAACAATCATATTTTACTTTTATCAAATTATTCATTAAATTTATTTAAATTGAAATAATTAACATTGTTATTTTAATATTAATTAATTTTTAAATTATTTCACTAATTGTCAAGAACAATATTTTCACTTGTGGTCATATATTAAAATTCTACAATGTACTGAGGAATTCTAATATGAACTCAATAAAATTCTCCACCTCACATAATGCTAAAGTGGAAAATTTTTAGTTAAGAATTTAGGACATTTTCACAACATATACTGAAAAAATATATTATAAGAGAAATTATAAGCATGTTAAATATCATGAGAAGCAAAATCAAATGTATAAAATACAATTTTGTACAAAAGATATATAGGAAAAACTTATATGTCATTTTTTTTACTCTTCTTAATAATGATAATAATTCTTTTATAAATCATTACTAAAAAGAGTAAAAAAGAAATTACATAAATTTAACAATATATTTGTTTTTATTTAAGGTTTCCACAAAATATTTATGATATAAGAAATTATTTTTTTCATCATATATATACATCTGTTCTCTTCAATTCTTCTATCTTATCATGTTTAAAATATTTTCCAATGGAGAATAAATATCAAATTTTTTCATTAAAGGCATTTCCTACAAACTACCCTTTTAGCATTTGTAAATTTTATTTATCACTCAGTAACTAAATATTCGTTAATTTATAAGCCATTTAATATACCTTAAATAATACTGAATTAAGTATGTTCCCGAAATAGGATGGGTTATCTTTATAAACATTCTTTTACTTATGAAGACCAATTTGATCAGGGACTATAATTAAAAATGGATTTTAAACCAATACAGATATGCAAACTGGAAGTATAAATTGAATCATCAAACTGTTGAAGGCCAGCTGCTTTTCAATATCCAGTAATTAGACAGATAGGTACCTGCATTGTTATATAATTAATTTAGGTATAAAATTTAAATTTGATAGTTCAAAATAATAGAAAAGATGTATTATTTTTCTACTTATTAGCATACATGAACAGTATTTATGATAAAACTGATAAAATATTTATAGTCTAAGCTTTTTCAGATAATTTAGCAAAAACAATGAAGAGATTTCATATTTTCAGGAAGAATAGTAGAGAAACTGTAAAACATTTCTTTGCACAACAAGCATTTGTATTTAATGTATTTCAATATTTAATCAATATAATTTTTACAGTTAATAACAATACGGTCTTAAAAAGAATAGTGTTATTTGTGCTGATCTAAACATTTTAGTTATGAAAGTTAATAACACACATTTACCTGTATCTGATGATTCTTGTTCACCAGTAACCACAGGTAAACCTGTAGCAAAGAAATCCATGATTGTTGCAAATATTTGAGGCTTTAAAACTTTCCATTCAATTTCATCATCTGCCTAAAAATGAAAACTTCTTTGTCATTCAATAATATTTAAAAAAATGTTCAGCATACTATTTAAAAGTAATATACTTTTTTATAACAAAAACACTTAAAGTTTTTTTTTTTTTTTTTTTACATTTACAAGACAAATATTACCTTAGAAACTGTAAGAAAATCTGGACCAAAAAATACTGCAGATACACCTTCTATTTGAAATAACTGTCTAGCAAATGGAGATTTACTAGCAGCAGCAGGATTTGGAACATCAAATGTGCCAGATTCTAAAACTGGAATCCCAGGAATAAATTTCAGGCTGTTAGGATTAGGAGTTTCTTGAGTTTGAATAAAAAGAGATCTTCCTAAATGTATGGAAAGTTTAGTGTCATTTCAGTTATACTTTAAGCTAAATTAAACTATTTCAATGATATCTAAAAAATTAATAATAATATACTAATTAGAATAAATGGAAAGAGAATACCCTCCCTTGATCAATAAAACATATTTGTTTTTTTATTAACACTTTTGGTAAATCAAAATTGAGAGCCTATAACACTTAAAATCATTATCAATGACATCAGTAGATAATTGCATATCACACATTTAAATGTTTATAAATTCAGATTTGATAACTAAATTGAATTTCAAAAACAGCTTTTAACATTATTTCTGAAACTTTCTATGCCTTAGACACTTCAGAAAATTCTATTTCTCAAGAGCAAGATTATTCACTGCACTGATAGTCACATCAATGTATGCTCTTCAGAGCCAATCTCTCTCTGATGCTTTTATATATCAGGCTTTACATAAATACGAAAACTGATGAATAGGCTTTAATTGGTGTAATGCCAACCATTTAATGCCTAATCATGATCAATATTGATTACCATGCAAATAAGTCATTTTATTCAAACGTACACCTTATACAAATATTATGACGAAAAACAATACTGTAAATTCTCATTCACATTACCTCACAGTTAATTCTGTTCTCCATTATTTATATACATTATAAATTACAGATAGCCTACTATGATAGTTAATCATAACCACAAAATTTTTCAATAACTGATCCTGTCATTTTATACATTCCAAACTTGTGACTAATTATTAAAAGTAGATCTAACTATATAAAACCTAATCAAACTTCTCTCTAACTTTCAAATGCATACAAATATATGATTTGATTTTTTAAAAAATATTTTTTCATAACTTAGAAGTCTAAAGAATTTTTAAACACGCTGTAAATTTTTTTAATTCATGATAATTTTTTTTAAAAATTTAATAACATACCATCCATAAAGATGAATAATAAATATAAATAGTAGGAATAATTTAGCTTTTTTGTTTAATTTTATCTAATATTTTCAAGTTCTATTTTAGTAGTCAGTAGCTGATATGTCTGTTATTAATTCTGACACCAAATATTTACTCAAAAGACTAATTGAATATTACTTAAATAAGCTTTAATAAGATTTTAAATAATATTTAGTGCTTTGAATAACATTTCTAAAATTATATAAAAAGAAACATTTTTTTTTATTGCAAATAATCTGAAAAGAAGAGACATTCAATAATCATTGCAATTAAATTTTTCAAAAATATTTTTGGCTTGAATTTTTATAAACTTTAATGAAATAAATGCAAAATGCTATCAATTAGTCCTGAAAATTTTTACTGTTGGTGGTTATAAATAAATTAATCAAAGTGAGAATGATTAAATGACAGTTTGATTCATTTCATTTTTTTTAAAGTTAAATATGCTTTTATTAACCTTTTTTCCTTGTTTGAAAATTCTACTATATTAACTATAACTAGTATATTTAAAAAGTTTAAAGTGTTTAAAAAAATTGGGATTTCAAATGTTGTTATTTACTTTATTATGGCAACTGAAGAAATGTTTTATCTTGTGTGAAAAAAATGTCTGTAGAAATTCATATCATAAATCTTAATTTAAACTTTCTGATTGTATGTTAATTTGTTTTAGCTATATTACTTTTTAAAATAAAAATTCATATTTAAATGTTATGCATTTAATTTGTGGTAAAACAATATTTAAATACAATAAAAAAAACTTAGAAAAACATGTTACTAAGTTTAAAATATTTCATTATAGTATAAAATTTTGATGAATTTTAATGATGTTGAACATCAAAATAGCAAAATGAAGTTTCCTTTGTTTCTTTCCTTATTTCAAGTTCTTATTTTCAAATTATATTTATTTAAATATTCTCATAAATCATTCATAAATTTATTTCATACCTAGCTTTATATTATCTAAAACAAATATTTTGGTGTTTATAAAAAAAATTTATAAGCAAAAATTCAAGTTATAAAGGATATTTTAAGAGAATAAATTTCACATTGAAGTGTTGTGGAATGTTCAATTAACAATATGATTTTGAAAGTAATAAAAACTTAATTCAGTGGCAAAACAGCTAATAAGGGGGGGGGGGGGAAGCCAACAGTGCCCACACCTGTTTTCATGATTGAGGGCCCTGGGGTGCAAAGGATATGTCCCAGTTAGGTGCTCACCCTAGCCTGAAATCTCCAGTGTTTATTTTCCAAGCATGTTTCTCATTTGGTTTTATCAATCCATTGAAGGGATGAAAGGTAGGCTGAGTTGCCCTTGCCCAATCTGCGGATCAAATCTACGCTTTGGGAGCATGAAGTGCTATCATTATGCCACCAGGCTTCAAATGACAAATTCATTCTTTGGCAAATTCACATTTAAATAATTACAGTGACTAAAGAATGAAGGAATATGCACAAAAATTAAACTAGGATGCATGAATAGTGACAAGTGTTAAAACCATATGGCTAGCTATCCATGCTCACCAATCTATATTTGAGTTAATGCTCCTATGTATAAGTGGTGTTATTACTAGCAAAGTTGTTTTGAGTATTGATTGCTCAGGATCTCTTTCTTGAAAATCTAACCACTCATTATTTCCAGTAAAATACATTTTGTAATTTGCATTTCTTTCTTGTGTAACAATTTTAATGACTGGTGGCATATTCTTCTTCAGAACAGGGTGGGCCAGAGCTTTCCTCAGAACATTCCTCCATTGTGCTCTTCGGGAGGTGACAGTTCTCCAGTTTGTCACTTTCAGCACTTGAAAGTCCTCTTCCACATTATCAGTCTATCTAAGTTTGGGCTGACCCTTAGATGCTTGCAATGGGCCTATAATTAAAAATTCTTAAAGTCAAAGACGAGGGGTCCAATCAATAGATATGGCCTGCAAATCTCAGGCAACATATTTTAATATAATTGACAATGTCAGCTTCCTTAAAAAGTCTGTAGAGTTCAAATTTGTATTTGTGCCTTCAAACTCCATTCTCATTTACAGCACCAAAAATCTCTCTTAGGGCTTTTTGTTCAAATATTACAAGTCGATAAGACTGAATCTTTGTTAGAGTCCAAGTTTCACATCCATAAGTAAGAACAGGTCTTTAACTTTAATATTTTCAACTTGAAAGGTCCCAGAGTTCACAGATTTCACCACCGGCATATATTTGGTTTTGTTTGCATTAATGTTAAGATGAATTTTTTCTGCACATATCTTGAGCAAGCTGAAAGCTTCTTTTAGAGCACTTTTGGCTCTTGCGATTATGACTAAATTATCATCACAAGCAAGGATTTGTACAGATTTAGTAAAAATAGTAGCCCTTGCATTAATGCCAGAGTCACTAATGATTTACTCGAGAGCCAAGTTAAACAGAAGACATGCAAGGGCATCGCTTGCCCCACTCTATCTTCAATTTCAAAGTAGTCTGTGAGACTACCTGGTAGCTTTATGCAAGAAAGGGTACGAGTCAGAGTCGATTTGATAAGCTAGTAGAATATTCACTACTGTATTTTTTTAATAAAACAATTAATAACATTTTTTACAAAAATTTTAAGATATTTTTAATTTATTACAAAAATTAAATACTTACTGATGTTGTAATTTCTATGAACATAGTTTACAGAAGTTTTGCTCGGTATTTTATATTTCTGCAATGTCCATAATTTTTTACTCTTGTAGAAACTAAAATAGATAAAATAAGGTAAAATATGCATTCAAATACTAAATATTTAGATACATAAAATTTTTTAATTGAATTTAGAAACCTGATTAATATTTAAATCTAAAAAAGTTTAATTCCATATAAAAAATCTAGAAACAACATATAAGTTATTTAAAAGTAGGATATCTGTGTAATAAAATGTAAATTATGAATATGTATACATAAAAATAATTTTGATGAAATGAGTGAGGCTTGTAGTAAGAATTATTATAAATACTATATATACAACAATTTTTTTTTTTAAACAATAATCATGGTTTATATTTATTCTCAAAAAATAAAGTTAAGGAGATTTTTTAGAGGTGCAAATATTCCTATGTTAAATAGTATTCTGCCTACTATATTTTTTGCCCAAATACATCTGTAATAATGTACACATCATAATTTCTCCTTAAATTTTAAAATGGTGATAGAAATAAATAACAAATATTTTTTGTTTAAATTAAATTTAAAATGAATGTTCATTTCAAAAGCATTAAATCTGTTTACAATTACCGTTACAATAGTTAAAATAATTTCATTTAAATACCTCAGTTTCTTACATTAATTACAAATATTATACAGAATAATAAATATTTCTAAAGTTTCCCAATTTCTTAACATGTTTTCTTTCTACTAATTTATTGTATACTTAAAATATACATAAAAAGAATAAAACAAGAATACTCAACTCATTCTGTTATAACAAAGATGAAAACTTAATAAATATATTAATTTGTCACTTTCTGGTGCCATAAAAAAAGAAAAAAAAATTGAAATTTTTAATTATTATGTAAAAAAAGTTTCAATTTAAATGATTTTCCTCATTTTAATCATTACTATTAAATAAAAAAAAGTATTTTTTTTCTTTAACCACTTAACATATCCAGATATAATCCAGATTTATTTAATAATTCAACTTATCTATATTTCTGGGTAATTCATATGTTTGTAATATGTTGTTTTTGTAGCAAAATATAAATTGTGAACCCCTAATTAAAATTTTTTAGCTTTTTCTTTCATTTTATCATTAATATGAAATAATTATTTTTGTTTCGCTGAAGTTTCATTGACAATACATGGAGAAATTTGCCATTAATTTTAATTTGTCAGTCCTTTGAGCTGGCTGCAATTCAATTGTTTTTATACACAATTGTTTTTATAAGCACAAATTAACTATAAAAACTACAATTCAGAAATATTATTTATTAACATTTTTAGTCTGTTTTCAGCAACAATCATTTATAATTCATCAATTATTTGACAAAAATAGTGTATTTTTGTGCGAATTTTTTTCTTTTAAATAATTCCAAAAAGTGATTTATTTTAAAAAAAAATGGTATCATATTGATTTAATTGGTATATATAAAATCATACAAAAAATGAAAGATTAGACTATACTTTAGGGTACCCCTTTGATTCTCACCAAATTGTAATCATG
>JAPDSC010030383.1:360919-560497 GCA_026290005.1 Latrodectus geometricus | reverse complement strand
AAAAAATGTGCCTCAACCTACTTTGTAAGAACAAATTCAAAAATAACATAACTTATAATATTAACAAAAAATAAATAACCTGTAGAGTCCAAACCAATATTTCCTAAATAGCTTTTGAAAATAAATTAGAGCGAATTCTATTTTCAGGATGGGGTTTAAGTTATTTAAAATTAAATTTTAAATTGATTTAAAAAGTACAGTGGTAATGGGGTGCTAATTGAACAAAAATGTGCACCCATACTTATAATTACAATATCCCAACAGAATTTAAATTAATTAAATTAAATATTTGCTAATTAAATCCTTGAATTTATTTAAAAATTGTTACTAATCTAAGTAAAATAAGAAAAATTCATTTTCTTTAGATTAAAAATTTATTAGCATTATATATATCGCGTGTTAGGTTAGCCCAAGACTGTACCAAAGAGGTTAACAGTTTACAATTTTCGCCTATCAGTAGGATTCATAATTTTGAACCATGATCACGTAACGAGGCCACACCAGAGCTGTATTTTAATTATTTACACCCACTAAGAAACGTGATTATTCAAAAATTAAGTCAAGGAAAAAATTTCTATAATAATAAATACCTCCCCTGATTATCGTAATAATGCATGGTAAAATTACTCCAAGGTTTCGTATCAGTTTGAGACAGCTGAAAGACACACAACCCGTTATATCTAATAACGCTACTTCAAAGCACTATGTAAAGCTTGGAGATTTCGACGATTTCAAGTTCGGCAATTTTTTCTTGTGGGGTTTTATTTTATTTTTTTTATAAATAAAAAAGATCAATTATAGTTTCTAGAAACAGCAATCATTATTTTCATCAAGTATCCGAGTTTGACAGAGGAAGAATAGTGGCGTACCGAGATTGTGGATTATCTTTCAGGGAATTCGGCAGTTGTGTTAGACGAAACTAAGCAACTGTAATGCGGATATGTGATCGTTAAATGCAGGAGGATATGATGGACCGACATGTTCGATCGTAACCACCTCAGTGCTTTACTTCACGTAACGATAAGGAAATTGTGAGCATGGTAGTGACGGATCGCTGAGTCACATTGCGAACCATAGCACAGCACATTAAGTCTGTACTACCCCATAAAGTGTTTGCACGTATCATTCGACGCCGTTTTCAGCTGAATGGTCTGCCCGCAAGACGTCCATTCCTTGGTCTACTCTTGACGCAGAACCACAGATGTCTCCACCGCCATTGTTGCGATGAAAGAAGGATGTAGATGGCAGAATGGAGTGAAATAGTCTTTACTGACAAGTCTGGCTTTTGTCTGTAACAACTCCACGAAGTCTGGAGACACCGTGGAGAAAGGATGCTGAACAGCTGTGTTTTTTACCCCCATACTGGTCCTGTACCTGGTATTATGGTATGGGGTGGTATTAAATATCACTCTCGCACATTTAGTACGCATCGCCGATACATTAAACAGAAAGCGCTACATCTCCGAGATGTTGGAGCCGGTTGTTCTTCCTTACCTCCAGTCATAGTCTTGCCCACAGTCATATTTTAACAGGATAATGCACTATTGTATTCATAAGTTAATGCTTACTATTGCACTTAATGTTTAGTAATAAAATGATTTCCAATGTTAGAAATTTATAAAAACAAGTAGTTTAGAAATGATTAGATTACCTATAATTTATATAGTAAATAAAACCAGTGTTGAAATTTTATATTTTTACCCAATATTTCAAAAAAATAGGACCAAAACGGTTTGCGCTTCAAGATTATGGGCTCTACTAATTATAAATTCAATTTCCACCTCCGAGTGTGGATATTTGTAATGATTCTTGACTTAACTATAGCCCTGATGTTCAAAACAGGTTCATTCTCAAGAGAAACTGACCAAATTTATAAGTGGTTTTCTTCCCCTCTTCAATTATACTACAATAGTTGAGAGTTAAAACAAACTTAAAGGTATCGAACAACTAGTTTTTAAATTCATTATGAGAAATATATATTTATCAGTTAATATATATTTATCAATTAAATTAAAATAAAGCTGAGGAAATTTCCTTTTCTAATTTAAATATTTCTTTTGTAAATATTGTCTGCGCAGGCGCATGTTATTAATTTTATATTTTCTTGTTTCTTTTGCAAATATTCCTTGTGCACTTCTTATTAAATCTTTCTCTTTTGAGCTTTTGACAAAGATTACAATTTACTGTCATGTTTATTTTCTTATTTTCGTCCACCGTTTTCTTATTTTCGTCCACCATCTGTTACATCTTATTCGATGAAAAACTTAGAATGGCAACACATCAAAAGAAAATACAGGCATTATGGTTAATCAAAATAAAATCCATAGCACAAATAGAAATTACAGAAAAGGATACCAGAAAGAACCTCTATGGAGAAAATGTATTTTGCGGTGGAAAGCCGCCTTGGTAGCCGAATGGTTTGCGCTCTTTTCTTCTGTTCAAAGTTCGTGGATTCGAAACCCAACTCAGGATTGGTTGTTTATAATGTGATTCATAATCAACTTTTAACTGTAGGCCACAGGCTAATTAGCACTTGTGTGCAATGAATGACCATTGGATGATTTGTAAGCAGACTTGAGGGGAAAAAATGAAGTATTTGAAATTTGGAAGTGTCTTAAGTAATTGTCCTTGCATAAGTGGAAATGATAGGAGTTAGAAGGACATTCTTAGGAGATCTGTGAGATCAGGTGTATGAATATTAAAATGCCGATTTCGTCTGTGAGCAAAGTTCTTAGGAAAAGATTAAGTTTGTATACTCGGAACTAGATGACAAGCCTTAGACTGGACTTCTGTAACATACATGCTAAGAAAGATAAATAATGATGTTGAATTTCATAATATTCTCTGATAAAGTTTGCTTTTCTCTTTCTGCCATAGTAATTCACCATAGTATGCATGCATTTGGGATCTGAAAAACCCATGAATGTTGTGAGATGCAAAATGAATCTAAAGTTTAATGTGTGGTGTGGAGACCATGTAATTTGCTTTTTGATTATTTACTTAAGTATGTTAGAAAATTTTGTATTTCAACAGCTCGCTGAAAGCCATTTCTTTTTGCAATAAAAATATACATCACTTCAATGGGTGTTCTTCGAATTATCATTTCCTACTTGGAACAATTAGGAGAGGTACTTTAATTCCTTTTTCTCTTAGATCATCTGATATAAAACCACTCTTCTTTTCCCTTTGAGGATTCGTAAAGAGCATCTTTTTTAAGAGATGAGTGTGTTGATGACGTAAACGCCAGAATTTTTGTTGCAATAACTTCTGTCTGCTGACATATTTGCTGTTCTTGGTTCAAAATTGACTACCTTCTTGATATACTAAGTTTGACGAACGGCGAGCACACGTGAAATTTCATTGACAAATATATCTAATCGTTACTACTATCAATCGGAATTTACCTTCTTTATTTTATGGATTTTTCCTATATCAAGACATATTTAACTTTTTATAAAAATATTTAGTTTTAATATTTTTTTAACTTTCAACAGTAATTATGGAAGCTGGTAATAACAATTTAGAGTAAGCAAAATTCTTATAGCAATGCTTAAGTTTTTACATTAGTGATGGTAGTTTAATTAATTAGACTGATTTTTTACAAATAAAAAATCAGTTTAATACTTTAAAATAATTTTACAAGAGAACATATCATCAGTCTCCACTTTCTCATCTCTGGTATCTTTCATATCTTAATTAATAAATTTTGACTTTGGATATATTAGAAACATTTCGTATGCATTAAACCAAAAATTTACATAAAAAAGCGGAATATCATATATGTGCTGCAGTAACCATAGAACATACTGCAGTAAACTGGAATCTAAAAATTATACCTGTTATATTGAACATGTTTTGTATCAATAAAAATTTTGAATCATCGTTAATGTTTGCTAAGTGTTTCACTCTGTAAAAAGATTTTTTATAACTATATTTTTATTTGTTCAAACAAGTTCTTATCCCTTAACAACAAATTTCATACCTTTCTTGCAGCATCAAAAAAGACCTGAGATATTATAGTAAAATATATTTGGCCGATAACATGTTACATAAAGATCAAATGATCGAACTTCAGCTTGTTAAGTGTACATAATCATTGTTGACTACAACAGCCGACTCCCACTTTGGCATATAATCAAAGAAGCTTTGGCTTCGGGAATAACAGTCCATGTGGCTACCAGTTATAGCCAAAGTTGATGCGGTGTAGCAGCTGTTGATATATCCTAGACCAGTCGTCTAAACATGGATTGTATATTTCCGATTGTTGATGTAAATTGATAGATTGTGGAAGCAGTTTAATCTGGGGGTAAAGAATAACTCATGCACATTGCATGTTACACGTTGTCGCGAATTAACCTGCTTGAATAGGCTGATAGCAAGAGCTGAAGGTATGGGAGGACCCTCATAGACATAATACTATCTATTCAGTGTACGGGAAATACGCGTACCAGAGGGACATTAGGACCCAAGCCACGATGACCTAACTTGAGTGAGGACCAGTGTGCTGATGCATAATACAAGTCTCTCACCACGATGCTTATATGCTCTGCAATAATAATGATTTGCAAATATTATCGCCACAAAAGCAATACAAATTATTTGCATGCTTACATCACTGTGTTCTATTTTGAGTGGCAAGTAGAATACACCCAAGAATTTTAGGTACATAATTATACATCTGCATAACACAAGTTTGATGAATGAACTATAGTATATTAAGATTTAAATTTTTGATAATTCTGTCATCAGGTGTCAAAAAAATATCTCAGTTAAAAGTGAAATAAGCTTTATATACTTTAAGCTAATTTTTAAACAGATTGGATGTTTAGTTTAAAACAAAAGCTAAATTACTTGGTTGAACATTTCCAATATTTGAAAAATTAAAGTTAGCGCATACTCAAAAAGTCTAAAACACTATCAATTTGATTTAAAAGGAAATAGATGTCAAGTAACATATAATTTTAAAAATATTTTTAAGAAATTTTTTTAAAAATATCGCTTACTTGACTGATTAATTTTTTTTTATTATTACTTTTTTGGCACCATGTAATGGAAACTTCTGACTAACAACTACGCCAAAAGGTTAAAATACGTAAAGTATATTAATATCCATCGTATAATTTGCCTTCCATAAAGACTGCCCCTATTTCATGTGTCGCAAGGGAAGACAGTCGGCAAAACTCAAAAGCTACAATTCCCATACATGTTCAATTGCAATTGCAAAAAAAATATTGAAGTGCAACATTCATTTTCTGCTGTCAACAGTGGCTCAGATTTAACACGGGACTTAAGCCAAAAAAATTGATGTTTTACCACTAAACAATGAAAGTCTGTTACGTTACTCATTTATATATTTTTAATTATGCATCACTTGCCATTATTTCAGACTTAGAAAGAATTTAATTTCATATGAAAAATTTAAGTTAATTGTGTATTTTAAGTTTTTGCTTATTATTATTTTTTTGGAGAACATAAATCAATCCTTAACACATCTATACGTTTGAAGTCAATAAATCATCATTGACTGTGTGGAAGTCTATGACAATTTCCAAAAATCACATATAGGCAAAAACTTTTAAAAAATGCACTTTTAATATCCACAGCATTGTAAATGCAACATGAATTGCCTTTGATTTTTCATTTTTAATAAATTTTAACCTTTCAGTGTGTAATAGTTCCATTAGTTGCAAGAATTTCTATCAACACTTCATATGTTATTAATTCTGGATAAAGTTTTTAACAATTTGTTAGTTTTTCAAATTAGCATACATCTGTAGATTTAATTGGCTGGAAATTCCATGTTTCATTTTGAATTTATGACACTATTTGATTGAAGAAAATTAAAGATTTTGCAGTTTAAAATAAATTTTTTTAGTCCTTAAACACTGAGCTAATCTTAGAAATGAAATCGAAATTTTCAATTTTTCATTTTAGTACATCTTATTTGAAATGGCAGTAAATATTTCAAAATATTTGCTAGAAAAATCTCGCCTTAATAAGATTTTTGATTCAAACAGAGCATGTACAAATTATAAGAATTTTTAATAATAAAATAAGCTATAAGAATTTTTGATTCAAACAGAGCATGTACAAATTCTAAAAAGAGAAAGAATAACATAATTGAAACTTTCATCGAACGAACTTTTCATAATATAAAAGAACGCTTTTATTATAATTACAGACAGCTATGTAAAAGTCATTAAATGCAAATGTGTCGAGAAAAATATAAATAGTAATTCATAATCAGATAATTACAGCAAAATTTCACTAAAACTCCCACTATTTCTATATTAGATTTTTGAAAACTTTCAGATATGAAAAGTTACTAATAAGAAAAATAAAAAAATCTAATGTCATACTTTGTCACAGTATTTTCAATCTTATATTTCTATAAAATAAAAGGTACTTATGTTTGTTTCAAAGAACAAAATTTTTTGAAATTTAGTAGAAAAGGTATGATCTTAAGTCTACAGCTATGTTCAATCTGTTTTGATACTGATTTTGGAGGGGGATAAATGAAAAAAAGTTTCTACTTTGATTCCACACCAGTCAATGATAATAATCTATATAAGCGCTTTTCTAGAAAGTTGTTTATATTCTTTATCAATATTTAACCAAATATTTACTTAAATTCTACTTGTAAAGTTATCCCTAGATAATTCTATTTAATTTTCTTTTTTATCAATAGTAATTATCATTCGTTTTCAGGTTTTGGAAAATACTCCATGAATGACAATTTTAATCATGTTAAATGTGCTATATTTTTTAATATATCTCGAGACCGACTAATCTTATTTTCAGACAAAAAATAGAGCTTCAAATACTTGATTGTTTATGATACATTGCTTCCAAAAATCTAATTTATAAACCATACTTTCAATTTTATTATTAATAACAAAGATCATTATTAAGCTGTTCTGAAGCCCCAAATTTTAAATTTTATTTTGAAAAGTATCAAATAAATAAGCAAGCACCATAAGCCAATTAAAATCACACTATTTCAAACAGTGGTGTTGTCGAGCCGGAACGCTCCGGAACTTCCTTTTTGGACAGGAACGCGTTCCGCAATTAAAGATGATTTCTGATAACGAGAATTGGCTGACGTATTGGAAAAAAAAAAAATATATATATAAAAAGAATTGCTGAAATTGGCTATGGAGAAAATGAAATCCAGTCATTATGCACCAGATTTAATTTAACATCACCGATGCGATGTATCAATTGGTTTAGAGATTATATTGATACTGGAGGCAAAGTAATTCCTGAAGATGTAGAAATCTTAATTCGATACATAAATATTGTACCTTGCAGTTCGGCAGAGTGTGAGCGAGGATTCAGTAATATGAATATATTTTTAAATGAACAAAGAAATAGAATATTAATTGAAAATCTAGCAAATCTCTTTTTTATAAAAAAGAATGGCCCACCACAACAATTATTCAAATCAGATGATTATGTAAAAACTTGGTTAAGGTCTCATCGTTCAGCGGATGACAACAAAACAAGAAAAATTCAACTACAAGATCCTGAACATAATCCTATTTGGAGTATTTTATAAAAACCATTAGTGTTTTCATGTATTGTTAAAAATATTTATGCAATATTGTTTGAGTATCAACTATGCGTATTTTATAATTTGTTAACTAATTTTTATTAAGCGTTCCTATTATTGTTATAAACATATATACACACAAAATGTGTTTCGTAATGATTTTCATTTCCTTTCCTTTTTATGCTATATACAGGGCCGATCCTGGCGACAGGTGAAAATCTCCCCTCCCCCGTCGTGAAATTTGGGACATGAGACCTAAAAAAAAACCGTCGCCGCCAGGATTATCATGGAAAATCCCCCCCCCGGTCGTTAAATTTGAGACCGCACAGAGCGGCCGCGTACCCAGGATCGGCCCTGTCTGTATAATTATATATACGCGTTCCGGTAAAAAAAAAGTAGCACAACACCACTGATTTCAAACATCAAAAGAGTTGTCTTTATCCTTTCTGGCGCACTACCTTTTAAAGTTGAGATATTAAGGAAAAATTTTATAGGCTGTCTATTTAGGCCTTAAATAGTGTACAGTAAAAATTTGGTAAAGATTGCACTGACCATTTCGGTTTTGTGGGTGTTCCATCACATGGAACACTGCGCCACAAAGGGCTATGAAAAGCGAGCACTGCAGTGAAACACGATAACACGCAAATCTTCCGTATATTAATGAAAAAATAATGTATTATACCTGTTTAGCAGACTTAGCGTACCCCACGGTGCACCATAAGGAGGACTGCTACTTTGCGACCCCCCGAAAAATAGAAAAAGGGGGGGGGAGGAAAAAGTGATTTTTATGCTAAATATTGGTTGGGTTTAATAACTTCAATTAATTCGTAAGGAAAACGCTCTAGACAAATTGAAGGGGGCTTTTTTCGTACAAGTACCAAATATCTCTACTTTGAAAACCTATCGGTGTAAAATCAGGCATCGAATTCTGCACAGTCTGTTTAGTTACCCAAGTAAGGTCTTGGGGCTGAATTGAGGGGCCTGGTTGGAATAAATCATCGTCATCATCTTCACTTGCATGCGATACATTGTCGCTATCAGATTGAGACTGTTCAAGTGGTATAGAAAAATATTCCAGTGTATCACTATCTGAATTCTCAGATTCACTACCAGACGGTAATTCTTAAAGCATTTTTATTGCTTCAGAATGACTAAGACCTCTCTGTGCCATTTATTAGCAATTAACAAATTAAAAAAATAAACTACAAATTAAATTTTATTTGCATAGAAAAGTATAAACTAAAATATATAAATTCAAAAAAATATCTATACAGTAATATAACAGTAGTAGCAAAAAGGAAAATCGAGAACATAACAATCATGCTCCTTCTATCTAGAGGTGACATGAAATAACTGATATAATCTTAGACCCCACTGAAGCTTTCCAATTCAAGAGGCTGAGAAGGGTGTAGAAATATTTCCCATATAAGAAATCCTCCCCTGTAAATTCCTAAGAAAAAGTTTTTTTTTTCCCCAAAAGAGAGAAAAACAGTAAATATAAACACAGATGTTTCCCTCATCATTGCTTTCAAGGCTAATCCCGCACTGACGGCGTAAATGAATACGATCTTTGCGGCGCAGTGTGCCAGTGGATGGAACACCTTTTTTTATTCAATGATTCTAGGTATACTATATGTGCAAAAAGTTTAAAGTAATCTAGAAGAAATAGTTCAATGGACAGGCAACAAAATAACACAGAAATTTTTTTTCAAACACTTATTTTTATATTACAAAAAAAGTTGGGTAAAATTTCTTAAAAATAAAGGGATTTAAATAACATAAAATAATTGAAAATTATTTGTCGCCTTGTGAGGTGCTGCCATCTATTATCAAAGAACGTTTAAAGAACATTTTAAAAAAAATTTGATCCATTTATCTCTAAATGCAATGGTTTGGCAACAATTTAAAATTTGATGTTCTATCACATGGTACACTGTGCCGGAAAGGGTTAAAGGAAACTGTGCTCCTTGTCAAAGTTTGTACAAGGGGATTAACACCTTAACATAAAAAAGCCAATTCCCATCTGTAAGAAAGAATGAAGAAGTATGAAGTCTTTCCACATAAACTTAAAAAATTCTTGAGTTTGTGAAACTTTTCTTTATAAAATTAACAATCTTTATCACATCATTGAGAATGAGTTTCAATTCTTATGGAAAACTATTTGTTATAGCTTTTACTTACAGATATAGTAGTGATTCCAAACTACATTAAGAAATAGATTTAAGATATGTTAGCAAAGACTAATACATAACCAGACATCGAGACTTGGCACCATCAATATACAATCTACAAGTTTAACCAACAAATATTTTTTAAGATAAAATAATTTTATTTTTTTTATTCTCTCTATTAATTTTTCTTCAATATTTTTATATATTGTGAGTTATTCTCAATACCATATTATTTAAAAGAGGATTACAATTAATTTTCTCTTATTTGATAACCATAAGAACATTTGGTTCGTCATGATATGGTAACTAATATAATAACTGTCATCTACTGCATGTTCATTATCTTTATTAGGTGACAGAAAGTAGGATGATAAGATATAAATTATTTTGCTCTGTTAAACCTTTAAAATAATTACAAACTTCGTTATTTTTAATCCATATGTTTTGTATATGGTTGCCACCACAGATTTTATGAAAATCTGAATTATATATAAAATCACAATATTTTCTCTTAATTGCAATCTTGTAGAATTTAAAACTGTAACATTTTACACTGAATTTTTAGACCTGACATTTGCAGAAATTGGCAATACATAACTTTATGTTTTGTTTGAGATTTTGCATGCACTGATTTATGACTTAAAAAAGTCAATCAATAAGGGAATCAATGAATTTTAATAAAATAGATAAAACAATCACAAACAACCCAGCATCAATAAGCAATGTGGTGAAGTGAACGAGAGAGCAGCACCATCAAAACAGAGGCAGTGACATCTCAAATTATTGTGATGGCTAAATTTAAAAGTACACTCTAAGAAAGATAATGCTATATTTTTGACTGTACAGATTAGTAATTTAATAATAATAATTAAAATAATTTTTATGAATTATAGAAAAAAACGTCTTCAATGTTTTGACAGTTTAATTTTTGATATTTTTTATGTTTGCCATTATTGATCAACTATTCATACTAATATTCATTAATTTGCCTTACACTAGTGGTACCCATACCACAGGTTGGGAAAGGCTGGTCTAAGGGATACTATTATGAATTTTAATAGAAAGGGATTGTTTCTGAGAATAAATAGAAAAAAAAAGAACTATAGATTTCTATTAAGCAAAATATAGCACAGTAAAAACACACAAAATCAAATAGAAGTTCCAAAATAGAATTTTATTAGCAACATCTTCACACTTCTTTCAATTTAAGAATTTCTAACAATTAGTGCTGCATATTTTAAATAATGTAAAGTACTAAGTACAAATAAAATATTCTATTATTCATTCAACCTATTTGCATTTTTCTAAGAATTATTTCGCTATGAATTTTAAAAAAGAAAATTAAAATCAATTGCTAGTTATTAAAAGGCGAATGAGGCTTTTTCTTTTTGATCTGAGTTTAAAACTTTAACACAAAATCATAAATATAACTTGAATAAATTTTAAAATAAAAAAATTTATGTATAGAAGTTCTTAAAACATCATAAAGTGCAAATTGCACACATTTCATATACAAAGTACAGACATTGCAATAGTTTACAGTCTTTATCACAGAACAAATCTCTCATAAGTCTAGTGCATCTGCTAGCACTTTTTCTTGCTCTTTCTTATGAGCTTGTTTGCTTCCTGTTGCTGTTGAAGCTGATACTGCACGTCCAGTATAACTAAAATGAAGTTAATATCATGTGTTAGCTTTATGGTTGAATCACTGTAATATTATACTATAAAAATAATTATTTAGTTTAACTAAAACTATCTCAAATTAGTGCTTAATTTAAAAATATTTTTTTAACAATTTTAACTGAACATTTTTCAAACAATGATTTAGAGTGATATGGATGCATTGATAAATTCTCAAATGAAATAATCTAAGGAAAATTTTTAATTATTGGTCAAAATTTACAGAATTCATCCAAGATTTATTGAAAATTAACATTTAACAGAAAACAATTATTTATCTCTAATAGCAAGAGAAAATTATATACATAACTTTATATATTTCAAAGGGGGAATTATATTGATTAATTTATTAATAAAAGCCAGCATAACACACACTACTACAGCAGTTGATTTGTTGAAAAAATTAATTACCATTTCTTCCTGCGTATAATTAATGGACTATGTGTTAAAAAGTTTTGAATTTTGTTGTGTGCACTATACACCATTGAGTGGATAATCTGATAAAAAACATTCTCCAACAGAAAAGCTTGCAATAAAGTTTTGAAAGAAATCCTATTTTTGATAAAATAAATCATATGTGGCTGCATAACTCACCTTCCTTATTTCAGTAATAATCCTTTTATCCAGTTATGTTCAGGAAAAAATGCAGTTCTCAGGAAAGAGATTACATTGTTATTGGTTTTGTCATTTTATTTTGATTTATTTGTTCCACTGTTTCATTCTGATGATTTTCAAGTTTGTATATTGTCACGTGGAAGCGAAAGCATATAAATCACAGTAGATTTAAAACTAAAAGTCATTGAAAAGGCAAATAAAATGGCAACAAACATTTTAATGTAAGGTGAAAACAAAGCTTTCTCAGTACAAAAGAAGAAAAAACGTATCCAATGCCTAGTTTAAAAATAATTCCTTCTTTCATTTAATTTCTTACAAAACAAATCTATTTTATTTTTAAAATCTGTCCAATCTCATTTTAAAAGTTATTAAAAACTAAAAATCCATAAGTTTTACTAGAATATTCTCAAAATTATTGGTCTTAACAATCAATCTGGTGATTTCATCTCAGTTTATAGCATTTTGCATTAAGGCAGATCCAATAAGATCTTTTTTATAATAAATGTTATTTCTGAACAATTTATTATATTTTTAATCATACTATGTATTCTTTATTTTATGTGACGTCATATTATAAGATGTATATATTTTTGACTATTTCGCAAAAAAATTGCAGTGGATTATATATAGGAAAACAATAAATTTTTTCTGATTTCTAACTTACCGACACAGTTCTCAGTTAAGTTTAAAAAACAAATGATCTGGCTTAACAAGAAAGCAATATATCACTTGTTTTATATCAGCTTCAGTACCATTATATTAAAAGATTATTTGTGATATAAATAAAAGGTATATAAAATGTGTTCCATAACCTACAATGAGATTGCTCATAACAAAAGAAATGAGGTAGAATTTGTAAGTGATTCCAATATAAATAAATATAATAATTAAACATGGACAAAATATTAATGTGTGATGTGAAATAATATGAAAATTAATTCCTTTGAACAAAGTTTTTAACATAATGTAATGCAATTTTAAAAAGGTGGTTTGCATATTTTATGATAACAAAACACAATTATTTCCCTTATTTTTCAAATTTGTAAAGAAAAATTAACTTTTAATTTAAAAAAGAGAAGAAATTAGAAAATTATTTTACCTGATGTGACGTTCATGATTGGTCACAGTTTCCATATGAGGCTGAATATAACACCAGTAACCTTGGTTTTTATGCTCTTCTTGTGTCCATATTAGTTTAGCATTGGGATATTTTTCCACTTCTCGTCTTACAAGATCAAAGGGGAAAGGACAAAGCTGTTGAAAATACATACAAGTTAAATAAACAAACTTTAAAATTGTTTCCCAAAATAAGATTTATATTTAAATTGATATATATGACTTATATGTATATATAATACATAAATAACACTATATTTTATATTGAAGTTGTAGGAATTAACCTATTTATTCTAAATATCAGAAAAATGCATACTCAAGGAACATATAAATGACTATCAAGAAAGGAAAACTTTTATTAGTATCTATATATGAGATTGGAAATAAAAATTTTAATTTTCTCTACAAAAACTATTGATGTATAGAACAAAGCCAAGTAGTTCATTTAAATCATTAAATTTACCTGTTCTATTCGGATTATAGCAACAGATGATTCTAAGTTACTATCTTTTCGCTTCTTCATTAGTTCATAATACAATTTACCAGTACAAAATACGACCCTATTCACACTTCCTGGATTTTGACTGGCAGGGCCATCATCAGGAATCAATCGTTGAAATGTTGTGCCTTTAAATATATTAATAAAGAATACAAATAATTTTACTTAACTCTTGTCAACTTCAGACAATTTACCTCTAATTATATTAATTCTAATTAGAAATCAATATTTTTGAGTTCAACAATTCCTTGCTGAAAATAGTCAAACCTTTAAATAATAACTACATTCACATTTTTTTAAATAATCATTCTGATATTTTATTAACTAGTCAAGAAATTAAATTTAATTTATTAGCATTTCTTTAAAAAAATAAAAACAATTGCTTATATTTAATTTTGTTTTGTAAAAATGGCAACTTTTAACACAATTGTATTGAAAAATACACTTAAATGTTAGAATTTAAATCAAATGTCTTGAAAATGTAATCTATGTAAGTAATATACATATATATATATATATATAAAACTTTTTGTTAAATTTTTAGCAAAAATAAAAAATTGAAAATCAATATAATATAGATGTCCTGTAAGCTTATAGCTTATACTTAATGAAAAGAATATCTTATAACAACTGCATTCATAAATTTAAAAAAAGGATAATAAAATTTCTTCTTGGAAACAAGCGTAAAATAGAAATGTGGTATGAATTTTATTTTCTTATAAAGGTATTGCTAATTTATAAACTTTTCACCTTGAAAACCCCTTAGCATAACTTCTAATTATAAATAAAATAACTATTACAGCAGTATTTGAATATATTTATTGTATTTTAAAACAAAGTTACAAAATATGCAAAACAAATATAAATATTTAAGAAGCATACTAACAATTTTTAGCTTTGAATAAAGTTATTTTTTACAAATTATTATTATAATTTCTTTAATAAAAATTCAAACCCTTTAATAGTCATAAATTTATCTAAAGCAAAATTTATACATTTAGAGCAAATTTATTGTTAAAATCAAAATTTCAATTAAACATTAAAATAAAGAAAAAAAGCATACTTTAATAACAGCTTTTACTCTTAAACAAAAAATTCCATTCATATATGCAGAAAATAAATTGGAGAAATACATACTACTTGTCATATCATCAAATGATGAGCGAGCATCAGGATGGCGAAGAAGGGATTTAGGTGTGAAAACAATAAGCTGTAATGAACAAAATAAATTGATATCTTGCATTTTCCATTTTATAATTTGACAGTATTAACAAATGTATAAAAATCAACTAAATATTGGATCAAAAAATTTTTTTTTTGAAATTTATTATTTTTATTTTATTATTAAACAAAAGAGCAGACATTTTCTGCAGTAATAAATAAAAAAATGAAATTTTAACACACCATTCAATGTATGTATTAAGTATTGATATGCATAATTCTAAAATATACCCCAATAAAATAAAGTTATAAAATTTAAAAAACAATTCACATAACATCAATTCACAAAACAGTTAACTTATTAATCTTTTCCATTCATTTGTTCATTAATCTAAAGTATAAATTTGTACCCATGAATTTTAATGATAACTTATTTCTTAATTGCATTTTGACTGAACTGTCAGTTACGTTTCTGAGTTCAGTATCATTTAAGTTCAAACATATATTTTGAGCTTGGAACTTTCATAATGAAAAATTAAAAGAGTTTTATGATAACCTATTCTTAGTACCAAGTAATTTTAATGTGGTGGCAGGAAAGTGACAATCATTCCACGATAAAATTAGTTTCCTGGATCCCTGGGATGTGAGACAATGGATGTGTAATGAATATACTACAGAAAGTAACCCTGGTTTAAAGTTTTCATCAACCAAGGTCACTTTTTTCTAATTAATAGTGAATTATCTTTACTTACAAGTCTAGAATAAAATTTTTTTGAATTAAGTTCTCTTAGAAATATATCAAGAAACGAAAGTATAATCCTTGAAAGAAAAATTGCAGATATTGAAAGAAATATATATTGAAATAATTTTATAAATGAAAATATTTCTTATAAATTGCACCTGAATAAATATAATTGCACTTGATGAATATAATTTCATGACAAAAAGATAATTCAATTTAATTTAATAGAAAAGTATTTCATAAAACAAATTCATATCCCATGATAATTAAGTCAAATTTCAGTTACATATTATTTTATTAACACTTCACTTTAGGAAGGCTATTGTATTAATTTAGTATTAAAAATGCTCTACAGTATTTTAACAAAGAATACTAATTGCTGCATAAACTTAAGCTTGCTGATATTATTGAATTAAAGAATATATTATTCACAAATTAAATGTTTGGAAATGCTCGAAACAGTTTTTATATTCAAGTTAAAATTGTAGAGAAAATATTTAACCACAGCAAAACTAACAAGTAGTAAAAATGAAAGAACTTAAAATACATTGCAAAAAAAGAAAAAAATTACTAATGAAAGTGATGAGAATTTTTAACTTAGAAGGTTAATAGAATAAAAAAATAATTAGAAGCATTAAAAGATAAAAACCGTCTGATCACAAGCATATTACAATTAAAAACAACTTTTAAAAATGGTTAAAATTACTTGTGTAAGATTAGTCCTCTTTATTATTATTTTGAATAGGTTTTAGGTAAAGTTTTTGAGCTATAATGTTAGTTTTGGAATGTATAATTTTTCATTAATGTTAGTCATGGAAGCTTATCCAGTATTATTTGACATGAATAAATGATATTAGTTAGCAAGACACAGTATGTATATATTTAAAAATTCTATTATGACAGGTTATTCTAATAAAGATTCTATGAAAGGGTTCTCTTGTATGGTGAATGTGCTCTTCCTATTTCTTCTTGGCCAGAAATATTGTAATATTAGGCAGATAATATTAAAAACTACAATTATAAGATGTAAATAAGTATATATATATATTTTTATTAATTCAGCATTTTTTGCTTAACACTAACATGATGGTGAAAAATATTAAAAATTTAGCATTAATATTACATTAAAATTTCCTAGCTTTTCTTAATGGACAAAAAATATTTGACTATTTTATACAACCATGCTTATATTATAATAAAGGGGAGAAAAAGACACAAATTACTTAAAAACATATATGAACATATATAAGGATTTTGACAAATTCACTGAGATTTGCTAATTGAAAACACTTAAAGAAGAAAACACATAAACAAATTATTATTAATCTTCGTCCTGTAAGTTATCATAAAAATTAAACATTAAAACTGTCACTATAACTCAAAGTTGCATATTCAGTATCTATACACTTTTGAGCTACATGTGAAGATAAATTACAGCAAAAATTATGAAAATCAATACAAATGAAGTCTAAATTACTAAAATAAAAATAGCAATCATACAAACAAGTAGGTAATGGAGATAAAATTATAAAAAGAACTTTTGGTACTATTCCATTATACCATCACAATCGATCATTGAAGCGACTGTGAAAAGCATTTTTTGTCAGTAAATAAAAACTATTTAGTTTATAAAATGTGAATAAAATGTTTGTACTAATTTTTCGAGCTTTTTAAAAATGTAAATCTTTTTTAAGCAATACACAATGCAAATATTTACAACATCAACTGCAACTTTTTCTTTCCTTTTTATGATTACTATACAGGAGTATAATGGAATTATAACGAACTTTCTCTCTTGTTATTATAAGAGGGTTAAATTTCAATGATATTCAAAATTTTTCATAGAGGCTGCAACATTTATTATTAGCACAATTATTCTAACCAAAATGAAGACTTACCTGAATTGAATAGAAATGCAGAGGTTAAAATGAAAGTAAGAAAGTTAAATTAAAATTCATCAGATATCTACATAAATTAACATCCATAAAGCAATTAATTGAAGTAAAAAATTCTACCAATAATTATTTTTTAATTATGCTAACAATAAATAGGTATTAAAATTCTTAAATAATAATCAGATATAGAAGCGTATTTAACTATTCATTGCATATTAACAAAATTCAATAAATATCACTCAGATATTTAAATATTACTGTAAATAAAACATACAAAATTTTAAAATATCTTATAGAATTATGTTACAATAAGTAGTAGAATTTTTCTACTTCGTAGCTACAGTAGATGCTTATGAAAAGCTAATTTATGAACAACTAATAATTTTACGAACTACTTGTTTGTCAATAACAATATAAATGCACTGACAATTTCAATTCCTTCTCACGAACAAAATTTTTGAATAATCTCTTTTATCTGAACTTGCTTCCATGTATCTTTATTAATGTTTATTTTTAGCATCAGAAGTTTTATTCAATTTTTTTTTTAATTTTATGGTTGAGAAGCTTTAATGAACATTATTGGAGAATCTTTGAATTGTGGACAACTAATTACAACATTAAATATTAACTTATCTCAATGCCATGAATGAAAAGTTATTTTGACTCTAAAATTTAAATTAAAGAAAAATTATTTTTATAAATTAATGAGTGATCTGTTAGTAAATTGAAGGCTAATAGCACTAGCTTTAATTACCCTTCACACCAAATTTTTTAAAGCAATCTACATTGAATTTCTTCTACTTGATCTAACTTCTGACATTATGTGATTTGAATATAATCAATAGTTTCATGTAAAAATACTGTAGGATACTTTTGGAAGAAAACGACTTAGAGCTTCAATTATCTGATAAATAAATAGATGTTTAATAAAAATGATGACAAAAACCCTGGAATGTTTTCTACAGAGAAATTTTTTTAAAAAAAAATGTAGTTTTGAAATAGAAAAAGTGATTTTAAATGATTTTTCTTCAATAAAATTAAAGAATTGTTTTTAATCAGGAATTTTATAGAATACAATTTTACACAATATTTTCTTATTTAATGTATGTTAAATAATTTTTGTTATACTTTGTTCATAAAAGAAGCAGTTCAGGTAAAAAATAATTTTGAGATTTGTTAATTTTTTATTTTATTTTATTTTATTTATTTTTTTTTAATATTTTATGAACTTTCGATTTTAAGAAATATTTTCCTGGTTCCTACTTGTTCATAAAAATAAGTGTCTACTGTATCAGCTAAGATGGGGGGGGGGAACTGAACTTAACTCAAAGATGGAACATTTTTAAAAGTAAAAAGTATTTTTAAATGAGCAAACAATAAAATTAACTTCATTTTTATTTTACCACAATCAAGGACCTGAAGGCATCTTATATATTATACATACTTGACAAAAATTTAAGCTGCAATAAAATAACGATAATTATAAGTTTAAAAATATTAAGAGAAACTAAATTTAATCAGATCTATTATAAGTGTTCACAAACTGAAACAATACATTAGTTTTAAAATGCATTCTTTTTGATGAATAGAATAATGAAAATAACACAAATGAGTCTTATTATAAATAATTCCTTTGTTATTTTTATCACACCTTTTAAAAATTAATAATATATGCAATTTAAAACACAAGACATATTTCTGACACAAGGCATTTATGAACATGACAGATGTCATTGATTGCAAGTAGAGCAATTTTAATAAAAAATGTTCTTAAATATATGTTTAATAATAATAATGTTCTTCAGTCTGAATGATTTGTCAAAAACATTGTCAATAGTTGCCTTAAAACTATGCTTATGAAGCTAAAAGATATATAATTTTCAAAATAAATAGAAATTTTTAACTACTGAATTATTAACTTCAATAGTAGAAATAATGGATTTGGTTGGTTGCTAAATGGTCATTTCTTGCAAATAAAGAGAATTAGATCACGATTTAAGTTTAAAGTGGATTCAAAACCACTGCAAACATCTATGCCCAAAGTGAGATTCAAACCCATGAACTGTTGAACTGAAGACCACAAACTATTCAGCTGTCAGCTAAGTATAGAAATAATAAAATTAAGAAGCATAGATTTATGATAATATAGCATACAATGCTAACATCTTTTTTTTTTTTTTTGCAGGATTCTGACATTTCAAAATTATAAATTATTTCATATTTTTTTGAAATTATAATACCTTAAATTTAAGTACTATCAGCTTTGAAATAGCATTTGAAAATTGTATAAAAAATACCTAAAATAAAAAATTATCCTTTTAAAAATTTTGCACATATTTACTGAGAAATGCAATTAAAATTAGAATTAAATGGGGAAAGATTTATAGTTATAAAATGCTTATTGAATAATCAATCATTTCAGTTTAAATGGAAAATAATTCATATTTTACTCAATTTTCATATATGACACAGGAACAATTAAAAGAAAAATTTGAAATTTTCAGTGAAAATTATTATGAATTTATGAACTGAAAAGAGACACGTGAATTTTGCTGTTTTTCACAAGAGATAAACAATCATTTATATTTCATGAATTGGATTTATCTTTTTTGCTACTTATAAACAAAAATAAATCAACATGCAAAAAAAAAAAAAAAAAAAAAAAAAAAAAAAAAAAAAAAAAAAAAAAATAAATAAATAAATAAAATAAAAAAAATAGAGTTTTTAAAAGTAAAGTAACAAACACAGCCCTGCATTGAGAAATGTATTAAAGAAGAACAAGTAACATATTTGGAAATGTCTTGCTCACTTTTCATTATAATCATATGCTATTAATCATAAGGATAAAAAAAATAAAATAAAAAATAACTAGCATGTATTGCATAAAAAAATCACACAATGTTATTTTAGTTAATATGACAGTAATTTTATAAAGTCAAGAACATAAAATTTATGAATCATTAAAATTATATAGAAATAATCAAGAAGTTCCATAATTTCAATGATTCTTAAATTAAATAAAACTTCAATTGCAAAATCAGGATTTAACTTTGTAATTTCTTTATAATAAATAAGAAAGTTTAGAAGGTGAATCCTGATTTTGATAACATTATTGCAGAATAAGTGATATTAATCACAAACAGGGAGAGGGCAATTGAATTAATTACTACTAGAATTAACTAACTTTATGCACACTTGGGCTAATTCCACCAGGATCTAGTTTCAAACACATTACAATTTTAATGAAAATAAATTTACCGTATTTTCCTGTATATAATCCGCGGATTATGTGTTAAAAAAGCTCCGAATTTCGTTGTGCGTATTATACGCCGCGCGGATTATCTGATAAAAATCATTCTCCACCAGAAAAGCTTTGGAAGAAACACTCTTTATGTTTCATAAAATAAATAACAGGTGGTACCAGGACACACCTGAGTTATTTAAACTATAATCGGCTTTGTGTAATAACGTTCAAAAACGAATTCGGTTCCTCTTAAAGATTTTACGGTTGTAAATTGTAATATGTGATTAATAAAGAATTTTGCCTTTTCTTTATTGCAAAGTGATAAATTTATTTACAACATCATTTCAGATGCTAAATAGAATTAACAAGCTAAATTGCCAAAAAGGCTGCAAGAATATTGTTTAACAGAATATTTAATATATAAATAATAAATAATGAGGTAGAAATGTACACAATATATATAAAGATTTTCTTGATATGTACCTTATTTTGTAATGAAGCAGTATATAACTTTATTGTACTGAAAAATCTTTTAAGCAACCAGGATAGTGTTTACATTAGTACAGCATTTCAATGAATTACATAGTACATGTACTTATTTTTCTTTAAGATGCTTTTAGAAATTTTAAACATACAGTGCTTGAAGATCAGTAAAGTGTTCACAGTATAATATAGAGCATAAAATGTTTCATAATATTGAACTGCATCAATGCACAGGAGGGGGGAGGGGAAACCTACATATCAAATCTAAGAAAATTATAAAATATTTAGATAAAATTAAGTTAAGTCAATCAAAAAACTGGTTTATCAGTATAAATTATGAATATAAATTAAGCAATGATCTTACAGGTTTCCTAAAGGGCAATACAATTTGACGTCTTAAAGCATGAAAGTAATTTGCAGGAGTGCTGCAGTTGACTACAATCATATTACAATCATGAAGTTGTCTGACAGCAAAATCTTCATCAATGGTCTGAAATTTAAAATAGCTATTAAAATTTGGAAACCATACTTATAACACTTTAAAATAGTTAATTTTTTTTAACTATTACAGATTAAGTTATACATTCCACATAAATTAAACTCTATTAAAAAAATTAAAAATCCAATAAAAATGCAAAATGATGGATTTGCAATTTGCATAGTTATCTTTCTTATATTCACAATGTAATGTTTATGTGTAAGATACTCTTTATTTATTTACTACAAAGGACGATCAAAAATATCAAATGCTAAATTTTGGAAAAATTACATTATCAGTTTAAAGTTATCAACAAATGGAATACATCACTTAGGATTTAAGCAATATTTGATACATGCCTGAATGAGCTGTTGGCTATCCCAGACTTTAAAAGAATAAAACTATTGTGCCCTTCAAGGTGGAAGCAACTAAGGTATAAATTTATTTAGTGTATTCAAGAACCATTTACTTTATCTCTTTTAGAATGAATACAAAGATGAATTTCTTATTCTCTTTGGAACATTTAAGAAGTAGAAAATTAATAATTCTAATAAGCATATTGAAAAGTATAAATACTGATAGCACACAAATTTCATATTAGAATGAAAATCTGTAGAAATACTGAAACTTTTATTAAAAGAATTTTATACTTTTAATGGTTTTCTTTATTGTCCAATGATGACTTCAAATAATAAGTTCATTTATCAACAGATCCAAAATTTCCATAAGTTTTCTGAGATGTTTTGACTGAATTTAAATGAAACTAAAATGTTTTCTTAATTAAAAAATGTCGAGGAAATTATGTAAATAATTACATTTTATGTAATATATAAAATGCATATTGAGAATATATTATTTTCTCACACTTTTTTTAAATGGTTCACCAAAAATAAATTCAAAAACAACCTTTATGATAATTTCCAGAACCAGCGAGAAAATATTAGCTATTTCACATTCTTATTTAAATAATCAAATTTAATATTTCATTATTTCTTTAAAAAGAAATAGCCAAAATACGGATTCCACAACTTATAACATACAGGGAAAACTTCCATTTCTTCATTGCATAACTGTAGGAACCGTTCTGGTCTTGCACTAGAATGTTCTGGCCCCTTAAAAAAAAAAAAAAAGAACAATAACTTATTTTAAACAAACATTTTTTTAGTAGAAGGTTACAATACAAAACAAAATATTTAAGGATTTTGATTCCCCATTCATTTAAATAAGAAAAAATGCTATAAAATGTAAATTCAAAATACCATTCCTTCCATGCCATGAGGTAGAAGTAAAACAATTCCACTCTGCCTAACCCATTTTGCTTGACCACTACTAATAAACTGATCAATGATACATTGAGCTGTATTCATAAAGTCTCCAAATTGAGCTTCCCATAATACTAGAGCATTAGGGTTAGTCATTGAGAAGCCAAGTTCAAAACCTTAATAAAAAATAAATTATTTAAAAAAAATAAACAAATTATAAACATTATCATTTTCAATTGGTTGGTATAAAAATATAAATTAGAAATAAAAATAAAACTTTCAATTTCATAAAATGTTATGGCACAGTGATACTCTATTTCCTTTACAGCTTTTCCATTTTTCTATGATAGATTATTTAGAAATAATTATCCTTGTTACTCTTTAAAACTAAGAGATGAAGATGAACGAAGTTTTACTTAAAAATAACAAATTTTAATAATCAATAGAAAATGATAAAATTATATTTTAATTTTAGGAAACTTTATAACTTTAATTTTGTTTTTAAATTTGAGAAAACAAATGTTTACCTTTAAAAAAAAAAAAAAAAAAAAAAAAGAGAGCAACACATTTTAAAAATAAACTAAAATAATAGATCAAGAGCGATAAATTGTGTATTTTAGGGTTTTAACTTTCATTTTGTTTTTAGATTTCAGGAAGGAAATAGCTATACACAATTGTAAAACTTCAATGACACAATAAAGGGATAGAAAATCTCTTATATCTTAACATAAGAGATTCTCAAATTACTTATAGTTGTTTGTAGAATTTTTTAAACTTTGTCAGCCATCATAAAAAGAAAAAAGGTACATTAAACAAAAATAATTATTTGAATATATGTAATACATTCACATTTATTTTACTTCAGAAATAGAATTAACTTTGGATTACCTAACACTGCATACTCGGACAACGAACTGTTGCATACAGTGTATGGTGCTTGATCTGGCCATAACTGACACAAAGGCCTATAGGTTGTTTTATCAATTGTTTGATGGTGGAGAACATGGTGACGATGACTAAAAAATAAAAAAGAAGAAAAATTAAATAAAAACATGTCATAAGAATTAGAAAAATATCAAAACCAAAAATAATCTTTGGTAAAATATTTTTAAACTAATATATTTATAATTGAAATTTTTTAGAAATTTGGAATATATTTAAATATTGCAAAAGATTTTTGATACATTCTTTTTGGTATTTCCAATGATATTATGACTGACTGAATTGTCTCTGAACTTTATTTCTTATTACATAGTATGTTAGCTCAAAATACATGTTGGTACTGTTAAATTTTAAAAGAAATCTTATTTAAAGAACTTTTTTGTATATATTACTCTTCACCTAAATCTGAACAAATTCAAATAATAATATATATTATTCCCAGAAAAGTCCTTTAAGAATTGAAACAGGAATATTCTTTTAAAAAAAGAAAAAAAATTTTTTTTTATTTATTTATTTTTTATTTTCAGTGAATAATCACAAAATTTAGAGAGAAAAATTTTCTGAATGGATTTTCCAATTAACAGTATAAGTTTGAAACAAAACTTGAAATAATTGATATAAAATTTTTTTTCCCGAGTAAAAAAAAGGGTGAAAGTAGAAAAATTATAGAAGTCATTTTGTGGTAATTCTCTAAATTTAATGATTAAATAATCTTAGTAAATGGATTTTCTTAATGAAAAAATAACAGAACTCAATGTATAGAATTTAAAAAAATGATTTCATGAATTTAAAATAAGATATAACGTTTCCTTTTGTTTATATGCAGAGAATTAAAACACTCCATTGGAATTTGATAATTAGATATAAAAGTATTTATCCAAACATTTTCTAATATCAGGCATTTTTAATTAGAAAAGTGTCCAGCAAATATCAAAACTGTGTTTTTATTTGACACACTGAAATCTTTTTAGTGATAATTGGTTTTGAAGAACAAAATCATAATTGATTTTTTATGAATATTTCAAATGACTGTTAAATCAAGTTTCATTAAATTTACAATATTAATTAATGTGAGCAGGCAATGATGAAAATACTATTATCTCTTTTGCCAAGCAATATTTAAGTTTTCCAAGCGATAATTTAACTATTCATATATTTTTTAAGAATTAAAATTAATAAATATTTTATATATCATATTAAAATTTATTGCCATATTTTTGTAGACATAATGGGAAATTATAATTATTCAGTTAATTTTTTATATTTTCTTTATTAAAAAGAGTTAAACCTGTAAATATATTGGATTTTACACTATTTTTGCAACAAAAATACTTTAAGCTCTTCTATGACTTTAGTAATATTTTTTTAGGAAGATTGCATATTTAATAAATAAAATTTTTTTTTTACAGAATAAGCATGTTTTGAAGTAATTAATTTCAAGCAATTATTTGAGTAAATTAATGGATTAAAATACCTAAAAGTTCCACGTTCAACATCTTGACCACTTAGCCTGACATGAACGCCATCTTTTAATAAAGAGCCAAAAGCCATAGCTTCAGCAAGCGCCCAATCCACTACACGGTTATCCACCATTTCCATACGAGCTTTTAATATTCTTTTAATACCAGGGTGAGCCTTGAATGTTCCAGGAGGTGGTGAACTGAAAGCGACTCCAATATGACGGAGGATATCTTCGTCAACACCAGTTGGTTCACATTTATGAGGGCTCTTTTTCCCAAAAAATCCTACAATAAGTAGAAAATATAAGCACCAAAAACTACATTTTTTAAAGCAGTAAAAAAAATCTGCATATGAAATTAAACATTTTCTCAAAGAAAAACATTAATAAATTTAAATGCATAAGAAATGACATTTAATACGAATCCTTTCTATAAAATAATTAAAAGTTCTAAGTGCAATTTATAATAGAAGACTTAAAATAAAATGAAGAAGCTTGGCTCATTATAAGCCATGGAATACAAACAGGTAACTTAGTGATTATGATGTAAGCCATCAATATCATGTTATATTGTAAGGAAACATAAATATCTAGAAGCAAAAACTAAACTAAAATAAATACATAAGATATGAATACAAAATAAATATACTTTTTTTAACACTTACTTGACACATGTTATATTAGGTAATTAATATTTCATACATAATAATTTAAGAAGTAACTATCAATTACTAAATGGTTCAAAATTTCATCATTAAAGGATATTGCACAATAAGGAATAACTATTAGAATTTGTTTTAATAGTGAATGAAAATCTTTTTTGCATGCAAATGTTAACAAAGAGAACTTTAAAAACAAAAATGTTTTATTACAAAAATTAAATTTTTAAATACGTTTATTCAAATTTGAAGTGGGGATAATATAGAACAAATATGATTAAATGTCAATAAAACACTCAATTTAAAAATTCATATTGAAGAAAAATCTGACAATGCAAATTAAATCATATGGAACTTCTAATTTTATGCATAAAAGTTGGAATTTTGTAAAATACTTATTCAATTCTATGCACAAATTTTCAATTATTTAAGAAAATATTTACTTAAAGGAAAAAAAAAATTGTCAGTAACTTTAGATCAAATAACATTAAGCCATGGTATTACTTTGTTTTGGATTGATGTAATAAAATAGCCAAAATGAATAAAATATAGTAGCAAATATAAAAATGGCAATGCATAGCCAAAATTATCAGCTTAAATGGATAGTTATCCATAAATGAAGATATATTAATGAGAAATATTTTGTAATGTAGTTTAGTTGTATATAATGAAAATAACATTTAGAAGATTTAAAAATTTATTAAAGTTTGTACTTCGACATATCAATTAAGCAACTATTTAAAACACAGCTTTGCATTAATTTTTCACTTTTTTCATAAGGCGAAAATTGATTGCAAATATTTTTGTAAATTAAAATACATAAAATCAGCATCTATTTATTAAAATAACTAAATTGCTAAAAATGTTCAAATAATAAAAAACTCAAATTATGAGCAACATTACCTTTCCAGGGTGAATCCAACCAATCAGTGTTATACATTCTAGTATCTTTTTCAGCATTAGTGTAAGCTTCTTGAAGAATAGCTTCATATCGAGCTTCTTCTTCCTGTAATCCATTATCCAAAAATATTTCAAGCATGGTATTTACAAAATTTATGAAAAATCATATATAATAATTATAATATAATAAGCTGTATAGCATTATAAAATTAATAAAAAAAATTAATTACATTTTTATTTGATTTTTCAAGAATATTACAATCAAACAACAGAAGAGGAACAAGCAAAAGTTTTTTTTGACCTGTTTAACTTCTGATACCAGAGAACATCAGAATTCATTAAAAAGGATTTTAAAAAGCTCAAAAAATTTATAAATTAAAAAATAAGTAACATATTTTTTTAAAAAAATATAGTATAAAGAAATATTTAAAAAAAAAAAAAAATTAATTTTTTCTAAATTTGGTAAAAGTAAAAAACTTAGACTCATTTACATATTAACATTTTACTTAATACATAACCAATCTTCCTTTTTTTGATTATAAGAACCATATTTAGTAACTTTTATGGTACATTTTCAATGGCTTACACATAAAAAGATAATTGCTGATATTTAGAAAGTATTTCAAATATGGAATAGTAACAATTTTCATAAAACATGAATTTCTCTTGATTTTCATAAATACAATCCAAACTATATATTCAGTACTTGAATATACACATCAATTTTTTTAAGCACAATAAATCACATCAATTGTGCTGCAATTAAATTTATTAATCTTTTCGTGATGGGAAGTACTAATGCAGGCTTACGGCTGAGGCCGGCCATTTCTTTTGCGAGTGTCTGTCCAGGTTCGGAGGTTTTTTTGCTGTTAAGCTTAAATCCATGAATTAACTGAAATATCAACGCATTGTTTAATAATGCTCTGTGTCTGTTTACCAGACTATGTACCTACCAACCAGAATTTGTTTCAGAATCAATATCTGAAATATTTTGCTAAACTATCTATTTACTATAAACAAATATCACGTGTTAAAAAGCCGCCATAAAGCATTCCATTCAGAAGCATTTATTTCCCCTTATGTTCATATAATTGAAAACCACATATATGTGAATCATGTTTCTCTCATTTCAAGTAGAAGGTCAAATCTATATGTATCTGAAATTATATGGACATACAATGAAATCTCGTGGCGAAAATTATAATTTTTCAAACGTTCTAGGACACTGGCACAAATGTGTGACAGTCCGAGGTGAGAAAAGGCTGTCAGGCCTGTGTGTCAGATAGCAAATGAGTCTTTCTTGCTGGCACACATAAGTGACAGTAGGCACAAAAGGGTTGAATTAATGAGAATAGTAAATAAGAATAATGAACTTAGATTTCAACACTTATTAAAAATCAGTGGGATAAAATTTTCAATTATTAGAATTTTGTAGCATTTAATTCAACTTATTAAGAATGGGCATAATTATTTTTCAGTACAGAAATTAAACGATAGTTATTTATTAGTCTTCATTTCTTATTTTATTTTTTTTATATAAAATCTAATGGCTGCAAATTCTGTAATAAAGTATCCATTTTTAAAAGTAAACCACACAGCATAATTGCAATTTTATTATTCCAGGATTCAAAGAAACTGAACTTTTCAATATCTTTCAATGGAATGTAATTGGTTATAATTTAAATATAAAACGAATTAAAAATTCAAATTTCAGAAGTAAAATTAAATAGCGAAAGTAATTAAGATTATAATTATACTTAAAATATTTGGTTTTTCTAATAAAAATTTATTTCTGCCAACTGGAACTATATAAAAATTTTTAATATAAAAAATCCAACCCATTAAAAAAAAAAAAAAAAAAAAAAAAAAAAAAAAAAAAAAAAAAATTCATAATAATAAAATTCCACCAGTGTATTTAAGTCATTTAAGCTCCTATTCCATCCATTTATTGAATTTAGGATGAATACACTAAAAAATATTTTATGTTTAGTCAGAATTGTTTTTTTCAACTTTTATTACCATTTTATAGATTATTATTTTATAACCACAAATACCATTTTATTAATTATTTTGAATATTATTTTGCATATACTTCAATAATGAATAAAAAAAGTATTTACTCAATATATCTAATTTAAAGCAATTGTAAAATAGCAAATAAAATAAAAAATAAAGAAATTCAAAATGCATAATAAAAGAATAACCAATTGAAGATTTTATCTGTGACTTTTAACAATTTACACAAATCAAAAGTAGGAAATTGTAATTTTGATCAGAACTAATTGAATGATTCCTCAAATAGATGACTTTTATCTATTTTAAATATTATTTTTCATGCAATAATATCTAGATAATAAAATTAAAAAGTATCTAAAGGTATACTGTTTAATAAAATTTATAGAACATGTATGCATTTAAATAAAATAAGCAATTTATTATCCTGTTCTTTAGCACTGAAACAAACTTTTGTGTCAAAAGCACTTTCAACAGAAATCTGTCATAAGAAATGTAAGCAAGTATGATTAAAATAAATGTCAAATATAAAAAACTTCATATTATTTAATAGATAAAGATGTTATTATGTTTGCTCATCACAGGATTTTATTTTCTATTAATTTTAGAACACAGTGCAAATGCTTTAAATTAAAAAAACTGATGAATTGATAGCACTTATTAACTGATAAATTAATGGAGAGTTACAAATTTAAGAAATTGTTTCACATACTTCACATTCCTTTTCTGTTACAACTCCCTCATCAATAAGGTGTCTACTGTACTGATCAAGTACAGGAAGTGTTTTTCGTATTTTAGTATACATAAGAGGCTGAGTAAACATAGGCTCATCGATTTCATTATGTCCATTACGGCGATAGCAAACCTATATTATAATAAAAAATTATTTTACACATACTTCATAACATAAAAAGATAACATTAAGAAAATACGCAAAATTATATTAATTGGTTAACACAGCATGGAATTAAGCAGAATTATAAATTACAATTATGTAGAAGATACAAGACAAAACAAAATTCAAAGATTTTTCTTTAAAACTTATTTTAAAATGAATAGTAAATTTTAAATAAGCTTTTTTAAAATTTCTGTTCTATTTTCATACACACATAGGATGAGTGATATTGGAACATTTAAACAAAAGTAAATTATAGAGAAAAACCATACTAATTATTAAAACAAATTCTTAAATGCATTATAAATATCTGTATTGATATATCTGGTAAGCATCAAATACATAGGAAATAATACAAAACTATTTAACAATAAAAGAAAATTATAAACAAAGTTGAAATTAATTTTCAATTAATACACCTAATATTTTAAGATAAATTTCTTTAAAAATACCAGTAATATATTATCATTTTTCAAGAGAAAAAAATTAAAGTGTATCTACTATCAAATTAAAATATTAAATTAGCTATAAATGGGAATTAATTTATAACTTATACGATTATTTTGCTCTTTAAATTTAACTTTTGTTTAAATATAATTGTCTTCAAAATAGGGGAATATTTAAAATGAATTCTAATATAATTTTTGATAAATAACTCAAGCTTACTAAATCAACTACAACATCCTTTCCAAATTTAGCTCGATATTCAGCAGCTACATTAGAGACATGGACTACAGCTTCGGGATCATCTGCATTCACATGAAATATAGGTGCATTAACAACCCTCGCAACATCTGTACAATAAGGAGAAGATCTCGATCGTCGAGGATCTGTTGTAAATCCAATCTGAAATATATATTAAGCAAATGGAAAAAGAATTCTAGCTGTTAATATGAAGTATGAGACTAAAAACAATTCAATATAAAAATCTAGAAAGTTGGATTTTGAAGCAATCATTATATTTCTTGCATAGTTTTTTAAAAGTATTTTCCTAATAAATATTTGTATTATATTAATTAATTCAGAATAATAATTTAAAACTTATTTAATACATAAAAAATATAATAAAATAAAATAAAACAAACTTAATGCTATGGTTAATAATAATAATAATTTCATTTCTAAATTCAAGTAATCATTGTTTATATCATTAAGTTCCAGTAACCGTAAAGGAAACTTATCTAAACCATGACTTAAAATAATTTTTCATGTAACCTAAATAAAAAATTACCTAAAAGAATGATTATGAAAATTTTTTATACATATTTACTAACGGTAAGATACTTACCACAAAAAATTATTTTTAAATAAATTTTTTTCAAAAATTTGAGTTATGTATTTATCAATCTCATAATATTTCAGTTACATATTTAAAACATATTCTTCTATGGAAGGACTAACATCAACTTAATAACCAGTATTACATTTGTATTGCTATTTGTATTCATTATTTTTAACATAAACAGTAATCAAGTGGACATCGAATAATGGAATATGCATCAAATTTGTGTATAATAAATTGGCAAATAAAAAACAATTATTTATAATTCTTATTAATAACTCTTTAATGCACCACTGACACTTTTAACAGTTTTTGCCATTTAGAAAATCAATTACTTAAGTCAAAAGATACCTAATATAATGTAAATATGTGAGAATTTGGTACAGCAATTTATAATCCCATAAATAGAGGTTACTAATTTATATGGAACATAAAAAAATATACTATATTCACTGTGCACAGTAAATATCATCAAGAGAAAAAAATTAAATTTGCTATAGCTCTTTGATTAAGCAATCATTACATAAATATGAAGAAATAAGCTGCACAGCATAAAATACTTCAGCACTATAAAATAAATAAAAATATAAAATACCAAGAAAATTTTATCACAATTATGGGTAATAATTATTAGGCAAATTTCAATCAAGAAAAAGATTGTAGCTCTGCAATTAAAAACTACAAATATTAGAAGTAACTGGAACAAGAAAAACAATTAAAAGCAAATTCTGAACCAATGCAAACAATTGTGATTAAAGTTATAACTTTTTGAGAAATGTAAATGAGAGTATATTCATAGAATAAGAATAAAATTTTTTTAAATGTTGATACTAAAAACTAATTTATATATATATATATATATATATATATAAATGCTAATTTGATGTGTTCTACTTGATAATGTTTGATCAAAGCATATTTCAAAGCGTTCTATAAAAGTTTGAAAATAAGAATCATCAAAATCAGAAAGACATGTATTTATACATATTTTGACAAATTGAAAGAAAATTAAATGTACTATATGTGTATGTAAGTATATACTAGAACTTTCATAAGCTATTAAGATCTTTATATTTATATATAATGCAAAAAATACAATAAATTTTAATTCAAATTCCTCACTTGATTGTTTACAACAATGTGAATAGTTCCATGAGTAGAGTAGTCAGGCAAATCACTTAAATGAAACGTTTCATATACAACACCTTGACCAGAGAAGGCTGCATCACCATGCAATAAAATACTCATGACCTGGAAAATGAAGTATTAATAAGCAAACAAAAATAGCTAACAAAAAACAATGATATTCTTATTTCAAATTTTTTAAGCAAAACATAACTAAAGGAAAAGGCATTGCAGCTCAATTTTGAAAACAAATGCATACATGAGAAAAAAATAGATTAAATACATTATAGAAGAGATACTCATAAGTAAAAAATAATAAAACATTAAATTCTTTTTTTACTTCATTTTGAAAAAGAACATTTAGAAATACAACCAAAGTATAGTATCAAAATTATTCATTAAAATAATCTTAATCAAAATAAAATATTCACATTCCATACAAGTTCACAAGATGGTCTGATAAGGTGCTAGCTAGAGAGTTTCTTTAAAATTGATGATAAAAATTCTACTTGAAATGAGAAATTTAAACACTGTTATAAAATATTTTAAAACATGATCTAGTAATTTGTTTAATTTTCAGTCACAATTAAAGTAAATCAGCAAATACTGATACTTAAAAAAAAAAAAAAAAAAAAAAAAAAAAAAAAAAAAAAAACTTTTAAATTTTACAAATTAATTGAATTTTAGATAGTTTTAATTATCCTGACAAAAAAACTTTTTAAATTTATGAAATTCTATAGATTTTTATGACGCAATCAAAATATCTTCTAATTTTAAATAAATAAAATAATTCACTCACTTTTTTTCCTTGAGTATCGCCTTTATAAAATTGCTCTGCTCGAGTTTTACCTTGAACAACTGGATCACAGGCTAAAAATTTAATATGAATATTAATACACAGAACTTTTGTAATATAAAGCATTTATCTACAAAAACAAATATAAAAAACTACATATGTATCAATATGGGGAAAGTTAATTTAAAAATTATATTTGAGTCACAGAATTGCTAATTGAAAATGTTAACATTGGAAGTAAAACTATCAAGACAGTGCAATAATAATAAACTATCACAAAAGTAGTTTTATTTACGCTAATAACAAAGAACACTGCTTATACAACTGATATAACAATATATTAAAAGCTATTAAATTGTTTAAAATTTGATAAGTGAATTCAAATTAGAAATAAATTATAAAATTAATATTAGCTTTCAACGTACATAAAACACATAAAGATGTACTGAAAATGCATATTAAAGAATAATCCAAAGAATGCAGTGAATACAAATAAAATTAATATTTATTTTTTCAGATTATTAACAGAATTATTAGTTATATTCTGTTAATAATCATAGAGGCAGAATGGGCAATACTAGAAAGTTGCAAATGCTACCTTTTTTTAGTCCCATCTTATCTTTTGACAACAGAATAAAGGACCTCATGCTAAATTAACCAAAATAGGTTTCAGAGTGTCTTATGAACAAATACAAATATTATTTTGTTGATATCAAGACACTGAATACTAAAGAAATTGAGTCTTGAAAGTTATTATTAGAGTCAAACATTGTTTATTGATTAATTACAACTCAGTTTGGAGAAAGATAAAAAAAATGTATACTGACAAAATAATGACAAAAGGGGCCTTTAAGATATTACATTTATTCAGGAAAGATCAAATCAGATCAGAAAGACTGATGAAATAGCACAATTGCAATAATGTTGTATGCTACATAGGGTACATAAGCAATAAAGTGGATTGATGACCGTAAGGTATGCAAGATGGGGTACTTGGACTACAAGTTGTACCTTTTATTGCAGCTGGTCAGTCTTTTCATTAAGAGAATAATGCCAGGTAATTGATCAAGGAACTGATTTTGTTGAAAAAATCATTGAAGATCAAACAATACAATATGGAGGCTGCAGTGGCCTGGTTTGTTAGGGTTCCTTTTTGTTACCAAAAGGAGGTGAAGCTGAATTTCAGATTAATCAAAGATTCATCTGGTTCATTAAAGGTGGCTGAGGCACATTAAATATATCATGGCGCAATGTCCTTCATGTGAAAGGATACGCTGTACTCTGGGTGTGACAGGTAAAGCATACAGGTGTTATCTATTTGATCCCTGCTTCTAAACTATGAAGATTGCACCCGCCATGAACAAAAACTACAATACAACGCACATAATAAACCAATCATCTACTGAATTAAATCCAGTTGAGTATGTTTAGGATATTCAGATGACACAGTGTGGCTAAACCAAAGTCTTCTTTTATATTTCAAGACATAAGGACTTAACAGTATAGTAACAGTATACTCGAAAGTCTTTTTGTTAACCTCATCTCTTCTATGTAAAATAGGCTTGCAGTAACACAGCTGTTTGGAAGAACCAAACATAATTTAAATCACCTAGCATCATTGTGAAACATTATAATTTTTGTTGAGCTGAAGCAAATTTTTATTCCCTGCATTATATAAATAAATTAAAATAAAATATTTGTAAACAGTTTTCGTGATTTTGTAATAAATCTAATATTTAGTTTTAGCTCATAGCTTTTGCACACAATTTATATATGTGCTTTACACAAACATGAAACTTTACACCTTCCTTACATTGCTTGTTTTGTGAGGTATTCTTTTTTAATTAAAATAATCAACTGTATTTTGTAAGAGAAAATACAATATTGTAGATTGAACTTCCTTTAATAAAATGTAATCATTCTCATTTTCAATATTTTTTTTTTTTGCTGTAATTTCTTGTATTTCTTAGTAGAAAAAGTATTGGCAATTTTAAAATGCTTGAAATGTTTATTTTATACCAGTTTGTTTAATAAAAACCTCAAGAAAAATGAGAATGATTTTCTTTAGTACTTTTTAATAATTGTAAACTAGCAACAATTTTGCCTTTTATTTAAAATAACATTTGGGAATTTTTACTCATATTTTATGAGAAACTTTTAAATTTACTTTTAAAAAGTAAATTTAAAAGTATCACAGATAAATTTAAAAGGTTCACAACTATGATATAAACAAAGAAATTATTATCAAACTAAAACGAAATGAAGTAATAATTTAGCTGTACACAAAGGTATGAAAAACAAATATATTTAAAGTTTTTGAAAAATTAAATAAAAATAAAATTATTTAGTTTAAGTAAATTTCTAGAATGAGAATTTAAATAAACTTATTTAATCTTAAGACACATTTCCTATGCACAAAGCTAGTAGAAATAATGACATCACATTTAAGTAGTAAGATGATGACATTTTAAGTAGTAAATGTATTGAAAAGGTAGAAATCAAAAAAATTATCTCAAATCAGTAGCTCTTCCGCCCAAAAAATTTCTCAAAACTAATTTATTATATCATAAACTGAAAACAAATAACAATCATTAGCAAACATTCAGATACAATTATAATATACAAGCTTTTGAGAAATTTCCAAAAGTAAAAGGATTTTTATTCCTGAAATATTAATAAACTTTACAAAATTTCATGACTTGCTTTATCAATCATAATTCTAAATAAAATTTTACTACATTACTTGCAATGTTATAAATAACTGAAGAATATGTCTTATTTATAGGAGGAAAAAATGCAATAAAACATTGGAGGAACAGGTGGATGGTGTTTTATTATTTTCTAATATGAGTAAATAATTTTAAACTAATACAAATTTTAGAAACTGTACTTAGTTGTGAAAATTATAAATACATAGTGACTCTAGTAAAAATCCTTCTATCAATATAAAAAAAAATCTAAAATTTTAATTTTTAAAACTATAAATACATGATTTTATTTTTGATAATTATGTCACAAATAAAATGTAGTATCATATTTATTCATTTAAATTTAATAGTGCATAAATGTCTATCAACTATTTGTATTTATTCCTTTCAAGAAACGTCCAAAATGTTTTTAAATAATGATAAATCCTATACATTTAGTTAATATTTAATAACACCAACCTTCTAAGTGAGATGGGTTCGCAACAACAGCCAATTTGACATTTTTATTTGTAACTCGATTAAGTCTTTCATGACACATTCCTAAATGATATTTAACATCACCAGAACCCTAGATATAAAATTATTATTAAAAAAATTCTACATATTAAAACTAATTTTAAATTAATTTCACAACACATAAAAAATATGAATAGTTTTCACCTCATCTGCAGGCTCTAAGCCACTGAATTGTGCGAATATCTGCTCCAGAGGTTTACGACACACATTTGCCAAAACATTCAGTCGACCTCTAATAAAATATCAAAGAAAATAACAATTAAATTTTCTATGAAAAAAATGCAAAATTAAAATTTTAAACAATATAATTTCAGAAATATAAACATAATATATTTAGAAACAGTAATTGAAAATTACAATGAAAACAATTAGAATTAGATATTGTGGAAATATCTCAACATGAGAAATATCCAGATTTCCAATAAGAAATTTTAAATTTTGATTGGAAATGTATATTTTTATTATGCATGTATATTATATTGAATGAATACACACATGAAATGTATATTATATTGATATAACTGAGGCTAATTTCAATTCATTCAGTATAATCTATAATTGATTCTTAAAAGTTCATTTTTTATCATCTTACAAACTTAAATATGAATTATATATCATATAAGGAACACCAGCTTTTATTTTTGCCAATAAATAAATAAAATAATAGGAAAAAAATACAAAAAAGTAACACGAATTAATATCTAAGAAAAGGATTTAAAAATAAAAATTTAATGCTTATAAATACTAATAAAAGAAATAAGCATTGCAAAAATACTTATGTTGATTTAAGATGCTTAAGCATTTTTTACAAGAAATAAAAGAATTTTTACATATTATATATTCATGGAAAATGCTAATTTTTAATGAGCTATTTCTGCAATATCAATGGTTAATTCAACAATTATAAAAAAATTAGTAATTAAAATTCTCTATCTTTCTGATTACTTTTAATTAAGAAATTTTCTAAATTTGCATTAAAAAGTTGCAAAATTATGTACATCAAATTTTAAGAATAATTACTAATTAAATATATACACAGAATTTCTGAATAAAAAAGTTATAGTTTCAGTTAAAATCAACAAATAACATAATAATTAAATAATATATTTTTCTAGTTAAAATCTATAAAAATTAGAATTTTATAAAAATCTGCAAAATATATGTTGCTTTTACTTGTAAAATAATAATACCCATTGAAAATAAATTACTTTATCTAAGCTTCATTATTATATAAATTTTGCTTTTAAATGAAACCCAAATTACAATAATGATTACATTTTGAATTTTCTTATATGCATTTAATTTGCAATAAAGTTTAACTTAAAATTTATTGTGTTTAATATTTTTAAAAATATTACTAAACTAAAAACCTAACAATTTTTTATTCCGTAACAATATGAAATTTATCAATACTCAATTACTGATATGGTACACATCCAGATAGATTACATTTCCAACTTTCATAATTACATTATATTTTGAAAAGATTAATATTTTCTTAAAAATACTTTAGTTATCTTTATTAAATTAAACTGTGTATGTTTAAAATTCAAAAAACTAAATTAAAAATTGACTTCAAAATCAAAACATTTTACACTTAAATGACTTATTTTCATTATCATGACACAAAGGTCAAGATTGAAATAAATTTAATATATTAGAAAATTTGCTCTCTTCCTTAAAACTCTTTATATTAAATATCGTAATGAGTTTTAAAATGAGATTAATATGTAATAAAGAGGCGAGAATATATTCATCATATCTACCTAACACTTTCTATCATCAACCAAATTGATGATGAATAATCATACAGTATGGAATAATTAATTTTTTGGTAATAAAAAGCCAAAGCCAGTATTTTGCCAACTGTTTGGAAATGTACAGAACATAAGGTATAAAGTACTAAAAGAAACAAATAATAATCAAAAAAGGCAATATTAGGATCATATGTCTTTATACCAAAGTTTCCCAACCAAGCTTTTATAACAAGCTCTTTACCAGTTTTTCATAATGCTTTGCTTTATCTTGGAGCAAACCTTTTGTCAATAAATGATAATGGTTTCAGCAATTCATAGCAGAGCACACCCTTCATATTTCACTCAATAAACAAGAAAAAAAAATTGTAATAAAGGGTTTGTTCTTGTGTTAATATTGCTTCAGAATGATTCATCATAAGATTTTGCTCTTGAAATTATCATAATGTGTCCACTTTTTTAACTCTCCACATAATTTTTAAAAAATGATTTTCCGAATATAGCATATTTAAACAAACACTTCAATTAATTTTTTTTTATTATTTTTGTGAAATGCATTAGGTACTCATTAGTCTTTCTGAATTTCAAGTGCATATAAATCATTAGATATCATCTTGTGTGATATTTCAAATTGCTTACCTATGATTTCTAGTTACTTGATAAATACCCAGACAAATTTGATAATATAGTAAATCTGCACAATATTATATCATGGTCATAGAAACTTTACAACTTTTTTTTTTTTTTTTTTAAAGTATGTATTGTATAAATTATATTAGTTGACAACAATAAGAATTTTGTTTTTCAATGAAAGTTTTGTTTACACTATATTATATTCTTATTTATAGTTAGTGGGATTACAAAAATTCTAATTGCACAAATGTTTTTAATTCACTCCATTGAATTTTTTTCAATTAACTTTTGTAAAACAAAAGCTCAGATACTTAATTTTTTGGGCAAATTTTTTTTTTTTCTTCTGGGAATCAACTCAAAATGACAAATGTTTCTAAGGTCTTAGAAAAAATTAATTTCCATGTGTTTGAAGGAGCTGTACAAACTGTTATAACTGTCAATATAAACTACATTAATTTGCACTTTTTAAGACACAAGACATTTTTAAATAACATTTATTAGCTGGACTAACAAAAGTCACAAAAGTCTATATGAGATAAGACCTGCTGTCTTATATGGTAGTGAATGCTGGACTCTAAACAAAACAGAATTTGATTTTTGAAAGAAATTTTTTTTTAAAGATTTTTGAACCATTTATGGAAAAAAAGAAGCATTTTAAGGATGGTAAAAAAAATCTTTGTTAGCTGGAGGTTGGGTCAAGTATTTAGATATGACTTATTTCCCACAAAAGTCAAATTTTCAATTTTAGAATGAAAATGATCAAAATGAATACCATCAAATAATTGAAGGAGATAAAAAAAAAAAAAAAAAAAAGATCTAAAAACAATAGGGAGTAAACCGTAGGAGATTGATGAATCATGCATGTATGAGATCAAACTAGGTGGGGAAGGATTGGGGAGACAACCCAGGCCTGCAACAAGTTATAATGCTAGTAAAGAAGCTTATTTGCTAGATTAAATGTCTAGGGAATGTTAAAAATAATCAAATAACTATAACATAGAAAAATATTTTTATGCATTTTGTTTTTAATGAAATATAAAACATACAAATTTTCAATGGGCTGAATTGAATAATGCTTGTATATTTCATAATTTATTGCTAGTTTGATAATAAAAACTTTGAGAAATATATGAAGAGAAGAAAAATTGTACCTGTGAGGCATTCCTATTACAATACTTTCAATGCCCAATTCACTAGCTCTATCAATAACTGTTTTCATGGCAGGTATGAGAACTTCACAACCTTCTAATCCAAACCGTTTCTCTGAAACCCATTTTCGTGCAAGGAATTCTTCAAATCTGAAACAATATTAATTAAATAACATTAAAATTTCAAGGAGTTTAATCTCATGTACAAAATTATTTATACTTCACTTACTTTTAAAATATACATGCTTATAACAAATTGTTTCACAATTACCATTACAATAATATAACTTTGGTTTGGTTTGTCTCTCAGTAATTTTTTTTTCATACGAAGGCTAGTTAGATTGGGCACAGAACTTTTAATATAAGTAGTCTTGAATCTTTATTAATGTGCAGTCTTATAAAGATTTGATGTGCTACATTCAGCATATATTAAACATAACAATATTTAAACAGATTTTTCAATGGTTATTAACAATTGTTTGAAAAATATATTGTAAAGAAGTTATTTAAAGTTGAGTTGATACATATCAGAATTAATCATGCATTGACTTTTAAAAATGAAATCAAGAAATTTATAAAAAAAGTCATTATAAAATTACACAAATAATATTTCTGGAAAATAAATATACAATTCATAGTAAAGAATAAAATAAAAATTGCCCTTGAATTATGGTTTTTTAGGAATTACACATAAAATTAACAAATCAAATAAACCAGTTTATGTAGGTGGAATACATTCAATATGACCACTTAAGAGTATAGAAAGCACAATTCAATAAAGAATAACTCAAACTGAAACCAGAATCACATATAGTGATATTTTTGCAAGTATGTGATCTATTACTTTGATAAAAAATAATAGGCAATGTTTTACAAAACAATTATAAGCACAATAAAGGATTTATATAATTTACAATAGTTATGTCTTCTTCATAACATTTTAAACATGCTTGTTGGGACTCAAGTATCAACACCATGCAATAATTATTTTATGCTTAGTAGCTTGATCGGAAGAAGTTTCCAGATTTTTAAGGGAGAAGTCACAACTAGTCCCATCACAGAAGTACATAGTATACCTAGTATTATCAGTAACAGTCATCACAGTAGTGTAAAGAGGATGATAAATCATTTAACTAACTCTTACACTTCTATTTATATTTTATCATATCAAAAGTAATTAATCCAGTTCTATGAATGCACTTATTATTAATTTAATGTTTAAGAAATTATTAATTTCCAATAGCTAAGAAATTATCAGTGAAAAGTCAAATTTTGAGAATAAAGTCTTTTAAACAGCAATTAAAAATAACATTACTTTGTGGATCGAATAAGACGTGCCATTAATAATCTTTTCTGTTCTTTAGTAAAATTCAAAACTCCAGGTGTTTCAAATTTTTTTCGAATCCAAGTACACTGCTCTTGGCTATTTATAAACATGTATTCGATACCAATGTGACCACAGTAAACATCCTATAAGAAAAACAATACATCAATAGATAAAAATACTGAAAGTATAAATCTTTATAACTGTCATAATACAAGCATTTACTTTGGAAACATTTACTGTTTATTTCTAATTAATTCAGATTACCCTATTTTTCAGCATATAATCCGTAAGACATTTTTTTTTTTTTTTGAGTAAAAGAAAAAAAAAAGTATCGCAAAACCCATATAGTAGTGAATAAACCTCAGCAATTTTTTTCATTAAATAGTAGAAAATATATACTGCTGATAATGTGCATGTGATAAAATAAAAAATACACAGTATGATTAAAAATATAATAAATTATACAAAAAAACATTTATTATGAAAAAATCTGTTTGGATTCACCTCATCGCAAAGTGGGATAAATAGGAACAAAAACACGAGAGCGATAATTCCAAAAAGATATTAGTAAAACCTATCTATTTTTAGTTTTTAATAACTTAAAACAAGGTTAGACATATTTTAAAAATAAAATATATTTGTTTCATAAATAATTAAATGAAAGAAGTGCAATATTTTTTAAATGTGCATTAGATACATTTTTGTTCTGTACCACACAAGCTTTGTTTTTCCTTTTACATTAGCATGCTTGTCACCATTTTTATTTTATTTACCTTCCCTATAGCTTTTAATTTAAAATCTACTATTTAATTTAAATGTTTTCACTTTCAAAGGGAGCCATATAAATTTTAATATTTTCAGAATGAAACAGCTCATGTAACGACAAAATGCGAAATAACAGCAGTGAATTGCAAAGGTAATATCTTTCTGAGGAAGCACATTTATTCTTGAACATTTGGACAAAACAGATTATAGATGAAATAGGTCATCCATATAGTGGTGCCATCTGTTATGAAACATAAATGGTATTTCTTTCAAAACTTCCTTGTAAGCTTTTTGGATAGAGAATGTTTTTATCATATTATCTGTGGTGGCATATAATATGCACAGTGAAATTTGAAACTTTTTTTAACACATAATCTGCGGATTATATAATGAAAATAACTTTATTTTAATTATTAAACATGCAAAGTTTTAATCATCTTGGTTGTTTCAAATTACATAATATTTAGAAAACTAACACAATTTTTTTATAGATACATTTAGGCCTTAGATTCCTTCTCAATTTTTATTTTTGCAGCTTTTAGTTACACATATCTTCATTTACAAAAATGGTACATAAAAGGTACTGAAATAAATTCTTATATTTTAAAATTTAAGATTTCAATTCCATATAAATTATAAAAATCCCTACATTTTTAAAGAGTTCTCCAGTTTTTATAGTTAAAATTTTCCTCTTAGATTAAAAAATATTAAAAAAAATTGCTAATTATTACAAATTGAACAAGATATTTAAAGTGTGTAGTGTAGGATTCTGTTATATTTTTCATTCTGATAAAATTAATTAAAAGATCAGTGTGAAATAAATATTAAATATTATGACTTTTAATAGACTTGAACTTAATTTAAACTTATAAAATTTACAGTTATTAATTTAAAAAATTTGCCATTAGTTTTTAAACTTAGGATATATAAATATGATAATCATCAATCAGTGAAATAAAAGCATAATTTTATTGAACAAATTTAAATTATGTAGCACTGGGCATAAAATATATCTGCACACAAATTCAATTGAGTGGTGGACTCATCCTAGGACATTTTTTTATTGACTTATAAGACATCCATAGAAATAAAATCAATGCAACTAATTTGGTTAAGATTTTTTTGGTTAATGGTTATATTTTTGCAGACAAGGGCTAATTAAATAACAGCATATAGTTTTGAAACATAATGCAAACATCCAAAAACATCCGAGATCAAATCTTACAAACATCCAAGCCACAGATAGGAATCAAATTTATGAATTGTTGATCTGAAGATCAAAGAACTAAACATTTGGCTGCGAAGTTGGCAGTATGAATAAAGAGGTCACTTAACACTATTATCACATTTTATAACTTTAATTATGAATTCTTCTTCTAGGAAATAAACGTATGGGTGTCACTTTATACTAACAAAAAATTCTGTGGAATAAAATTAATTTTATCTTAGTAGTTAAAGTTTATTTTGAACTAAAAAGTTAATTAACCAAATCAATAATTTAGTCTAAAAAGTTCCTCCTGGTAGATTTGATATATCTTGAATAAAAAATCATAACTTCGACTCTTTTTTATATAAGGTATAACATAAAAAAGATCACTTGAAAAAGTACACTTGTAAAATTGTAGGTCTTTTTTCCTTCCTCACATTTTTTTAGAAAATTGATAATACAAAAGAAATAAGGATTTATAAAATTTTAAAGGTTATAGTAGCTGAGATAATAATCTTATACTTTTATTATCAAAACTAGATAAATGTATTGTCATAAACCTAAAATGCTTAGTGCTTAAACTGAACAATTTTTAAATAAATACTTTTTCAATCGAAATTTCAAATGATAAAAATACAGTTCAGGATGGAAAAGTAGCACCAATGAAAATGTTTAATTAATTATTGGTAGATATAAGGCATACACTTATCATGATTATACCATAGAAATGAAATTGTTATTGATACAGTTAATTAGTTTCAAAATCTGGTAATATATTCAATAATAATTTTCCTAGAAGTATTGTCCAATTAAACACTCTTGATAAAACACTGATCATATTAACCAATGACCAATTTGCATATAGCTCATTGGTATCTTTTTAAAGTAGAGAAAAAAATCTGACTTTCAAACTGAGCAAACAGCTTCAAAATTTTAAATGTATGTATTCAAACACGAAAAATTGTTGAATAACATCAAAAGTGTATTAATAATGACAATAATTAAATCTGCATAAAAAGTAAAAGAGCATAACATGTAAATGAGATAAACATTTTGTTTATTAAGTTTATTGTTACAGCAATTACAATAAGTAAAAGAAAAAATATGGACTTAATAACATTATTTTGAATAGAAATAGATTACTACAACTGATATATAATTTAGAACATTAAATGAAGTTTAAATTTAAAATAAGAATGCAATTTACTAATAGCAAGCGCTTTTAACAATTAGTTGGAGGCTTCAGTCCTAACTATTCACTTTTGATAATATTCAGTCCTATATAAACTAACAGGTAACATGAAATAAATACCTAAAAATCGTAAGTCCTCAATATGAAACTTCAATTTAAACTAGTTAAGAAATTATAATATGGAAATTTAATAAGATTTTCTTTTTCAATTACAACAATTATTGTGATATTACAATTACTTAAGATATTATACCCAAAAGGCATAAAAAAAAATTCAAACAATCTGAAATTTATAATTATTGCTATCTTATGTCTATCACTAAGGTGAATGGGAGTGTGATAAGACTCTTTGGATACCAAGCATAATTTGATCATTAGTTTATTACATCAGTAAAACCAAGCAAAATGCATAAAAATGATCAATATTTTATCCTTGATACTAAAATCTATAAAATATTAGAATTTTATGAAAATTTGCATTTCAATCAAAGCTAGCTAGAGACAAATAAAACAAATAGGTATCTATGTAATCACATAATAATTATTAAATAAAATAATTTTTTTTATGATATATTTCATAATTTTAAAATGAAATGTTATATATAAGAGCAATATGATTTTATTGGTAGTCATTTTAAGATAATCTTTTTGAAAGATAGTCACTTAGTACACAGCACCTTTGATGGTGCAGTTAATAGTCTGAGGGGAAATAAGTTCAAAAAATAATTTAAATGCATGATCGTCAATTTTAAATACATATTGTAACTAAAGTTATATGAAATGTTTTTTATTTTTATACTTAATAGATGTCTTTTTTAAATGGTTCTTCTACTGGCACAACAGCCAGTATGGGTTAAGGGCTTCTCAAGCACTTGCTTCCACTCCACTCTCCTCTTAGCGATGTTTTGCCAATTCTTTATCTTCAATATTTCAAAGTCATTAGTAATGCAATTTAAGCATCATAATTTGGGTATGCTCCTAGCTTTGATTCCTGTAACTTTATATAATTGAACAGTCTAAAAGTCAAGGTGGACGACTGCATCTACAGAAATGTCCAGCAAATTTCATTCATTGAATTTTCATAAACTTTACAATGTCAATTTCCTTATATAAATTACTTAGTTCACTGTTGTATCTATGTCTCCATACCACCCATATTAACTGCACCAAAATTTTTTCTGAGTACTTTTCTTTTGAAAATACTTAGTTGATTTGTTAGAGATTTGATAAGTGTCTGGGTCTCCAAGCCATTGGCAGCAATTGCTTTAACAATTGATTTATAAAGTGTCAGTTGTGCCTTATTTAATTAATTTTGATCATATAAAGAGTTTCAGGCCATTAAAACCAAGAATAGCTGCTGTTATGTGTCTGCTAATTTCTGAATCTAAATTATTTGACACAAGGTAAGTGAAGTTATAAACCATCCCAAAACCAGTAATTCTCAATTTCCAAGTACTTGATGTTTGTCAGTGCTTTAGTTACAGGCATATACTTTTTTTTTGATGCAGATTGTGTTAATGCTTGAAATAGTTATACACAACATTATGTTAATTCTTGAAATAGTCACAATATCGACCGCATAGGCAAGTATTTGTAGTCTTTGTAAAAATTGTACCTCTAGTGTCAATTCCAGAATTATGAACTGTCCATTCCAAAGCTAAATTGAAGAGCAGATAAGCAAAGATGCCTCTCTGCCTCACCCCATTTTTTTTCACAGTATTTACTGAGTTTCTAGGATATTTTAACACATGACAAAGTCACTGTGAGCATTAGCTTCATAAGATGTATTAATTTGTCTGGAATTTTCAACTATACAAAAAATATTCTAGAAGCATTTGTGTGTCAATACTATCATATATAGCTTTAAAATCCATAAATAAATAGTGTAAATTAATTACAAATTATTTGCATTTTCCAAAATTTGATGCATGCTAAAGATTTATTAGCAAGTAAATTTTTCTTTTTTAAAGCTCCACTGATATTCTCCTACCACATTTTTGACTAAAGGAGAAAGCCTGTTTAACAGTATGTTTGAGTAAGACCTTATATACATGGTTTAACAAATTGATTCCCCAATAGTTGTTGCAAATCTTTGGATCCTGTTTTTTATGAATGGGGTATATTCCATGTCTAGTATGATGGCATGACTTCAATAGGCATGACAAATCGATAATTTTTAAATTATTATTAAACAATAATATTTAGTCATGTGTTAATATAAGACTTAAATAAAAAAAAAGTAAAAACAGCATGAAATATCTTTTTGTAATAATTCTAAAATAAATCTTAATTACTAAATAACAGTAATAATTTCCTTCATTACTTATGCTAAATAATGAATACTTAAATATTACAAAATAAATTTCCAGTTAAATGATTAAAAATTAATGGAGTAATTAATTTTATTAAGTATTAAATAATAAGAAATTAACACATAAAATTTTCCTCAATTTGATTTTCAAAAATTTACAGGTTAAAAATCAATGTGAGGAAAATTTTAATGTTAATCTGGAAATGAAATTCTCAAATTAATAATTATATAAATAATTTATTCAAAATAAAAACTATTGTTTAATGTTGATATTTAAAGAATTTTACAATAAAAATTTGAATTACCCTAAAAAATTCCTAAATAGAATTAATTAAAACCTTTAAAATTTTTTATTAAATATTTAAAAAGTAATTTAAGTACTTTGAACTAACCTCTAATCGTTTAAGGATTTCCCGTAGTGATAAAACATTTTCATTGCCCCCAATAAAAGTACTTCCAGGAAGCTTGAAAAGACGATCCATGTCTTTTTCCTCTGTTCAAAATGAAAGAAAGACAACATGGCAGCACATAAAGTTATTGCATATGAAATACTTAAATAGAAAATATTTTTTAGCATAAAATATCTTTACTTTATACAAAGAAAGTTAGAATGTTTTATTTTACAACATTACATATTTCTCAACTGTTCACCAAAAATAGCTATTACTTCATTGTAGCTGTGTTTTTAAAAAGTTTAAAATTCATTTATTAATTGATAATGTATTTTATAAAACCAAACTATTTAAGTAAAATTTTTTTTTACTAAAAGCATATTAAAATTTTAATTAATATTCTGGAAATTCATATCTGCACTATAAAGAAAAATAACACAAGACTAGGTAGTACAATATAAAACTAAAAATTTCAAAGAAATTGCTTTTAAAAGTTAGAATAGAATAGAAAAACAGTTGGTTTTATCCTTTATCAAAAACAAAGCGTACATATCATTAACAGTAATTTTAAAACATTTTCATTATTATTTGCTTCATTTATTTTTGTATTCACATGATGCAAATTAATGATACATGCAATAATTCCAAATTGTTGTAATTTTTTATTTATATCCTCCATTCCTATCCATAATAAAAATTAAATAAGTTGTGGATATTTAATAATTGAAATAAATTTTGATAGCATTACTGTTTAATCTTATATTGTATAATAATTTATTCAGGTTTGTAAATAGGTAATATAAAGGTCAAACAGAAATATTTCATTAAGTAGAAACAAATATCAACTACCGTATTTTCCTGTATATAATCCACGGATTATGTGTTAAAAAAGTTCCAAATTTCGTTATGCGTATTATACGCCACCGCGGATAATCTGATAAAAAACATTTTCCATCAGAAAGATTTACAAGAAAGTATTGAAAGAAATACTCTATGTTTCATAAAATAAATAACAGGTAATACCAAGATACACCTGAGTAATTTATACTGTAATCGGCTTTGTCTAATTACGTTCAACAACGAATTTGGTTCCTCTTAAAGATATTACAGTTGTAAATTCGCTAATGTCATTGTCCAATTTGTCTTGACATGAGCTGTTTTGTTTTTAAAAAATTCAAATTCGTATATCGTCATATACAAGCGAAAACTTTTAAGTTACAATGCAGATTTTAAATTAAAAGCTATAGCAAAAGCAAATAAAAAAAATGTGTTTATGTGAAGTGAAAAACTAAGCACGCGCGATATTAAAAAAAATTGTATGAAATACGCAATTTGTAAATAATCCATTTCTTTCATTTAAATATTAACGAAGCAAATATATATTAATTTAAATATGTCTAAAATCGTTTTAAAAGATATTAGAAGCTAAATATCGATAAGTCTTACTAGAATCTTCTCGAAATTATCGCTCTTGATCGAACTCGTGCTTTCATCTCAAGTTTATCAACTTTGCGATGAAGTGGATCTTAAACTGATATTTTTCATAATAAATACTTTTTTTTCTATACAATTTATTAAATTTTTAATACTACTGTGCATCTTTTTTATTTTATGTGACACCCATATTATCAGCAATAAATGTTTTAGACTATTCGCCGAAAAAAATTGCCGCGGATTATACGCCACTGCGGATTATATACAGGAAAATACGGTATTTTAATTTATATGAACAATTTTGTTGACTTTATTTGAAATTAAAGATTAATCACGATTATTAAATTAATATGCATTAAATTATTGATATTAATGTGAAGGCAATGAAAGAATTTGATACTTTTAAAAACTTGATTCATAAATTATGAGAAATAGAAAAATAACATGTTATTACTTCAATTTAAAAAAAAATCAATTTATACTATATGAAATTTTGGTAAAATCCTAAGAGGCAGTTAAGGTTTGTCACAATTTCCTAAACAATGCACAATTACCTCACCAAACAAAATAATGTCACTTTGTGCAATATCAGTTTTCAAAATCACAATGGAGGTCACACCTGAACTTTTAACACTGCAATCTAGCACTATTGCAAATTTCAAATGTTTCATTATGATATTTACTACAGAAGTATTAAAATACTAATAGCTAATTTCAAAAAGATATATTAAAAAGCAAATATAAATGAAATATCACGATCTATTGCAGGAGAGCCCGCGGGAATATGCTAAATCTACAATGTAAGTAACATATATTTTTATTAAAACTTGGTATTTTAATTAACTGGATAATGGCACTCTCCATAAAAGTCAATGTAAGACTATCTACCATGGATACAACGAGTAATAAAGCTAATTCTATAAGATATAAATACTTTATTTCATATATCTATATCTTGATATATCATTTTTATGAAAAAACTTGCAAAATACATTTAAAGCCTTAAGTTAAGTTTAAGCCTTACAATTCACTGTAAACCTAAAAAGCTGTCAAATAACTGCACAATATTCAATAAATTACATAAATTATTCTACACAACAATAATTTTAATTGAATAACTCATAAAATAGCTATAACCTAATCATTATTAGTAGAAGAATTTAAAAGAATGCAAATTCAATTTATCACTATCCATACTGTCCATTTTCTACACACAGATACTAATATTCAAATTTTTCAATTTGATGTACTTTCAAAAAATAATTTAAACAATTAAATTTCAATTTAATGCATTCAAAACAAGTAACTTTAAATGCTTAAATTTCAGTTTCACACATTCAAAATGGAACATTTGAAAATTATGTCATCATGTCATAAAACTTCAAAAATACATTCCAGCACAGTAAACCAACTTGGTACGATTTTCAACAAACAGGCTTTTGAGATTTAGCTGAATTAATTTGTTAGGTTTTAAAGTATTTAAAATTTTCTAGATAGAATTCTTCTAATTTAATTCTAACAATAATAAAAATTCAACTTTGAACATATCTATTATTACTAACAATAAGAGATACAGAAACAAATTTCAAATATAGTTAGTGTTTTAAAATTACAAATACACAAATAAACCAAAAAAAAAAAAACACAAATTTAAAAAAATCAATGTAAAACATTTGTGATAAACATAGTAAATTCGATAAAAATAAATTAAAATGATAATGTTGGCTAAACAGTCTTATTGTGAAATTTATTACATTGAAATTAAAATAAAAAATAATGAATTACCAGATTGATTACACTGGAAAAAAAATATTTCCTTTACATACCAAGTTAAATTATTTTTCATTTGCCTTCCTGATTTTTATTCGCAAAGAAAACAATAAAATGAAATAATAGTAAAATATTAATCAATGCTAATTTTTTTTATTTATGAAATTTAATTTGTTAATTTCTGAGCAACTGCTAATTTTCTGTCAATATTAAGCAAGTAGTTATCACTAGCTTGAATATACATAATATCTAATAGTAATATCATTCACTTTATTAAACTACTGTTCTCAGAAAACATGAGTCCATTTATAGAATAAGCTAAAACAGCACTTTGTCATCTAGTAATTGTATCAGCTTTGCTGCTGAATGAATTACAATTTCAATAAATTAGGCAGGGTAAGCTGAAATTAAACTATACTTTAAAAAAACTCTTTTATGTTAATTAGTGTTGGATATTGAGTCTTCAGTGCATATTTATATAGAACACCATAGTTTACAGAAATTATTGATTATAAAAGTTAGCATTGAAAACAGCTACCATAAGTAGCTAATTCAAAATAAAATTATAACTCAAATACACAATATACAAACTAATACATTAAAAGTTAGCAAATAATTCTTTCCAGTTGTCCTTACAAATGGTACTAATATCGTGTCATTTCATAAGATACAAATCTAGTGCTTATTTATAAATTCAAATGATAGAAGAATTAATAAAGCAATAGCTTGCCTGGTATTTAATAATTTTAAGTTTCACAAGTCACAAGAAATTATGAAAGTCAGTAATTTTTATCAAGAAATATTTAGTAGTTTAATTATGGATTTTATGAAAGTTAGAATATCAAATTAATGCCAAGTTGAAAACAGAAAATTGGAAAACAAAAATGCTAATAGCTGAATATCAAATTAATGCCCATACAAAATATTTTAAATAACTTTTTTATGTTCAAAAATAAGATGTACACAATTAAAAGAAAAGAATAGAACATACATAAATAAAAGAAATTAGTTCACTTACCTGCTAAAAGTAAGCATATAAAATTTAATGAAAAATCTATAAAACTAAAATACATATTAAAATCCATCCAACTATTGTAAAATTTTAATGAATTTGATGTGATGCTTACTTTGATAAATTACAATGATTGACTCATTGTGTAAATAAATATAGCTTAAAATAAACAGGGAATTTTTCAATACATACAGATAGTTTACTAAATGAATATTTGAATAAATTAGAAACAAATTAAAAAAATTAAACTTTTTTTCTTAAATAAGTTAAAAAAATTTTTTAAGTAAGAATGCTTTGAGTAATATGTAAAAGTTTACATATTTATTTAATATCCAACAAAAAAATATTTGTCGTAACAAGAAAAAGCAAAATTTTATGGAATTTTGTTGATTAAAATTCTTTAACGAATATAATAATTTATTCAAATTTTTTTAATTTATTGACTGTCATACAAGAATCATTTTATTTTGTTTACACTATTTAATTAATTTACTTTATTAACTAGATAACACAAATTAAAAATTATTATAAATTCATATACATAGAAAATACAATTTATAAATTTGGTAAAAATCTTTAAAAAGTAATTTTTAATATCTTACATAAATAAAGTGACTGAATTAGTAAATTTCAGTTGTGAGACACAATTTAAAGTAAAACTGGAAAAAGCTGCATATTATTATGATATATGATAACAATAAAAACTGTTCATTTTTTTAATATGCAAATATTTTTTATTAAAGTATATCAAAAAAACTATTATCTTTACCCAACTGGTAGCTTCTTAAAACAACTTGTGGGGAGCTTGGGGATCCTTCAGAGAACGCTGACTGTATGTTGGCAGCAGTAATACCTAATGGATCTAACTTGGAAACTAGATGACCACGAACCTAACAAAAGATGAATGCAAACATGGCCATAAGCTTAAAGAAAATTTGAAAAATCAACTTTTTAAAATAAACATAACCAATTTTCACTAAGAACAAATGCATCAAAAACTGTCACGCACTATTTGTTAGAAAATTATAGACTATTAAATGCCAAACTTGTGAAATTTTTAATCAGAACAAAAAAAATTTTGTTTGAAAATTGTAATTTAATTTGGAGCAACTAAAAAAGGAAGTACAGAAAATTTTTTATAATTCAAAAAGAAATTAATTAATATACTTTAAATGAATATACTGTCTGCATGAAGACGTGCAGAGTTTAAATTCAATAGAATTAGGTAATTTTTTGCAGAAAAATCTTTCTAAAGTGAATCTAATCATCTTATACTTTAAAAAAAATATTACATTAATTAAACAAGACAAACTGCTTTAAACAACAATTACATACAAATCAGATATTTATCTGTCACCACAGACTTGACAAGTACACCTTATATGATTTAATATAGTTATAGCTTAGTATAAAATTCACAATTTCCCATGATTAAAAAAAGATATGCAAACCATTAAAACAATGGAACCAAAATTATTCAAATGTTAACACATCCATTCAATAACTTTAAATAATTATAAATACAAATTTCTGGTTTGTTTCAATTAAAAATCTTACATAATTAATACTGTCTTTATATCAGATAATTTAAAAACATTTTTCAAAATTCTCTCAATTCATAAAAATTACTTCTTGGTATTTAAAACTCTATATCCAGATATAAATGCTGTAGAATATCTTAATACTTTGGATTCTTATACATATATTCCAGTAAAATTCATTTTATTTTACAAATTTAAATCATAACTAATATAATTTACACAATGACAAAAATGCAAATTTATGTTGTGCTTTTTGAATTCAATAAGTAATATATTTTGCATGCATAGGTCATGCATATAATCCTTACAAGACATTTCCTGACACAATTATGATTGAAAAAATGTTTTTGAAAGAAAAAAATTCTAGCAATTCTAGTTCTAGTATTAAGTTATCATTCAATAAATGTATCATCATAATGGTTCATAATTATTTTATTGCAAGATTTCTTTATTTCAATTATTTAAAATTCTAACTGAAGATGCAGCATTAAATCGTATAAGAATTCAAAGATCATACAATTATAATAAAAAAATAAATAATGGAATTATCCATAAGGAATACATTTATTTTATGTATCATCATATTATATATATTATCCATAAGGAAGAATTATCATCAAGAACTAAACCAGGTTCATTATTTTTTAAAATAAATTTAACTTTTTTAGGAATTTTCCAAAAATATATAAACTTTTATCAAAGGTTTAACAGTATTTATAATATCACATTTTAACAAAAAATAATAATTTTCTATGTTTTATACACACAATTTGAATGATCTTCTTTCATACAACAATGGTAAGAAATTTAGTAGTATTTACAGGTCAGATTCATTTTATGCAATATTAATGGAGGGTTGATTTAGTTATTTAATTCCAAGCTTTTCAAATGATTTGTCATACCAATCCTCCTCTTTTCCTTTAATTAATATAAAGAAATATTCAAATACCTTCTCAGTGGAATTATTCTATTAAACTTATTTCAAAACTATTATTTAAAGAAAATAGGTTTAAATTTATATATATTAGGGAAAAGGTCCAAGTTTAAATTACATGAAATCAACTTCTATTTCAATGAAACGGATCATTTTTGCTTAACAAATAAATACACATTTATTACGGATTCCAAATTATTTATTTAAGATTATCAAACACGTAATATTTTATAACAGAGCTAGTAATTATTTCACCCAGATAATCATCTCCAGAGCTAAGGGAAGAGTCACTTGAATGCTCTTCTAAATCAGTATCCGAGTCCACAATACATTATTTATAGCATGAACCATTGTAATACTGGATATATCAAAGAAACCTGTACACATTATTATACAGGAAAATCATCACAATTTTAATCATACCCACTTAAATTAATTTTTTTTTAAATTTTCTGGACAGGACTTAAACAGTTTAATTTAAAAATTTTTAAATGAAATACAATTTTGATTGTCATGGTTGATAGTCCTCACTGATCAGTTTGAAAATATATTATTTTATTGTTTTCTGATGTAACTTATTCAAAAAAAATATTTAGTTTGGTTTATTTGACATTCAAAAGTAACTTTTTACACAAAAGGCTAATTAAGATCAGGACATACAATTTAAAATGGATTCCAAAACCAATACAAACGTCTAAGCCAGAGGTGAGATTTGAAACCACAAACTGTAAAACTATAGCACAAACCATTTACTTGGCAATTTAGTTCAAAAATAAAGAGGAACAACAAAACTGGTAGAAAAGTGGTTATCCAGTGTTAGCAGCAATTCACACACACATTCACATTTCAAAGATAATTTCATTTTATTACCATTTCTAAAATACGAGAAAAAAATTCTTCTTTAATTGATAATTGAATTTAGTATATGACACATATATAAACACATCTATTATTATCTCAAAATCAATATTTTTATGATAACTACCATGTTTGACAATGTGCAAGTCATACTCCTTTATTCACATTTTTTGAAGGATAAAACTTTATTACTGTTCATAATAATAAGTTTAAAGTATTTAAAATACTTTTATTAAAAATACAAGTAATACTTTTAATTTTTAACTATCACTTTATATTTTTAATACTTTATATGTAAATAATTCAATATATCTGGAAAATAATACCACTTGATCTTCCTCAAAACCCAGACAATTATCTCCAGAGCTTAAGGAAGCTCTAGATAAAGTCACTTGAATGCTCTTCTATAAATCAGTATCTGAATACACATACAATAAATTGTTCCCAGTACCATCTCATGCACTACTAATGTCATACTTCTTAAATGATTTAACCACTGTCTTTTATTTAGGTCCCATATGTTGAACTTACTTTGAATGGCTTTGTTTAGATTCGCTTCCTGATTCTGACAAGTTATTATTTTCTTATTAGGAGGTGGCTCAAAATGCCTTTTGGTAGCTTTGTTTCCATGTTCTTTAGCACATGCAGCTTGTATACTATGTTATAGCAATACTAAGACTTTTGAATCATAATTTGGCAACAAATTTAGGAAACTTTCTATCTTAATTCAGTCATAATTTTAAATTGTCTGAATAAATTATTTCAAACTTTTGCTTTCTTTGGAGACCATATATAAAAGCAGTTTGAAAACAAAACTCATATGAAAGACTTGTTCCATAGAAGTGCATTCACTATTTTAGAGCCACTGTTTTCCTTAAAAGCTCAAATATGCCAAGAGAATATGAATAATGAAATTATCAAAAATAACTTGCCTGTCTATAAGATGTTAACTAGCTAGAATAAATGTCACGTATCAGTCTATGTTTCTAAGTCATCCAATTTAATGTAGCCATTTGAACTGTTGAACTTTCTTATGAGATTATAATTTTAGTCAAAACCTCAAAAGAATAATTGCCAGTGGGTATACCCTTTAATAGCTTATATGAATAACTGATTATTATTGCTGGATCACCAATAATGTATATGAGTAACATAGAATAAATTTTCTTTTAACTATATAATGTAACTGAAGAGGTTTGATCTTAGTCCAATATTATGGAAACTATCAATTTAGAATTTCAGGAGATTTGTCTCATCAAAGCAAAAAAGTTAACAGTGTGTAAGGTTTATAGAATGCACATACAACACATATTTATATGAACAAAATAATGATGTTACCATTGCTTACTTTATGTTATTTTTGTCATGCAATAGCATTAGAGTATATTTATAAATACAGAAGTTCATGTAGATGTGACTGCAATTATTACCATTTCAATTATAGATAACTTTTGTTGACAACAGTTGGTTTAAATAACATCCTAATAATTTCACAATTTTCAATCCTAAAGGAAATTTGATCTTTAATATATTTAAAACATTTATTTTCCAACCAAAAAGTGAGCAAATTCATAGGCTACAATAATCATGCTTAAGTGATTTAAAAATTTAAGTAGGCAATACCAATTTAATATATTTATCTACTAACAGAATATATGCCTCTTTATGTAATAATGGTTATCAAGTTCAAAGACTAAGTATTTGCTGTGTTTTGATATTTTTAATTTAAGGTTATTAAAGTATAATATAACTGTTCTGTAACTGTTTCAAGAGAACTTTTGACTGGATGAATAACACAAACTTTGGATTCTTACTTGATATGATCTAATGATAGCCTGTACAGATAAATGATCCTCAATTCCACTGGGTTCTACATGCTGAGGGGCACCGGATGCAGTAGTGAGAGCAGTTGTCCCTGGAAGAGATCCTACTGGAACATGGACGTACTGTATGGGAGCAAGTGGAGGACTTTCATATGCAGACCCTGGCTCAGCTCCTTCCGATGCACTTTTGAAAAATGCATCCCAAGACTATAAGAAAACATACTTCAATAAAAAAATTTACTCAAAAAAAATTTAATAAGTCATGAACTTTATACAAAGCATGCACAATGATCATTCAATCAAAAAATTATTTTACAATTAATATAATAGTGATTTCACATAACAGTAATTTTACAGAAATTGCAATTTGATAATATTTTTACAAAGTTTATTATTAGAATGGTTGCTTTTAAAAATATAATGAAATATATAATCACTTTATACAATACTCACATTTATATTTAAAAATGTAGAAAGACAAATCTAGTTTGAAAAAAATGCAAATTTAAGGTACTATCAATTGTTGCCATTTATAACCAAATATTAGGGTATACTATTTGTCTGTTTAAGATGGATTAAATATATAAATATATATATAAAAGGAATTATATATACATATTTCCTTTTAATTTATATATATTTTGTTTAAATACATGAACAATTCAATTTTTTTTCATAAAATATTCACATAATACATTTTTGATCAATGTGATAAGAACTTCTAAGATATTTATTGCTAAATAATATTGTTAGACATTATAATTGAACAAGTATTTAATATTCAGACTTAAATAACGAGCATTGAAAGTCAAAGCTTTTTTTTCCATTTGTTTATTTATCAGAAAAAACATAAAAAATTTAGGTTTAACAAGAGTATTTGACTATATTTACATATCAATTAAAAACCAAATTAAGCAAGTGACAAATTTTTTGTATCAAACATAATGTAAATGGATTTTTCCATTAAAAACAAACAGAGAATTTTACAATAAACTATATAATTCCTAAATTATTTTATGACTTATTTTATTTATTAAATTTATGTTTTAATGTTGTATTTATTTTAATTATATGAAACTATTTCATTAATTTTGAAATTTCACTGTTTTTAATAAATATACTGAATAAACATATGAATACAACTGTGTACAAAAATAATTCATTAATGCAGCATATTTTGAGCATAAATATTGTGAAGCTTATAAGAATTAATATGTAAAAGCATTTTATTTTGAAAGAGGATATTGGAGAAAAATCAATAAGTATACTTCATTGCAGCTATTTAACAATTTGGCATAGATAATGTTAACACAAAACGATTAAATTTTCTGCTACAATAATCTAAAAATCAAATTCTATACTTAATTTCAGAATATGAAAGAATACAATTCTATAAAAACACGTTATTTCTTTATATAAACAATTCTATCATTCTAAAATTAAATAAATTATCCAATATCTATATTAAGAAAATTTCACGAATATATAATTAGAACTATACATTTCATTCAGAAAGAATAAAAAATAAATTTAACAGTGTAGCAAGTTTTAATTTATTCTGTGTTTATTAATGTTTTTTCTTAACTGTCTCATATAACTAAGTTGTATTATGAACTTAATAGACTATGCACGCATTGTTTTGAAAGAAATCTTAGTCAAAATTATGATCTATATAACAAAAAAAAAAATCTCAGAATTGGTACTTAGTCTTGTAATATATACTAGGATCTTTATTATTTTATCAGATTTTAATAAGTGTAAAAATTCATAATTTGATATATGGTATTTATTTTAATAATACTTAATTTGGTAAAGGTTTCCAAATAAAATTAATCAGTTTTAAATGCATTTAAACTAAGAACATCACAAGAATTTACTGTGCTCGAATAAAAAAAAAAAAGTCCATAGAAATTTCTTTTTATAGAAAGAAAATAAGTAGATATGCCTAAGAAAATATTTAATTTTTTTTAAATTTTGCAATTTAAAATTGCACACAGAATATGTTTAATTTACACCCAGCATATGCTAATGCATAAGAAATTTAATCTTTCATAAAAATATAATGAAAAATTAAATTTCTTATGCATTAACCTAATATTAAATATACACATTTCAGTTACTTTGAAACAAATATGAAATTTATTTTTATCATATTAAAATAAAGATTAAGCAGCTACTTAAGCAGAGCTTTGCTTAGATAATGTGTATATTCCTGATTATACAAAAGGTATAATTAAGTGTATGACTAATGCTTGTTATGATTAAATATATATATCAATTTGATACATGTGTCATCCCATTAATCAAAAATACTGTTGATCATGGATATTAAAAGAACACAGGTAGTACAAGAGTAGATGAAAATTTTGAAAAAAATTTACCTATAAGCATTATTTTTAAGTAATAATTTCAAAATTTTCATAAGCAATAATTAGACATTGCTTATTTTGAATAAAAATTTCAACAAACAACACATACTGTTCGTCAAGACTTTGTTTCTTTCAAATTTTTTTTCTATTAATTCAGCATATGCAATCAAAAGATATCACTTCACTAAATATATTAAATTCTTTATTCTTAAAATTTAAAACAAACTTCTATATAATTTTATAAAAGGATCTACAATACGGCAAAGATAAAATAGCATTTTCTTAGCAGCAAAAGTGACTTTGAAGATCGTTAATTTTAATATTTTCATTAAATGATAAAAATCCTTACTTTATGGACGCTTTTAGGATCTTTTAACCATGCATTATACATATCTTCAACATATACTGATGAACTTCCATTTAAAAAAGGTTCTTTTGATGATTTAGTCATATATGTTTTATATTTATTAACGCTCGATGAAGAGCTTATTTTCAAATGTGAAAAAGATTTTCTACATATGATAGCACTGAACGTTCCAATTTTCAGAGCTGAAGCCATGGTGAATAATTTTAATAAATAATTAATTAAGTATATTATCAGTAAGATTATACACTAGTCCTTAATCTTCTGAAATATACTTTAAAACGTGCCAGCTTGTCGCTTTTACAAAGCGTCTTAGATGTGGAAAGTTATTTTTCCAAAGCTATATATTTTGCGGCGAATTGACAGAGGAGAACACGATTTTCATATCCTGTAAGAATGCCCTTACACATAACATACACAAACTACTTGATTACGTAGAGAAACAATCCACAACTGCATTCGCAAGACATCCAATGTAGGACGCAAGAAGGAGAGGCACGTTTTGGCAATGACCTTAGAATGATCAGTAGCGACAAGGATTACCAAAAATAGCCGATATCTACAATCAATCACCAAACCGAGTCAGATTTTTTTAAAAAATAACAAAATAGGTGTTTCCCTTAATACAAAAATGCGCGAAAATCAATACAAGTTTTTGTTTTTATTTCTGACTTCCACTACAAGGTAAGGTGATAAAGATGATGCCATATTTCAATACGAAAATCAATTACGTGTTTAAATTTTGAATTAGAAACTCCTAACCGTAACTGGAAATTGCTTAAATACATGAAATCATGTATTTCTTATTCTTGCGTAAAATGATTATGTCATTTTCTGCAACAGTTGAAATGAATGAATAAACTTAGAAAAACTAAATTCTTCTTAGTAAAAAAAGTATAAATAAATATTGCTATAATAAAATTTCATAGCACCACCATCTTAAAATCTCCGTTATTAAATTTTTCACTAAAAAGAATTCAATGAGTTTCGGTATAACGAAACTCATTGTATTATAATATTATTGTATTGTAAATAATGTTTATCAATAGATTATAAATATTATATTATGCGATTTAGTATTATTTTATAATTAAGAATATTAAAGTAGTTTCTCTGTGTCTGCCGAACTCCATCAGTTGAACAGAAAATTTTGAGGAATTTTAGTTTAACCTTTTAAATTTTTCTAAATTTTAATTTCTAGATCAGATATACTGTACGGTCACCCTTGGCGCAATTTTTCCATGTGATAAATAATATTTCCTGGCAACTCCTTTTTTCGCACGGCAATATTTTTCAATATTTTATTCTTTTTTAAATCTCGCTTGTGCAAAATGGTGAGATATTTCGCGAAATTTTGAAAAAAGTCACCAAGGGTGATCGTACAGTAAACTTTTACCTATTTTTTTATGTTATAATTTTGTGAATGTGTATGTAGTAAATATTAATTATTTAACTTTTACGATAATATATTTAAATAAAAAAAGAAATTCTAGCTGTAAAATGTCGTTGATTATTACTTCCAAACTGTTTTTCTACATAATTCATTTTGATTTTATTTTGAATTTACTATGTAATTTCCCTGATATACTTTTAATAAAAAGTTATGCTCGAATAAATATGTATTTATTTTTAATACTTACATTCAGATGCACAAAATATAATGATTTTAAAAAATAAAGCAAGAAAAATTTATAATAAAATGGATAATATATTTATTTGCTAATCACAAAATAAATTCTATCTTAGTAAATTTCTTTACAATGAATTTATTTAATAGTATTGTGCTTTTTACCTCGATAATTAATCCTATTTCGGTGATACCCTGGAAGTTTAAACTACAATTTACCTTTAGCTAAATTTTATAAATCCTAAAGTTATAATTGTTCAGGTTAAAAATATTTTCAAGTGGAAAATGTTCACGTTTATATTCTCACAAAAGAGAAATAAATATGGAACTTATATAATATTGTATTAAAGTGATAATTGTTAAATCATGAGTTTTTTATATTAATTTTGGTTTGAATATCGTTAAATTAAGAAAATATCTAATTTCATGTTCATTAAATCTTATCTTAACGATTTTAAATTGTTCTTTTACCAAAAAGTTTTATATTTCAGATTATTGCTTTAAAATACATTGTACTTTTTACTGTTTCACTAGTTAGTTTTTATTCATTTATTTTATGTTTTATTGTATAAAATTCTCTTAATTATAAATTACATAAGACTTCCAAACTTAGTCAAATGTCATAAGTGTTATGTAGAATCACCACATGGTGGAATTTGAAAAATTTTCCGATATATATATATATATATATATATATATATATATACAGTCAACCCTCCTATAACGCGGTACTCTGAGAACGCGGTTTCCATATTATGCGGAGTTGAAATCGCGACAGCCCTCCTATAACGCGGTACTCCTACAGCGCGGTTTCCGTTCAACAACGTCCCATCAGTTCTTTTCGTGCACTCAATGAATGGTTTTAACTGGATATGTTTATATAAACATTCAAGATTATCTCTTAGCCGTTTACGGCATCGGTTTCAGTTGTCTCAGAGCTTTTTCACAGTACGTCTAGTTGGTGACCTATTCTTTCTAAAATTTTGTCTGCAACGAATTCTAAAATTCATTTAGCTTTTTTTGTGGTTTATAATTGGACAACATTATACAATACTGTAAGTAATATTCTTCATTTGTTCTAATATAATAATAATAAAGTAATTATTAACCCTAGATTTGCATCATGTCAAACACAAAAGAAACAAGGAAAGGATTAAAAATAAAGTTTATATTGCTTGAAAATAAAATCCAAATTTTAAATAGCTTAGAAGGTGGAGAGGGGGGGGGGAATGTCATTTGTTGCAAAATCAACAAATTTGAATGAATCTACAATTCTAACCTTAAAGAAAAATGCAGATAATCTAAGGAAAACTATGGCAGATGACTGTCCGTTAGGCGTGAAACGTGTTACAGGCACATGCAATTCTAATATGGTTAAATGGAACGAGCGTTAATGATCTGGTTGGAAGACTGTATAGACAAAAATGTTCCTATCAGTGGAAATCGTATCAAGCAGAAGGCACTTAAAATCTATTAAAATTTAAGGAATATTGGGCGTTCTTATGCAGGGCTAGAAAATCATTCGTTTGTCGTGAGTAAAGGATGATTTAAAAAACTAAAAAAAAGGGTGCACATTGCATAATATTAAATTTCAAGGAGAATAGGCCTCAGCAGATGCTAACGCTGCCAAAAATTATAAACTAGAACTAGCTAAAATTATCAATGAAGGAAGTTATTCACCTGATCAGATTTTTAACGCCAATTAGGCGGCAATGTATTGGAAAAAAAAATATCATCTATGACCTTCATTTCGAAATGGAAAAAAAAATTGTATTTCAAAATTTTACATAGAACAGGATCACAACATAGAACAGGATCATCCAAATGCGAAAATTGTCTTCCTTCCTCCTAACTGCACGTCATTAAAACAACCTTTGGACCATGGAGAATTTTTTGCGAATTTTTTGCTGGATTTAGTAGGTTTAAAACAATTGATGGAGAATCCTCATATAATTTGCTGAAGGAAGCAATTTCTTCATTTGACTTAAATCTTCAGATTTATGAGCCCATTGTTATGGTGGTGCGGCCAATATAATAGGACCGCATAGTATTTTAACAACATGTACACTGTAAGATAATTAAATGATAATTTTAATTCATTTTTATGCACATTTCTTAAATTTGTGTGCAGTTAGTACATATTCCTGAATTTCTGCTGTAGGAAAAATATCAAGATCCATTACTAAGCTAAAACATGCCTCCAGGAAGCCAATACGGTTTTAAGAGCAAAAGTAAAATGAGGTTATGAATGAAGTCTTCATAAAATATGAAAAAATGATCTGTTCAGCTTATGTTGGAACTCAATTTCCTATTCTGTTTTCAGATTAATTGTTTAATGATAATTATTTTGATTTTTATTACTTTACAATACAAATTAATTATACACTTGGAAGTTTCTTTATCTCTTAATTTTGAATTATATAAATTCTACGAATTTCTTTATCTTTTTTTAAATATATTTTAAAAAAGTGATCAACATGATTTTACATTAGTCAGCTTATAGCTGCAAAATTAATGCAAAAATACTTAAAATTACAATATTTCAACTTCCCCATAGATGAAACATTATCTAAAAGAGCGATTCTTAGCAGCTTCAAAACAAAAGACAAACATGATAATTACAATAGTTTCTATGAATGAAGCAATGTTTAGGGTAAACTTTCAATTGTCGGACAATATTTAAAAAGTTATAAAATTATGTTGCATTACTGATCCAAAACTGCGAGTAAAAGTTTCAGCGGTCTTTCGCGAGCCATAATTTCAGGTGGAACACGTATTGTTAGCTTTTGGGGAAAAATTACCATTTATAAAATAATAATATTTACTTATATTTTTTAGCCTAATGATAAAAATTTGGCGGAAGAGACGTTTGAATAAGCATTTTGTTTGAAGTAATAAGGTAACTTCACGATCTTGATAGCGATTGTCTGGAGAAGCCTCAATTAACCACTGTAATGCTTCTGGCCCATGAATCCACGAATTACGAAATCAATACAGCAGCCAAGTCCCATAATTTTTACATTATAATGTTTCATTGTCGGCTTTATATCGTAATCATAGTCTATTGTAGCAAATCTTGCTTCAGTATGAATACATTACTATGATTACGATATGAACGAAGTCAACATTAACCACAGCTGAAGAGGTTGATCAACATTTATTGTAGAATCTACCCCTGACAGACATCGACCATACCCTGTACTCAGCATCTACTTGGTGGAGGATACTTTTAAAAATGCTATTAGTAGTTTTAAAACTGCTGAAGTTAATATTTTCTTTGCCGCTTCTTTATGAATCATTTTGTTTCAGAATTTGAAATCATTTGCTTATTTATAGAAAGAAACACTTTGCACATGATGAGGGCTAGAATTTTAAAATTTTTCTAGATGCCTTTAATATATTTATTCAAAGAGTATCAGTCAGCTTCAAATCAATAATGTAAAACAAAATTTTCAAAAAAGTATGTTTATATGTTAATTTCTTTTATTCAAATAAATTATGCTTATAGATTATAATTTTAACATTTCACAATTTAACATTACTTTTAATCATAGTTATGAAAACATTTTCTTCTCTAATTTGTAAATGTATATATATAATGAAAGAAAAACAATATAATTTAGCATTTTTATAAAATGTGTACAATATTATAATGAAATGCATAAAAATATTAATTTTATTTTATTCTTTTGTTTGATCAAGAAAAGCTTAGGATAAATTACATAAATCATAGATAATGTACTTGTATAAAAGAAATGTGATGAACTCTGAATACCATTACATTTTCTGCAGGATGGATGAATGCGAATGTCGGTAACTATGGTAACAATCAACTCCAGTTACTTGAAAGAGTTATTAAGTTGAGCTATTTTTTAACAGCTATAATTTAAAAATCTGAATGATATTAAACTTCATAAAATCATGGAATAGAATTTAAAATTTATGAATTAATATATTTTTCTCTTCTACTCAATCTGGTTGCAAAAAATCTTATTTTTTTTAGATTCGTAGTTTTTCATGAATTTTGGATATGAAGGACTCTTTGAATTATGGAAAAATTCTAAAATTGAATTCTATTATTGAAATTCTAATATTAATGAAATTCATATATATGTATAAATTCCTACTTATTATTAATATTGCAATAGTAATCACAATAAATTTCTTAAGCATTACAATTTTATTTATTAAACAAAAATGTTTATAGCAATTTATTTATTGTCATTGTGTCTACAAGTTCTTGATTATAAGCTTAATGTCAAGTAAAAAAATATTTCATTTTTGTTTCATAGCTTTTCTAGCATTTCTTTTTTTAAAAATTTGCCTTTGCGGATCCAGAATTACAAATTATTTCGGGCAAATGTAGAAGATTACATGTATACAGAAAAGAATTCCGAGCATTTATTTTTGCCATGCAAAGATGATGAAGGTGTCGGTACTTTCATTTTTAAATAAACAATTTAAAGAAACGACCGTTAAATAGATCGGAAGTCACTGTAATTTTTTTATATCAAATATATGATATAGGAAATAAATTGTGAAACGTAATAAGTTGATGATATCATGGTTAAAGTGTTAAAAGGAACAGATAGATGACAATTCTCTCAAAGAATGGGTAAAAATTCAGAAGATCTGTGAAGATAAATTGCAAAAAGGAAGAAATCTAGAAGTTCACTTTACCGACAATGTAACAAAGTTAGGCTCAATGATATATACTTTTTATTCAACTTTTTTTTTTTTCATAAGTTTATAAAAGTAAATTTATTAAAATAATTTGTCATAAAAATATTATTTTTATTATTTTATGAGTTTTGAGTAATTTTTTTAATACATTTTAAAAATATGAAGTGACTATAAGTATATTGGTTTTAACAGAGCGATATATAGAGTTTGGGGCTTATTCTAAAAATATCGAGACGGTATTAGCTACAGATATTGATATTAAGCTTGAAAGGTTTTTTATTATTAAATTAAACTATAACTATTATGAGTTAAAGTTACTTATTTGTCTTATTCATTTCGTTTGAGTATTTAAAATTTATCAATTCCTTGAATTTCAAAAATAAGGATTAATTTAAAGAATAGACATTCGAGTCATTAAACCATAGAAGCAGTTCGAAATTTAAAAACTGACTCTAATTTTTTTGCATAAATACAATATTCAAAACTTAAAATTTTTAGAATTATAAAAGTTTTAAATTAGAATTTCCATAAAAACCACTTTGTTGGAATTCAGAAAAAAAAATATTTTCTTTTCTTTTAATTTATTTAAAAAAGTTAAGCCATTTTTATTTTTATAAACAAAATAAATAGTTAATATGATAAATTTTTCTTAGGTATAATATGTAAGTTTAATACATTTTAAAAGTACTTTTTGAAAAAATATTTTATGTTTTAATACTAAGTGTAAATTAAAAGTTTTAATTTTTTACATTTCACAACTTTTTAATTGGATTTAAATTGGGTAAAGCTTTTAATTTTAAGTGAAAATTGTATTTTGTTTTCATAATCATTTTTACGTGAAAGATTCAAGAAAAGTTTAGATAATTTTCACCTGACGATAAGGAAAAATATAGTATAATATGTCATATTTATAAAGTATGTCGTAGTTAATATCTTTCTTATTGGCATTCAACGAATCTAAACAAAAAAGAAAATATGTTCCTTCACTAAAAGAGAAAATCTGTGCTACAAAAATATTTTATTAAGTTATTTTTATTTAAAAATGCATATATGTACTTTACAATCATTTTTAATAATTAACCAAAAATTATGAATTGTAAGTGTGTATTTTAATATTCTGTTAAGCATATTTCTGCTAATTTTTTTCCATGACGTATATATAAATATACAACTCGCATCTTTCTTTCAAACACGGTTCCGTTCTTATTTTCTAAGGGAGAGGAAACATCTGCGGGAATATCTGCGATAATGATTTGGGTTACGTAAGCGAAACCGGATGATATGATGGGGTTATTTTAAAAATCTTTTACCGATCTGCTCGCGTAGACGTTATTTCACGAAATGTTTCCTTTCTTTCAAAGAAAATACAAAATTAGAAAATATGGGTAAAAGCCGGAAAAATTTGGTGGATGATAAAAATATATAAATTCTTAATGATTTAAAATGAATTATATATTCAAAAAGGTGAAATATATATGCATTGCATTTTCTACTTTTTAGCATTATATTATTCTCTAAAATTGTTATCCTTCGCTGATAATTTTTATAGTTAAAATTTGTTGAAAATTATTTTGTAACATAAAATATTTTGAAATTTCTATGTCATTATTTATTGCAGAAATTTTTTAATCCAAAGGGAGATTCTAAATTTTAAATGAAACTTCAATATATTTTAATATTATTATGTTAATTCCACACTCATACATCTTTATAAAAACATGTAAATAACAAAATGTATTGATTATTTCTAAACTCTTTTATTTTTTCTTTGTTCTGATAAAATTTGCTTTTTTGAGTTGATTTTTTTTTTGCATGATGAAAAGACAAAATCTTTAAGGACTGCAGTAATAAACTAAAGTTGAGAAAGATATTTTATAGGCTGATTTCCATTTACGTCATGCGATGCGGTAATATTAATTGAATAATTATATAATTATTAATATATATTAATTGAATAATTATAAAATATTTCATAATTGGCAGTACTTTCATTGTCAGAACTCAATTTATATTGTGTAAAGATTTAGATGCATTTTCGCTCGGATCATTTTCAGTATTAATTTTACAGAAATTCAAAATAAAACACATGTAGCTGCAATTAATTTCTATTTAATTAACAAATTCACAGTATTTACAGCAAATCGATATATTTCACTATATCACCATATATTTTTAATTACAATGCCTTAAATATTTAACAATTGTGATAGGAAAAACTGTTATGTAAAGATTGCCACCCAATTTTCATAAGAACAGGTGAGAAACCTACCAAAGAATCTCACTAGGAGTTTCACAAATGCAGTTATTTTATTTTTAAGTATATTTCCAAGGTAAACTGAGTTCATTTTATAAAACAATGTTTAAATTACAACAAATTTAATGAATGATTCATAAACATGTCTAAAATGGTTAATATTTTATTTAAATAAAGCTACGTTCTTTTCTGTTGGAAATTTAAGCTACTTAATAAAAAACAAAATTCATTTTTCTTGTTTCTTGAAGTTGAACACGTTCTGAACGCTTAATAAGTCATGCTCATTTTCAAACCTTTCAAATTTGCAGTTAAATTTTTTGAATTTTTACATGCTATTAAATTGAAATGAGTATGTTTTTTACAACAGATATCCATATTCTTTTTAAATTGATCCAAGAAAATCTGTAACACTTATAGTCACTTAAAAACTCTGCAACTGATAGTTAGAAATTAACTACGATGAACAATTTAAATATGGTTTTTATAAATTCACAGTAAAACATAAAAAAAATACTAAATAAAAAAAATTGTAAATATTAAATTCTGTAGAACAAGGAAACAATATCTGTTTCCTTGTTCTAAAGAATTTATAAAAATATATTTTATAAAAAATTTGTTAATAAAAAATTTGTAAATATTAAATTCTTTAGAACAAGGTAACAATATCTGTTCTTCGAAACAATTATTTCGAAGTATAGCAATAAAAATTGTCTTTTTATGAAATGAGCTAGAAAAATTTTAATGCAATTTTCTCATTTATTTTGGCATTCATTTGAAATAATTTTATAAAATTTAGCAGAAAAAATGTTATTTCTGCCTTACATTTGAATTTATTTTAATCTCAAAGTTTTCTAAATGAAATATTTATGGTTCATAGTTTATGTATGTGGGATACGTTGATATACTTTTAGAAATATTTGATGCACAAATTTGTTTTAAGAAATTTTCGCATTTAGGTTAAACTTTTTTTTTTATTAAAGGGAATTCAGGGGGAATTAGAAAGTATATTTGAATATAAAACAATTTTCCTTTTTTCACGAATGAATTTTTTATGAGAAAAATATTATGAGCTTATTTTTAAAAAAAATAAGCAAGAAAATTAAATTTTCAATATTTATTTCCTTTTTCGCTCTTTTTATCAAACAACTGTAAGATTGGCACCAGTATTATATATTTGTGATGTTCTATACTGCAAGTTCAGGTGAATATATTTTCATATTGAGGATATAGTTTTTATATCAAATAGACACATATAGTTTATTAATTTGGTAATCTAAAGTATCCCAGTTGTTTGAAATGATTTTTCTTTTTACTTTAAACCTCGTTAAGTATTAAAAGATTCTTAATTTCACTAAATTCAGTTCATTTTCTTAGAATAATTATTATTTTTAAAAAAATTTTCTTACTTTTCAAACAAATGTATCTATAATAAATAAAGGCTCAATGTATATTTAAGATGTTATACTTATGTTAAATTATTTAACAGACTATTTTTTAATTTTGCATTATATATAGATGCATATATCACTGGAACATTGTAATTTTTTTTTTTTATCATTTATTAGATTAGAGATTTCCACCCGATTTATTTTCGCTACGCATTCTGAAAAATATTAGGCTAATTAATTGGTATTTGGTTTATATTTTGAATTTTTTTGTCTTGCTATATATTGCTCTACTGAAAAGTTCTATATGAAACAAAAGGATCTAAAATGAATTTATGTATGGGATACTTAAAATGTAAATATATTCCACTTAAAACATTTCATTTAAAATTTAATATTTTAAACTGAATAAATTTATAGCTATTGATATTAATTCTTATTTTTTACCATTGTTTCATAGTTCTTCTTAATTTATGCCTCTTAAAAGGTAAATAATTTGACTCAAAAGTGTAATTAAAATATTCATTAACATTCAATATTCATTAACATTCATTAACGCATCTCTCATAAATGCGACTTTCATTTCCACTTTGCCAATTTTCCCCATCATGCTTCATTCTGAGATTACAGTAAAATCTAAGCTTTCAAACAAGCTTCTAAAATCCCACTGTGCATATTAATCAGGCAAAATCAAACAACTTAACAAAGATAAGAATAGTCTAGATTTAACGGAATTATCATTAATAAATTCAAAAAATGCAATGTAATCAATAAACGAAGATTTTCAAAACTAGTTAAAATTTAATCTTCAGTTTGCATAGCTTTACATTGCAAAAAAAATTTCTTTTTGCTTTCCAGTTTTGTATTTCAGTTATGCAACCCATTGTTTTTTCCCGAAGTAGATAGAGCCTGATATTTCACCACAAAAATTTATCAATAGATATATACCTTAAAATTCAATAAAATAGTAAATGTGAAAATTTACAGCTGTTTCTTAGCCCGTTATAAACAATAAAGAGCTCATATACGATAAGACTTAGAACGATAATAACAATAAGGATTTTCTGAGCTGATCATGATCTGCAATAAGACAAACTATAAGCCAACCACATTGTACTGATAATTTGTCAATATTGATAAGTGAATTTACAATTGGCAATTATCACACTAGCAAGCGATCCGTTATAATAAGGCAACCAATCCTATTTTTTGCTTATTTGCAAACAATATTTTGAACTCATTAATAAAGATCATAATATCAGAGAGCGCAAATTACGTATCTATCTCTGAACATCTGTTGAATCCGAAAAGAAAAGGGTAGATAATACCGATTCAGTGTGAACATAGAAATCTTCATTTATCATTAGTTGCCAGCGTGTCTGAGGACGGAATAACATTTGTTAAAATATAAGAGATGTTAAGTTTTTTCATTACAGGTAAACACTGTTACATAGTTTCATTTTAATGTTAAACTTATTTTGTTTGGGCTGTTCATTTTCAAAATGAGCTATTTTAATATTACAGCATGATAAAGTAGAATTTTTATGAAAATTTATTAAAAAATTATTGGAGAATCAATTATTGAATGTTTTTGCTTATATTTTTATAGTATGCTTCATGTTCACAATGCTGTAAAAAATCCTATTTTCAATGATACATAAATTATATACATTTTTTATGAAAATTTATAATATTTTCTGCTTGTTTAATTATTAAATATTTAATTTTCCTTACTATTATTGTAAAAGTTCTATTATAATTGCGATATTAAATTATCAAAAGCTCAATTATTTGTTGTCCAAGATAAATAAACATAAAATTACGATTAACCAATAATGTCCTTTAAAAATATGTATTAACTACATTTTAAATAAATTTGTATTAATAAAATTAACTACTTATTGAAATTGCTATAAACTGTTTCATTCAACATTTTATTTCTGTGAATAAAATTGTTTTTTCTTTCTTTCTTTTTTTTAAAAATTGATAAAGATTTAGAGTACTTGTAATATTGGATTGAGAAAAATTTTATAAAAATACTGAAACATTAATATTTCTTAAATAATTTCTTAGTAATAAATATATGATACAGTGTTAATAAATTGCTTGAAAAATTTGACAAAACAGGGACATAATTTGGACATAGTTAAGAAAAGCATCATTAATAAATGAATTAATATTTTGATAATTAGAAATTTACCCAAAATATTCCTTTTTTCTAAGTATCTCAAATAAAAAATAAACCTATTTCTCTATCAAAAAATGTCAAAGTCATATAAATCTTTTAAGGACTCTGGAAAATGCTTATGCTATGTAGCTAGATTATTAGTTTGTCATGTTAACACTTCATGAAATAAGTAAAGAAAATTTATCAAAAGAAACGTATGTATTATTTTATGAATTTAAAAATTAAGGCTCTTATTTTAAATAAAATATACTTTGTGATTTATTTTTGGATACTTATTATAGTAAGACACAAAATATTTGAAAAATTCAATAGTTCTTAAAATACATTTGTATTTCCGAAGAGTAGCAGACGAAAAAAATTGCATAGTGCTTTAAATAGTAAGTGTGTTCTATTTACTAGCTTTTGATTTAATAATTCTTCTTTTTTGGTTTTAATAGGTTTTAAATATAGTTTTAAAACTGATATTATTCATGTAAATGTGTAGATTATAATATTTCTCATACGAATAAACTATGCATTCCGATTTCTATTTAATTTGTAATTCTTTACACATACTCTTTGAATCATAATTCATTATTAAACACTATTCAGTAAAAATTAATCTAAATGGAAAAAGCATTTTATTCTTTTAAATGAAATATATTTTATTCAATATATTATTATTTTAAATGCAAATGATTTTTTTAATTTTCATGCTTGAAAATCATTTTTACTGGTGCTTAAGCATTTGTACTATGCGTATATAACTGCGAATAATTAGTTCTTTATTTTGAAATTTATTTCCCTTAACTTCACACGTACATTAAGTAAAATACATCTTTATTCAATGTACTGTTGTTACAAAAAAGTAAATAATAGGAAATATTTGTGGTAAGCACTACTAGCAAATATTTTTAATAGTCTACAAATGATAATTGCAATATTTCCATGTTTTAATTGTAATTACTCACTTCAGGTAATTTTTAAAAATATTGTTAAATTCTTAAAACTGCATAAATGCTTGCTTAGATCTAAAATTGAGTATTACAAAGCTATTTGAGAAAATAAAAATCATGTTGCTAGCATTAACTAGTGATAACTTTTTATAAAGAAATAAAATAATTATATTTCTATTTTTATTTGAATTGAAAAGTATGATTTAAACGGTGAATATAATATTAAGAAGAAAATCAAATTTAGTTTATCGTATTCATTAATAGCTTTCGTATTTATTAATATTGTTGAATATCTAAAAAACATTGCTTTGATTTTATTGTATTTATAATAAAACAGCTTTACTAAAAAAATCATTTTGACAGTAAAAAAAAAAAAATTACTGCATATATTTTTATTGACATTTTAAAAACAAAAAAATTTTTATTAATAAAATGTGTGGATATATATGCATATATTTATATAATTTTGTGCTATTTATTTTAAATGAAGTATATGATAATTTTTCATTTTTCTGAACATAATAACTGAGAAAATAAAGTAAGTGTAGTAACAAGCTTTATTTTTCAAAATGGCTTCATAACATACTGTGCTGCAATATTGTTTTTTCATGTATGCACAGATATAGGAAACGGCATCGATGTACTTGCATTACTTGAAAGGTTTTATCGAAAAATTCTAGTGAAATGAATAAGATACTTAATTCACCTTATGAATGACCAGACACAGCGCTGAAGTTATTCATAATAAATTACCATAAATCTTGCTGCGGTGGCAAAATTAAAACTTTCACTGTGATGCTTGTTTCTGGCACATGTATGTTTATTGAACGACGTCTGCTATTTCTTTTGAAGGACACGAATTGTTAATTTTGTTTCCGTGTGTCAAACGAACCGAAGTTCCATAATTTTTGTAACAAATGAAAGAAAAATAGCAAAACTAGTTACAAAATTTAAACATGTTATCTTAACCTGACTGCAATGTCAAAGAACCGGTTTATATTGTTGGGTAATTCTTAAAAAATAATATAAATAGAAAATTCTTGAAAAGAATTGCCATAAGTACGAGAAATTACACAGCTATTAGCGATTATTATGAAATCGAGAGTAAAAAGTCACCTCACCTCGATTCAGTCACCTCATTATCACCTCGATTTAAAAGCTTTATTTTTACAAAAATAAATTTATTGAAATCAAAAATATATATGTTTCATTTTTAGCTTTGAGTGTGTGGCTGTTATTATTAAAATAAATAAATTCTGTAAATTGTATATATTCAAATATTTCTTTTTGTAAAAACTTTTGATGTAATTAATAAAAGACCTCGAATTTTATGAATAATTTATTCCAGATATGGAAATAATGATTAACAAATAAAAGTAATTAGGTTATTAGATAAAAAAAAAAGAGGAATGAAATGTATATCAATATATGTAGGAAAGCACGATAATGTGTTTGCAGCGCTGCAATTAATGTTATTTTGTTAACTATTTACCATAAATGTAAATAAAAAGTTTTTTACGAAGCTCTAATGTAAAGCTTTTTCATGTATTAAGCACTTGAAAAAATTCTTTTCTTTAAAAAAAAAGTAAAGGGTATTTTAATTAAAAATTAATGTAGAGACATAATTAAAAAGGTATTAGGATCTTTTATGATTGAGAGGAACATCATATCTACTCGTTTAATGCTGAAAGTTATATAACTTATTTTGCAGTCAAAATTCTTCCGAATAAAATATTGATGATAATTTTGTAAACTCCATAATTTTTTAATGAATAAAGAATATTTTAACTTAAAATTTAAGTATGTTTTGATTTTTTTATAAAACCAGACATTTATTTTTAGTGATTAATACACAAATATTAAAAAATTCTTATTCTTAAGTAAAATATTTTGCTTATACAATTTATAACCTCTTCTAAATTTAGTTTAATCTAATCTCCATTTTTCAAGTCAATAAGTATAATTTTAAAGAACTCATTAGGAATTTTAAAAAATATACAATTCTCGTTAGAAGATATACAAACAAATTGGCCGTAACTTGGAAATAATGTTTATAATATCACTTGCTTAAAAAAGGGCAAAAACAATTTATGTACTTTGAAATTAACATAAATAGAGAATAGTCTAAATTTGATTAGATTAGATTCCAAAATATTTCTCAACAATTACTATAAACTCTTAGAACAGCAATACAGATTTCTCTCAGAAATTTTTGAAAATTTTTCTTAGAGATTATCTCTTTCCTGACCCTAAGAACGAGCAGTATGACAAATAGCAATGGAATCCCATATTTTGATTTTTTCTTCGCTTTAAAACAGATATTTGTCTGAAAATGCTGTACATTTTAATTCTATATAACAGCAAGACTTCTATATCTAAGTATATTTTTCCCCTCATACTAAAACACCATTTCATTGCATACTTCTTTGCAATATTTCTTTTCCGAGTATTAGAAAGAAGATTTCGAGTGTTTGCTGTTCTATGTATGTAATCACGCCGAGAATCACTCTGTAAGGCAAACTGAAGAATTTCAATGAACATAGTAAACCAGAATTTAAAATATTTATCAAAATCAAGCCTTTCTACTGATGTAAGCAGAACTCACAATGCCGATCTTCAGCATTTTGTGTAATGTCAATGTTAATACTGCTCTTATAATAAAAATGCACACATATCTAACTTGAGATTTAATTGCAGCTCTCTTATTGCAATATGTCCTAAGTCCCAAAATCCGATCTCTGCAGAAAAGGCAACTCTTATCCTGCCTCTATAAAAATCTTCAAGATACGAAATAATGAATTATGAAGGGGTCCCAAATCGGTTTTGGACGAAACGTTTGACATTTAATCATGTTGTTAAGACTTATTATCATTGGTTTGCATCTAAATTGTCTATAGGTCTATTGAACAATACTACTGGTTAATGCCATTTCGAAACTATTTTTAAACTTTATCTATCACAAAATTATTCAATAAATTTCATTAGTAGGAAGGCGATAACTCTTAAGTAGTTGGTTTTAAGCTATATCATATTCATGTAAAGCAGCGCCATTGTTTTGTATCAAATTATTCTGTGTAACTTTGTAACATATTCAACATATCTGAATGCAAAAGTTTGGCACTAGTTTTTTATTGATCTAGCTCAATTTTTCATTTGTTTATAACTTAGGATCCCATAAAAATAATTTTTACATTTGGGTAGGAAATTTTATTACCAACACAAATACAAAAGTAGGAAGTAAATACAAAAACATTAAATGCTTTTGTCAAACTCAATAAAAAGCTTAGGTATATTGAACTACATTTTGGTGCGATTAAGAGTTCCTTAAATATAGTCTATTTATCTTAGGGAAATGGTTTGGTTTGATTTGTTTATCTCTTTCGTATGTTAATGCAATGTGTCCCCATAAATATCCCCTTTTGCAGAAAGGAATATTTATGGGGACACGTTGTTTATTCTGAAATATCATAAGAATCCTAATTATGTTGGAATTTGATTTTGGCATGAATTTCTTTGTTATTTCTTATGAATCCAAATAATTTTAACAGTTCTGAAATTTTTTTGTATATAAATCTTTGTTTCCAAAATTTTATTGTACTTAGACCAAACTTTTATCACCAAATCGGTCTCTTCGTCCTTCCAATTTGTATTCTTTTACCATTTCATACATTATATGATAATGACGAGAATCACAGAAAACTATTTAGTATTAAATCACAATAAATGCAAAAAAGTTAGTTTGCCAAACTGATTTAAAGTAAAGCAGCTTAAACTTATAAAAATCATAAGTTGCTATACTTATGATTTTTTAGACATTCTGCCGAGAATTGAACGCATGCAAAAATGTAATGCAAGCGGGGAGTTAATGAGAAAAATATTTAAAACTTTATCAATCAAAATAAAATATACTGGAAAAATATTTGTGGATTTTTACAAATATATATATATATATGCATACATATATAACTTGTGTTCGGTTAAAATAATGAAAAAAGTATTATGTTGTTTCATATCGCAAGGAAGCATTTAATTGGAATGTGTATAAAATTATTTATTTAAGTAAGAAAATATTAAATACCATAAAAATATAATAAATTAGACATACAACACAGAATCAATAGAATTTCCATCATCTTGTTTCATAAAAAAGCCTTTTAAAATAGTTCAGATTATTTAATAATCTTTACAATTAAATGAGCAATATTTTAATGAAATAATATCTTTTTTGTGTTTTTTACTTATAATTAATTTACATTTTTACCAGGTAAAATGATTAATTGATTTGTCTTACAGTTCTTTTGGTTGGGAGTTTGACTTCTGCTGAGGATTTTTCATTGGACAGTGATGCTGACATTTATGAATCAGCGATCAAGGCCTTAGAAGAATTAAAATTTCGCCAACTAGCTGAAAGTTTAGATATAGGGGGAACGCCTGAAATAATCCAGAGAGCTAGTAGTGTATGTTATGATGAATTAGGTTGTTTCGATAAAAATGGCACATTCAAACATTTAAAGCAACTTCCAGAACCTCCAGAAACTGTAAACACTCAATTCCTGCTGTATACGCGAAAGAACGTGCTACAGCCTCAGTTGTTGGATTACAGGAAACCGGAAACAGTAGTAAACAGCAACATTAATCCATCACTACCTCTCATATTGATAACTCATGGGTTTGGTGGTAAAAATAATTTGACATGGGTATGGTCCATGAAAACAGCATTTTTAGAAAAGGTAAAATTTAACCATGCTTCTTTATAAATACTCTTCTACTTTAAAATAGATGTTATGTGTTGCCATATAAACATTAATAAAATATGAGTAGCATATTATATAAATAGGAAATGCTAGTATGTTATTACAAAATACTATTTTCATTAAATACTAAAAAAAGCAAATGCGATTAAAAATTGTATAGAAATAGAAAAATATACATCTTAACGTTTAGTTCATATATGATGATTTCAATAATTAATATTCCCAAATATTTATTCAATAATAAGTGAATTTAATACTTAAAATTTTTAAAATGAAATATATTAATTTTCAAACTCATTTAATATTTTAAAATTAGTATTAGAATAAAGGTATTTTTTACTTATTTTAAAGAAATGTAAATCGTAAAATTTGAAATTGGCTTATTCATATTTTTAATTTGAAACCATGCCATGCGCATCACATTATTTAAAAAATCAATGAATATAAGTAGTTTTGGAGTTAATATATTCGATAGTGAGTTTACTTTACAGCTGAATTCATTGATGAAATTATTAGGAGATGATTCATTGAGTTTCAATTTTTAGAGTTTCTAATATAATAGTTTAATTTCGCTTAAATTAGGTTCGGGAAAATGTAATCCATTATTTTTTCGGTAGACGTAGTGATCGATATCTCGTGAGGTATCTATCAAACAATTTCAGATTTATGCTCGTTGGAAAGGTGACATTTGACACTAAAATATCCTCTTGCGGTTTTTTGTTTGATTAATTCAGTTACGAATACAAGATTTTAAAAATGGAAGACAACAAACAGAAAATTCGATACATTTTCGTTTTTCTCTTGTAACGGCGAAAAAGATAGCCAGGTGGCTAAAATTGTGAAAGGTGTTTATCGTCCTATATAAGACTGTAACAACCAGTTACGTACAATTTTTGTTTCGTCGATTCCGTTCGGGTATTTTTGATGTTAGAGATGCACCTCGCATGTGGATACAGCATCGTCGAAAATGTCTATAAAATATCAAAAATGATCGAAGTTAACCGCATGTCAGCAGTCATAACGCGCAAGACCTAAAAATCTACATGAAAGCTGTTTTAAACCTTTTTACAAAGTGAATCCAATAGAAGTTATAGAAAGTTCAAGTAAAAATAATGGATTTCTTTTTCCCCAAACTAATATTTGATTATGAATTGTGTGTATAATTGATAAATTATATTCTCACATATGTTTTATTTTTCTTCAGAAAATTTTTTATTGCTAGTTATTAGCTCCATTTATTCTTTTTCAAGGGCTGCACATCTTTATACTAATGCAGAATTAATAGATTAATTTTTGTACAACATCTATAACATACTATAGCTTTACAACAGAACATTCTTGGGATTCTAGATTGAAATACTAATAAAAAATATGGATAAAGTTTTAGACAAAATTGAAAGCGCGAAATTGATCTATATCCATTTTTTTTTCAATTTTTCTAGTCTAAATCGACTAAACGAAAAAATAAAACGCTAGATTTTAAACTTTTTAACTGAGATAAGGCTTGAAACGATGCTTTCTTAAATCAAATTGTATGCCAAATATTTTGACATTAGTAGACAATTTTGATTTCTTATTCGATACAAAACTCCTCAAATCTGGAAATTTGAAGTTGATGAATTCAAATTTAGTACAAAAGAAAATTAAAAACAAGTTTTCCTATTTTTCAAGTAAATTCAAGAATACAATAAAACGTGTTTATTTAACTTTTCCCAATTTATCATTATAATTAAAATCTTGATTTTTCTCTAGAAAATTTTTTTTCACACTATATTAATAGATTCACGTGCTGTTTAATATTAGTAAGTTTTTCTCTCATAACTATTGGTTAATCGAATCCCTAATTTTAATTTAATTTATAGGCAAACAATAAAATGTAAATCATAGTATAATTCCTACAACAAAGAAATGCTTGCAATCGTAATTTGTGAATTGATAAACATGATTGATATGCGTTTTCCTTTCCTTAATGAACTGAAAATCAAACAATTTCAATTATTACAAAATGTGGTTCAAATGTGGAGCAAAAAAGTTATATCACAAAATGAAATAAAATAGAGATGCTTGTGTGAATCTCTATTTATGTTTGTTGAATCAAAATATAACTCCTTTTTTCTCTAAACTGAAAACCGCCCCATTTTATTATTAATACTTTTGCATTCAATATTTTTAATCCGTTTTAATATTATTTTTTGATCACAGTTGTATATTCTTATAACTATTGAATTTGAGTCTAACAAAATTTACAAAAGAATTACAAGTTTATTTAAAAAAACATACTAAAAGAATAAATTAAGTTATATTAAATAAACGATAAATGTTACATATTTGAATAAAATTAAGTTATTAATTATGCCACAGAAGAAGTAACTGATGCAATACATAGATCTTCCTTTTTTTAAGTAAAACATTAAAACTAATGCTTATTTGTAATATTTATGAGCAATTCGATAAGAACAATTAAAATAAACATACCTTTGGTGGCTTTTATATACTCTATGTAATGAATTATACCAGTACTAGTTAAATAAATTTTACAAATTCCTGTCAGCACAGTAGAAATCATTTCCTTTATAAACTAGCAAATTATATTAAAAACAGTAACAATAGGGTGATCAGCAAACGTGTTTTGTTAGTAAACTACCATTTATAAACAGATTCGTTGACAATATTTATTTACTGTTTACGTAAGACTTGTAGTATTTTTAATATAAATAATTACTTATTTTTATTAAAAATAATTTTATAATTTTAGAAATAAATTCGTTAAAATAAATTTTAAATTTTAGAAATAAAATAATTATAAAATAATAATTTTAGAAATAAAATTATTATAAAATAATAATTTTAGAAATAAATTCGTGTAGTTTAGTGTACTAATAATTCTTCATACACTTTTTTTAATCAGAAGGGTTTGGGAATTTCGAAGAAGCAAAATCGATTATAATAATATTACAGTTGATTGAATGTGATGTAATAGGATTTTAAAACTCTAAACTAATTCAATAAAAAAAAAGAAAGCCAAGTTCTTACATTGATTGGTCAACGCTTTGATTTTTATCTCAACAGTCCTTAAATTCTAATCCCCACTCCGGCGTATATATTTGCAGGAGTTTAGAGTCCATTTACAACTGTAGATGCTAAAATAGTTTTGCCTTCAGATATAAAACAACATGTCGTAGAAAATAATTTAAGCCAAATAGTCACAGATATATTCGTGTCCTATTTGGATTAATGCTAATATCTATCAATTATGCAATATATTGAAACATTTGATAATAATTTTGACAGAGATTTATTATAAATGAAAACATTAAAAATATAAAGTAAATAAAATCGATGCCTATCGATTCTACAAATAAAATTGTGATAACTCATCTTTTCATAAAGTCAGTTAAATTAAAGATGTTTTTAAAAACTGAGCTTGCAGTTCCTCTATGAAAATGCATCCTCAAAGATAGCATTAATATTTAAAAAAAATTCCAAATATATTTGTTACTTTTTATAAAAGGTTTTGATCACCATTTTATAATCAATGAGAAATTAACATTGGGCATGAAATTTAAATGTATTACAAATACTTAAGAATTGGAAAATTAGTGTTCATGTTTATTGACTGCGGAAGTATCAATAAAAAAAAATAAATAAATAAAAAAAAACATTGAAAATTTCAGAAACGTGCTTAAAATAATCCCATTATTTTAATTTTACTAGTGCATTTAGTAATGAATTCAGTAAAAAAACAATTCAATAAAAATATATTTCCAATGTTAACCGGAAAAGTTGTCATTGAAAAAAATGGAAAATATAAAACTATTCTGAATGGGAAAAAAAAGCATTATTTGTGACGATTGTTAAAATGAAGGAAGTAGAAAATATTCAGAGCATATATATATACATATTAAAACAAGAAATTTAATTCCAAAAACATTGAAGCGAAACGTAATCTCCTAGCTTACTTAACTTAATTTGGCGGCGTTATGCATCATTAAATTAAAAAGTTAAGTATTATTTTGAATAAAAATATTCCAATGAAGAGACTACAATAAATTCATTAAAATAATCAATATAAATAGTTTAAAATAATAATCTACATCATGTTTGCCAATTTTGTTAAAATCTTTTTTTTTTTTTTTTTTGCTGGTATTAGGAAGTTTTATTAGATTATTTAGTTATGGTTATTTTCTCTGTATGCATTTTTTAAGCAAGTTATTATAAAGTTAAGAAACTTAGACATTATTAATTTAAATGGGGAAATTCGTAAAAATTAAAAAAAAAAAATATGTGCCTAACAATCATCTAATGTTCACAAAATTCTGATATTCCGATTGGCGCTTTATTTTTTAGAATATTTACATGAATATAGAGTAATTTCTTGAAATGCAACAGGGTTGAAGTATTTTATTTGTGAAAAATTTACATTTTGCCAAGTCTAATTGTAAAAAGTAAATGTGTTGGGAAAATATATGTAAAGAAAAATATATATTATAAAAGAAATCTTTATAATTCATTGTACTAAAAATGATCGTTTAATATATGTGACTTAGACAACATGAGAAGTCTACTTTTCATCCTAGGTTAAAAACTTTATCTACTACATATGTTTTCTTAAAATAAGTAGAAAATAATTAATAAGTAGAAAGTAATTTTACATTTATGGAACGAGTTGCTACTAACATTAGGAATATTTCTTGTATAATCACGCATATTCTTTAAATATGGTTTGATATCAATTATTTTAAAAAAATTTCTTCTGATAATAAATAGATGAACCATTGCTCTGATAAAAATAAATCCAATACCGGGATATTTATTATTTACATCTTTGTTATTTTGAACAGAAGACTTTGAAAACTTTGTTAATTAATAATGCCACAATTACAAAAACTGCAGCCAAATTTATCTTGTCTCAAAAACTATGGCACTACATATTTAAGATTACATATAATATATTGGTGCAGGCTATAGTCTCCCATTCGTATTAATAGCTTAAATTGTACTTTTTACTAGCACATTTTTAAAGATATGAATCATTTTAAAATGTTTAAAGTGTTTATTTAAATATTCAAAATTCATAAGCCTCCAAAGTAAAACTTGTTACTACTAGCAGTTATTTGATTTTTTTTTTTTCAATCTAAATTTCGTGTATTGTCTTCAAAAATGTAGGTTTGGCGAGATATGAGCTGGTAGAATAGAATAATGCTAAAGATGAATATTTAAAATTTTAAATAAATATTCAGGAATAAAATATTTATGATATAATTGTCAAAATAATAGAAAAAAATAGTAGCAACAAAAGAATATTTGAAGATTAAATATATTTTGTTCAATGGAAATCTTAAAATATTAATAGTTAATTGAGTCACGACCGTTATATAGAAATTTCCATTAAAAAGAATTTCAATTCAACTCGGTAAATTATACGGTTTTTAAAGCCTTTTTAATTTCTCATCATATTAACAGATTTAAAATAAATCAATGACCTATTCATACGCAATGATAGATTTAGGGATATGAAAAAAAGAGACATGCAGAAATTGGCTACACCTATTTATAATGAATCATATAAGTACAACTTCAAGCGCCCAAAAATGAGAGTTTACATCCAAATAAGGAATAATGTGGAGTTTAGAAAAGTAATGAAATAAGAAATTGTTACTGTGAAAGATTTAGTTGCATCTAGAATTGCATCATTTTGAAGTTGTGTGAAAAAAGCATTAAGGAAAAATGTTTTTTAGTGAATTTTGGTATCTGCTTAGGAAATATTGCTCACACTGTAAATAATGTGTCTATGAAATATTATTATGATCAATTTCAAGCAGTTCCGGAAATATAGTTAAGAAAAAATGTCATAACGTATATCAAAAATATGTTTTCGAAACGTGAGACTATTATTTTTATTATTTCATATTATGCTGAGTTTCACAAAGTTAACTATATCATAGTCGCGATTTAACCATAATCTGGTACTCACATACTATCACGTCGACTATTAAGAACATAAAAAAAAATATGTTGCCAAATGTTGCATATTTTAATCATTTCTCCAAAATGCAAGAAAAAAAATCCGAGCTACTAACATGTATCTTCATTGAGACAGATTAAATTTTTTTTAATTCTTATCTCCAATTTTTTAGTTTGAAACTAAGAACTTGCATGTGCAAGAAATAAAATGATGAAAAAATGAACTGAAATACACGCAAAAAAAAAAAATATATATATATATATATAAATCGTGAATTGAACTGAAACATTTAGCTAGATATATTTTGATTACCGGGAAATGATTGAAGGAAAAATGTGTGGATATCAATAATCTTTAAGTCATTAAAATGATGGGAAGTACTTTAATAACAAATTTTTTTCTCAAATCTCAGCACATCTATATTATTTTGTGTGGTTACTATTCAATTAGTCGCCATAGACTGTTAATGAAAATTAGTATTATGAATATAATAATTTAGATTTCGTTTGAAATATTTAAAGTAATTGACTAGGGAAACGATGAAAATAAGTACTTAAAATGCTTAATAAATTCAAATTTTAATGAATGATTTTTCAATAGCTTCATTAGAAATCGAAGAAAATTTTACCTCGTTTCTAATTAATTTTTTCTTTGGCTATTTTTTGACGCCAATATAGATGCCAAAATGTTAATAACAAAATAGAAGCCTTAAAATTATATTAGCTAAATTGCTAAAAATACCTTAATAAAATTGGTAAATATTGAAATTTCATTGGCAATACTTACCGCCAAAATTTTATCGAAGCTAAAGGGTACTCTAATCTACACCGAACATGAAATTGAATTTTATGTTCAAAGATTTTGATTTGAAACTAATAAAAAGTTAGTAATGTTAAATTAATCCAAATAGATATCGTGATAATATACTAGATATCAGAAATTTCTTCCAACTGATTTAAGTTAAATCTTCATTGTGGCTTTTATTGAATAGAAACAAAACTGATATTATTTAAATATTTTAAAATTAAAGAAGATTATAATTTTTTAAGATTTAGAAATTATTTGTACATTAAAGATTTTTCTTTATTCATTTAAGAAAAGTATTGTCAACAAATTTAAATTATTCATTCAAGGTTGTTCATTAAGAAAAAATTGTATTGCATGTGGTTGTAAAAAACATAAATAGCTCTGGATATCAAAAATCTGTCTCCCTTGTTTCTAAACAATTTTGCCCACTTTTATGATCACTTTTAATTTTAAAAACATGTAAATATGTGTGTTGTCTTGTAAATATATTAAGAGTTTTCTTATATTTCCCATAACTTTTTTAATTATTATTAGTGACGGTACTTTTCCTTGAAAGCTATGTCACTTATTTTGGTGTTGAGGAAATAAGCCTAATAAAAAACATGCCAAGAAGCATATATTTAATGAAAAGCACCTTAACGAGGTACCTACCTTGAAAACCTGAAAAAAAACAGTGTCAGAAATTATTTGATATTTCGCAATTCATCTTTTTCTCATTATTTTCATTGACGTACTTTCCATGGAAACGAGAAATTTCCGATGTATGTGAAAAAAATCATTATTTGCTACTTTTAATTCCGTTAATTTGTATTCATTTTTCTTTTTTTATTTGGGGGGGGACGTGAATTTTTATGTTGCCATAAGTAAAACAAATTGGGGCCCACTCATCCCATTTAAGGAAGATTAATATTAATAATCAAAAATGTAATAGACATATGAATTTTATTATTTATATTTGCACATTTAGGCATTTACGTATTGACGCCACCGGACTTAGATATTAACCCCAACGCAGTAGTGTTTGAGCAGAGGCGCCAATAAAGAGCAATGTTGTTCACACGCAGATATTTTTTGGATTCCTTTTTGCCTTGTTGTTTGCCTATTTTTAAAGCCCTTTTTTAGTGCTACGAAAATGTGTCTTCGGGATTTGCCAAAAACTGAAAAAGATGCAATTTTATTTTATCAGAAACTAAATATTTAAAAAAAAAAAAAAAAAAAAAAAAAAAAAAAAAATGAGTATCACTTTGCATGATATGAAACTTTATTTTGAAAAAAAGTTGGTTTTGGAAATTAAGTTTAAGACAGTGTGATCAGCAAGTTGGACTTAGAAAAGCAATTGTTTTGAAGGAAACAGAACTCCATTTTCTTCAGCTTTGAAATTCATATACTGTTAGTGCGAGGAGTTGAAGTCATTTAAATTTTGTGAAAAACAACTTGATTTATTTGATAAAACTGTTATTTGAGGGAACAATTACATCCATGAATTGTTTACCTTGGATATGGAAAATAAATCTAATAAGAAGGAAGGAAGGTAGGACCAGACTGCATTATGGAAATTGATGAAAGTTTTTTTACTAAACGTAAAAATAATTGTGGTCATTATAACGCGAACAGTGAGTGTTTGGTGATATGTGTAAAAAAACGGTACTTACGTATTATCGCAACCAGGGTTGGCGCGATTTATATGTTTGAGTAAGAAAGTATGAATAGAAAAAAAATGTACATTTATTAATTACAGATAATTTTTATTACAGTTTTTTATATTATTTTGTTTTAAAATATAAAATAGCAATTAAACCCTTCCGGTGTCGAATTTGAATAAATTGCAGAATTATTTTTTCGGCGAAAAATCTTTTGGCTATTGCTTTTAGCACTGATAAACCATTTTCGCCATTAACTTCGTCACCTATTTGGCGATTTATGCGAATTTTGGCCTGGTTGAGTTAATACTTAAGTACCAAAAAAACATAAGATTCATTTGCTGTCACTTTTACTAATAGAACTGGCTTTAACCCTTCTAAATAAAAAATATTGAAAACATTGCAGATAGTAGCAAACTTTATTCTGACAGTTGAAAAGGTTATGAAACAAATAGCATAGAATAGACGACATTAGTTGTGACGTCATATCTAGCAATTTGTTTACAAACATTTGCTGTTAAGCGCCATTTATCATTGAAACTGCCATAGACTTCGGTGATAGATTTTTAAATTGTTATTTTTGAAATTGATATTCATTATTTAAGGATAACGTGTTTGCTAAAACTTTTAACCTTTTGTTTGCTTAACCTTTGATTCTCGCCAAATTGTAGTCACAGTTAATCACCAAGCTGAGCAAAATCCAATCGTATTCTGGTTGCAACAGAACAATTTATTGTTCTGTTCCAACAAAATCGATAGCCAAACAAAAATCTCCAAGTTTGTCAAGAAGGCACTCTTAAATACAATATTAAACAAATGTTTACATTGTATTTGTTTGGAAACATGACTTCACACTAATGTCGTCAATTCCCACATACTAAAGTTAATCATAAATACAGTTTTGTTGATCCTGATACAGGAGTTTACACACAAACAGTTGAGAGAATGTGGGGCAGTGCCAAATGGAGGAACAAGAGACACAGAAGAACAGCGAGACATCATTTAGAATCTTGTTTAGCAGAGTTCAAACGGCGAAAGCAGTAGCAGGTTATTGAAAATAGAGACTTTTGAATCTATTTAAACTCTATATCGGCCCATTTTCCACCAAAATCCTATTGGCTACTTTGATTTTAAATAAAGTGTTTTGATTTAAGAGCTTTAATTTATGATATGTCGCAAAAATTTTAGGTATAGATTGGCGACACTTAAAAAACTTCCAAATTTGCAGCTGCGGTGGTGTTAATACGTAAGTACCCACATTTATTACAAATTTTAGAATCAGAATAATCATCAAATTTCAAAAATCGGTTAAATTGCGCTTTTGGTCCCATACTTCCCCAACTCGCGAATTTGATGCGCTTTTTCACGCATGTTCCTTAATTACTCGTTTATTTTAGCCTTTTCATTGATCGCTAATTAAGTTTCACTTTGAAATAGAGGTAGAATTTTCGACACGGCATCGGCAATTTTGAAAACGCGCATAGTAAGGAACCTAAAACACATTTTCACCCAAAAATCTCTAAAGCTGACGTTGCCGAAATACTTATCTGGTTAGCCTATACTTGAGGGTGCCCTCTTGATTCTAGCCAAGTTATTTTATGCATTTTATTTGGTTTATAAGGTTTGCTCATTTTGTCTTCATAGAAATTTCATTATGTTTTGGCCGCCATAGCTGTTTTCACGGTGCTCTGCACAAACAGGAATAGCGCCAACTAAAAAGTACCGCGGGGGCACCCTCAAATATAGGGAACAACTTTGACATACCCCCACCCCCTAAAATAACGCACCACATCTGGCATTCCTTACGAACTAATTAGTGTTGCTGTTTCTTATTTTGGTGTTGCTAATTTAGGTTTTTTCAGCTGTTAGGTTTTTGCTGTTGCCAAATTTAGTATTTTCTTGTATTTTGTACAATTTTTTGAGTTTTTTTTTAAAAAGTTTTTTATGTATTAATTATTTGGATTTAGCTAGAATCCATCTTGGCGAGAAAAAAAGATGCTAAAAACAGGTATTTTGCTTGGCGAGAAAAATGTCGCCAAATTTCTAATTTGGGGGTATATCAAAGTAGTTCCCTTCGAAGTACTAGAAGCATCGTATCATAAGAAAAGATCGCATATGTATTAAGATTATGAAAGATATAGAATATACAAATATCGATAGATGAAAATATATGATTTCATATCGATAAAACTATTCATGCAGTTTCTTTAGATTTTAACTTTATGTAATTTGTATAAGAAGCTCAGAGGCATAGAGGTAGCTTTTGGCACTCCCAACGCACAGGTTCCAAATATAGTTTTATCAATTATCTAATCGGCTTAGTTTTTCTAAATAAAGGACTTTGTTTTGTTATTTAGGTAAAACTATACTTTAGGGTGCCCTTTGGTGAACTTGGAGATTTTTTTTAGCTCCATTCCTCTTCTCGCCGATTATAGTGCTAACAGGTATGGTTAAACATTAAAAAAAAAAGTCCGTTGGATTTTCAAAATTTTAAAAACAATAAACCAATCAGAGCCTCGATTGGATCTAAAACAATCAGAACATGATTCGGTTGTGTCTAGCTTGGCGATCAATCACGATGACAACTTGGCGAGAATCAAAAGGGCACCCTGAAGTATAGTCTAATCATTACATGTTCTGTTAATAATTATTTATGATTTGTTGCTAAGGAGAAAAGTGTACGGCACATCGTAAAGTCCTTAAAGAAAACGAATGATAACTTCACTGCAGAGCTTTAAAGAATTCTAAAAATTTATTGATCTATTATTTACTTCAATAATTTATTTATAGTTGAATTTAGATTTTTATATCTGTAACTAGAAATAGGTAATGATAATCAATAAAACTTTGAACTTTTTTTTTTTGGTGATAACAGACAAAATTAGATTAAGATACTTTCAATTAAATTTCTTAGTGTGAAGTCAGCAGTTAAAAGCTGTTATATTTGCTAGGATTTGTATGTTGCAATTAGACTAATCAGCGATTGCTAATTTTAAGATACATGATAAGAAAAAGATATAAAAAGACAGATACTAAGAAAAAGGATATAAGATATATTCTAAGAATGGGATGTGTAATAAGAAGGGATTAAAAATGAAGATTCTTCATTTTTAATCCCTTCTTATTACACATCCCATTTCTTAGAATATATCTTATATCCTTTTTCTTAGATTAGAAATGAAGACTAAGAAAAGGGATTAAAAATGATTAAGTAGTAAATAAATAAATAAATATGCATATTTCACATATCTTTTACTGTATCCTTTTAATGTTACATCATATTTTGCGGCAGATTCTATTAATAAAATTAAAACAAATCATAACTGTCCAGATTAAGTATTTCATTCCTGGGAGTACTCATGCATCGAAAATCTGCCTTACCATTAGATAAGTTCACGGCTTTCACTCCTCATCATCCTTCTTTCCTTTCTTAGAGCGTTTACGACGTCCTCCACTTTTCTTTCCCTTTCCTTTGGATTTCTTTCCTTTAGATTTCCCTTTTTTTCCTTTGGATTTCTTTCCTCCATTGGATTTCTTACTTTTTTTGGATCGACGTTTATGTTCAGAGATTTTGCCATATCCTCCCAATCTTGAAAGGGCGCTACCAGTTCCGACGGATGATTGCTGGAATAAATTAGTAGGACATTCCACAATATTAGAGCTTACTAATCCAAGACAGTTAGTATCCATTTTAAAGATTTTCTATTGATTCTTGAAAAAATTTTTATTGTTAAATTTAAGATGTGATTGAAAAAATTACTTGATGAAATTAAAATTTAGAATACGAATACAAAATTAATGTCTTGCGTATAAGAGTGATATCATATCGCGAGCAACGTGGTACAATAAATGACTTGTATCGCGTGGGCAATTTCAACTCTGCCATATAAATTTTAATTAATTATTTTTCGAAAAATGAATGAGTATTTACAAATATACAACTACTTAGTTTTTCTAGAAATTTCTGAGAAACAATGAAAAATTGATTTCTTTGTAAGTTGTCTGAGCATTTAATCCTTCAAATGCTATCAATACATTAAAAACATTTATTTATGAAATAATTTTTGTTGGACATTATTTATTTTCTCAATAGTGGCAATTACTATCATTTCTGCATTTATTTCTATTTAATAATACTTTATTCCCATTGCATTTTGAGTACTATTTTAGTAAATTTTAAGAAACATGAAGAATAATAAAGTTGAAATACAAATTCAAAATTTGTAAAACTCTACCCATTCTTACTTTTAGTTATTAAATTTTGGTAACATTATTGGTTAAATTGCGGTTTAGGTCCCCTTCTTCGTTAAATCGTAAAATTGAAGCACTTTTTCGCGCATGCTCATTAATTACTCTTTTGTTTTAGCCTTTTCATTGGTCTCTAATTAAGTTTCACTTTGAAATAGCGGTAGAATTTTCGCCATGGCATCGGCATTTTTGAAAACGCACCAAATAGGGGACCTGAAGCACATTTTCACCAAACTATATTCCCCTTGGCAAACTTGGTCATTTTTGTTTGGCTATAGATTTTATTGGCGATTTTTGCTGGCACAGAACAATCAATTGTCCAATTGCAATCAGAATACTATTGGATTTTGCAAATCTTGGTGATCAATTACGACCACAACTTGATGACAATCAAGGGGGCACTCTAAAGTATAGGCTAACCCAAATTTTTATAGTTTGGTATGCATTAGGTATACTTGTCATTTACTTAACCTAAGAGTTGGATCCTAGCAGAATCCACACTCTTGGCGCGAATAATTTTGGTTGGCGATAAATTTCTCCAGTCTTGGTAATCTTTCTTTGATACACTAGATATGATAAACCTAACTATTTCTGGAATTCTTATTTCACTATTTTATTCTCCCTTGTTGTTTTTTTTTTCATTTCGTCACCTAGGATGTTGGCTCTTCTAGGATTTTACCTTATCAAAGAGACTATTTGATAGAATTTTCTGCCAAATATTTCCACCAGATGTTGTGAATAAGATTTATATGATTTAGAATGTGCCAAGAGGTACCTTGTGAAGTCAACATTTTTCTTTAATAAGGTTTTACATTAGTTTTGTTGGAATTTTTATCAAGAATATAAAAATTGATTGACATCTGTAGTTTCATGTTTCCGTATCGATATTAATTTGTTGAACAAACTGTTTTTTTAAAATTCTTAATTGTTTAATTTATATTAAAACATATTGTGTAGATTTGTTATTTTTTCGTGGATTTTGCTTTATTTCAATTTTAGATTAAATGGTTTGGCAATGATATTTATGCATTAAATTCTCACAAAATTTCGAATTTAATCATAACTGATTCCAGTTCCCCGTTAATCTGCGCTTTAGGTCCCCTACTCTGCCAACTTGGCGATAAATGCACCAAGCGTGGTAAACCAGACGTTTTTATACCTAATGAGCTCTTTATGGCAACCTCCGGAGGAAATCATTTGCGCTTTTTAGCGCATGCTCATTAATTGGTTTTTTCTTTTAGTATTTTCATTGGTCATTAATTAGTTCCAGTTTGAAAAATCGGTCATTTTCATTGGTTGCTAATTTGTTTAAAACCGTTAAAAATCGTATTCCATTATCGCCATGGAAACAGCGTTTTTGAAAACCCGCCAAATACAGGAGCCACAGCACACTTTCACCAAGTTGGCAGAGTAGGGGACCTAAAGCGCATTTTCACCCAGTTCCCAAAATAGAAAATCACCAAATTTTCATGCAAGATTTGAAAAATATAAATAATAAAAATATACCAACAAAAATATTTTTCAGCAATCTTATGGCATATTATAAGAATGTAGTTAATAATGTTATAGACACTATCAATAGGATAGACTTTAATTAATAATTTTTCTGAGTGATCTGTTGTTAAGTGACTTTATTTAATAACAGATCAATCGATATTTATGCATTATCCTACGATTATTATTGCCAAAGAATGTATCGATAAATGTTGAAAATTGTAATTATTTTTCAAAATGCGAGAGAAAGAAACAAAGAAGTTAACTTATGGTCTTCATTGAAACAAAAGATAAAAACTTCATTTTTAATTCATATTCTCCAATTTTATTATCAACATGCTTCTAGAAAATGCTACCATAAAGCAATTGTCATACAATAATAATAAGCAAACAAAAGTATAAAAATGCTTGTTTTCGTTTGCCTCTATGTTTTTAATTTTACATATGCAGTATACTTTTACGTGTGGTTTTGGAGTCATAAAATCGATTGAAGGTACCTTTTGAAAAATTTCATTCTTAATTATTGGAAAGGAATTTAATTTATGACGTCTATTAGGTTTTAGCAGTGAACTAATAGATACCGCATTAATATTCTTAAATAACATTTGTTAAAAACATAGAATGGTAATTTTTGTGAATACGAATTTCGAAATTGTGTATTCAAAATATTAATACCCATAAATCATAATATTTTGCATCATAATTTATTATTTATTATTATTTGCATCATTATTTTATTATTTAATTAATTTAAATTTAAATTTATATGATTTTGACTTTTAAAAACACAAATTGCTATTTCTTTCAAACAAAAATATATATAGAAATTTAAAAGGACAAATTAATCTTAATGAAGGCGCACTGCTTTCGAAGGGAAGTTATTTTTAAAAAATGAGTATAAATTTGTCATACGAAATAACTAAGCTAATAATTTTGGACATAGTAAAGCATCTATTTAGAATCAATCTATAAAACAATTCAATAATGTGTGAGTAATCAATTTTTAAAATTATTCTGAAACTAATTCAGAATTAAATTTAGATTCCTTCCTTTCCTTTTCTTTTCTTTTTCCTTTATTTATTAATCCAGCAATGGAAGGAAATTTTTATTTATTGTAAATGAAATTGTCATGTATTTAAAAAGGGAAATCATTATAAATTAAACATCCAGAGATTCTAAGCAAAATATATCAATTTCGGTTGAAAAGTCTACATTTTCGGATTATAGAGACTATCATTGTCATAATTTTTCTTAATTTCTTAAAGCTCATGAAAAGCATTGAAAGCATTTAAATTTGAAATCTCTTAAAAATTAAACGTTTAGTTGAAAATGTTCTGAAAAATTGAAATCCATGCGATGAGCTAGGAAAATAAGCTGGAATCAGGCATTATTATCAATAGAATATGAAGATCGAAGATAATCAAATATCTATGGTTAGGGTGCTGTTTCTGTTTTTAGGTATAATGTACATTTTATATATTTATTATAAAAATTTTAATTCAAACCTTATTTTGAATCATGATACATAAAATGTTTCTCACAAAACTCTTTAATTTATTGAAAAATTACTGTGATAGTTTTCCTTTAAAGAAATTATAATTATAAATACTTAAGTAAATTAGATTTTTAAAAATTAAAAATGTCCTAATTTAAGGAAATTTTTTCCCAAACAATGGAAACCGTATTAATTTATATTCAAAAGGAATTAAATTGTTTGTCTATTATTAGATCAATTTAAAAAATATTATAGTTATATATAATTATAAGGAACTACTTTGATATACCCCCTCCCCCCCAAATCGGAAATTAGGAGACTTTTTTTCTTGCCAAGCAAAATATCTGTTTTTGGCTCCTTTTTTCTCTCGCCAAGATGGATTCTCTCTAAATACAAATAATAAATACATAAAAAACTTAAAAAAAAAAAAAAAAACTCAGAAAATGGTACAAAATACAAGAAAATACTAAATTTGCCAACAGCAAAAACCTTAAAGCTGAAAAAACCTAAATTGGTAACACCGAAATAAGAAACAGCAACCCTAAAAAGTCCGTAGGGAGTGCCAGATTTGGCGCGTAATTTTTGGGGATGTATATCAAAGTTGTTCCAATTATAATATTTATATATATAACTATATAATATATATATATAACTATAATATTTAGAAAATATTATAGATTATGTTGTTTAATAATATTTATTCTCTCAAAGTAGTTACAATAAAAATGGTTTTATCAATTTAGCATGATACGTATTGAATGTAAAATATTATTACACAAATTCATTTTTATTACTTATTTTGCTTTTAAATATTCAGAGAACAAAGTGTGGATGTCTTTACTTTGTATTTTAGTTAGATGTCAATGTTATCATCATTGATTGGAGTTTGGGAGCACGTGTTCCTTATTACATCCAGGCGACTGTTAACACAGAGCTTGTTGGGGCAGAGGCAGCCGTTTTATACTTTATAATCAAAGATAAACTGGGTATCTCAGAGAAAAACCTGCATGTCGTGGGTTTCAGTTTGGGTGCCCATGTCGCTGGTTTCGTCGGAAAGAGGATGCAGGAATTACGTGGTACCAGACCTGGAAGAATCACAGGTTAGTAGTCTTTGCCATGATATATTTCTTTCAGTTAAATCTTTGACAATCGTAAGAAAAAGTACCAAAAATCTTCCATTTATTGAACACTGAATGGAAGAATTAAGTAGTTTATCGTTTTTTGTTAAGTAATTGTTAAAAACTTTATATTCTCAATTTCCTACGAAACTTTTAAAATAGAATTATTCAAACCTTAATTATTCAGAATATATTCTCAGAACAGATATCATCTTTGAGTTTTGAGGTGAAAATGTGCTTTAGGTCCCCTACTTGGCGTGTTTTCGAAATCACCGATGCCATGGCGAAAATTCTACCACTATTTCAAAGTGAAACTTAATTAGCGACCAATGAAAAGGATAAAACGAAAGAATAATTAATGAGCATGCGGGAAAAAGCGCTTCAAATTCACGAGTTGGCGAAATAGGGGACCTAAAGTGCAATTTAACCAATTTTGATAAATTGCGAAACTAATTTGATTAAAGAATTAAAGACTATTTCTATCCAAACAGCTTACTCAATGGAGGACACGACAGCACTAGCATGACAAGAAAGTTAACAAAAAGTTTAAATAATACGACTGTGAAATGTTATTTCGGTACAACTTTGATATGCCCTCCCAAAAATTACGCACCAAACTGGCACTCCCTACGGACTTTTTAGGGTTGCTGTTTCTTATTTTGGTGTTGCCAATTTAGGTTTTTTCAGCTTTTAGGTTTTTGCTGTTGCCAAATTTAGTATTTTCTTGTATTTTGTACCATTTTCTTGTATTTTGTACAAGTTTTTTTATATATCAGTTATTTGTATTTAGCGAGAAACTATCTTGGCGAGAAAAAAAAGTCGCCAAATTTCCGATTTGGGGGGGGGGGGTATATCAAAGTAGTTCCTGTTGTTTCCTTTTCGAATATAACAGATTAGTTATGAATACGATTCTGCACTGATTGATTAAGAGACACATTTGATAGATTTTCCGCAATAGAAGCCTTCGAAGCACTAGAAGCATCGTATCATACGATCAGATCGCATATGTATCAAGAGTACGAAAAGATATAGAATATATAAATATATATGGATGAAAATATAAATGATTTTATAACAATAAATATGATTAAAATTATTCATGCAATTTCTTTAGATTTTAACTTTATGTAATTTGTGCTAGAAATTTATGTCGTGACAGTGAGTTTTGTTTAGTTTAGTAATTTGTGTAAAAACTTCTGGTCCGTCAAAAAATAAAATTAATGAATAAGTTAAAAATTTTTACAGATGTTTTTGAAGTTATTGACTATTGTGAAAATTAATATTCTAAATAATTATAATTTTCATATTGTAATTATTAATAATTTTCACGTATAAGAATTGTTAAAATATGTATATTAACAATACTTTAACTTATTTATTGAGACATTTCAGTTAAACTATCATTTTATAATTAGTTGGTTTTTATTCGAAATATCACAAAATATAACATATTCGACGAATAATTTTATTATTTTATAAAACATCGATGTACTTTTTAAATGAAGAAATCTAAGTTTACAGTTACAGTACTCAGAAATGGATAAAATGACATATACCATAGTTCCTTTATAATTAATTGCTTGCAATTGCAATTTTTCCAAAACAATCTGTTGACGTTGACGCATGAAATTATTATTATTATTCAATTGTTTTTGTTTTCCTTTTGAAATGTTTTTCACGACTTCTTTTGTGGAGGATAAAATAATGTATCAACCAAAGAAACGAAAGAAATAATAAAGTAAAAATTTATTATAGTTTATTCAAGAAAAAAGCGTTCTTTAGAAACAATAGTCTATAAATTTATCTCTACTACATCTACAAGTGCTGAATTTTTATCACTGCAAATATTTACACTTTTATTTAAAAGATACAATGTTAAAAATATGTGCTCTTAAAAAAAGGATAATGTTAATTCAAAGAAGTTTGGCTATGGATGTCAAATAAATATGGTTATGTAATGTTTTTACCTACATTGTCATAGTTTTAAACATGTTTTCTTGAACAAAAATTGTTCAGAAGATCTGACAAAATTATTCATTTCAATAGAAAATATTTTGTTTTATAATATTTTATGTAACCTTCATGTGACCTAAGTAATAAAAGTACAGTAGTAAGCTGTGAAAGTAATTTTCTAATGCATGGTAAAAAAAATACATGCATTATATTAGGAGTTGGCTCTAAAATAGTTTGTCTTAATTTTATAATTTTAACTGTGTCAACTTAATTATCAAAAAATTTTTATATTTTATTTATCTGAATAATAGAAATTTTGGCGAAATCCATGGTTGATATTTTTTATTTGCGCCAATTTAATTGTAACATTATATCTTATTATTAGATAGAATTTTTTCAACAAAGAAAACTTAGAAATAGAGATAAATGTTTTTACATACATTCTTACTTTTATGTAGAGTGCAATTGCACTTTATTGAAAAGTTTATGAAGGAAGAATATTTTTTGACTTATGAATATACAATTTATATACCTTCACTACTGATTTTCGGTTCACTGTCCTCTCATAAAATGATTGCTTTGATCGAATCAATATATCAATGAAATATTATAAAATTGCCCTGATCTATTTCAAAATATTGGCTGTGATCCAAATTTCAAGATGTGAATTGGTAAATGATCTCTGTCTGATAAATTACTTCCCGTGTAATTCAATTACAAGAAATTCTATCTGCACGGTATTCAAAATTATTTGTCACGAATCTAATATTTTTCAAATATCATGAACTTTGAAAAGAAAAATCAATTTATTAGTGAGTTTAACATTATTTTAAAATACATTAAATATCATATTTTAATAATTTATATTATACAGGAGCTAATATACTCTGCTGATATATTTTATTTGTTTTATTACCCTTATTAAACAAATGAAAATGCATTAAAGCTACCAAATTATATCTTTATACAAATTGTCATTTGAAGATAAAATTCTTATATATCAAGTTAGAAATAATAGACAAGTTTTAATTATATGTTTGATTTTATATTTCCCTATATATACATATATATATATTCTAAAAAGCACTAATATAAAGCACTAAAAAGCGCTATATAATAAAAAGTATTTTGTCAATAATCAATATTTATTACGTCAAAATTTTTAATACTGTCAGGGAATTTTATATTTTTGTATCTTAATTAACTCACTAACTCATTATACTTGTCATTGTATACTATTCATATTGTCTTTCACAGTAACTCATTAGTCTTTTGATTTTATTTTCACTATAATTTTAATGACAGAAAGTCATTTGCTTACCTTATTTTATAACTAAAGTAAACATTATTGCATTAGTTGTACTTAAAATTAAATAGTTGACGAAAATATTTATCATAAATTAATTATTGATATTTATCGTTAATTGCTGATATTTGCACAAATATACTTTAGCATTTTAAATTTCGCTGATATAAAGAGCTAAAGAAAAAATATTTTGAAAATTTAGGTAATTCAATACCTATAATAAAAATGAAAGTACAAGTCAATGAAAATGGATCCAGAATTTGTATAGCGAAATCACAAACATGAATATTTAAGTGATCATGTTAGCACTAAAAATCCCCATAGTTTTTCCTATTTATTTAACAAAGAGTTGTAAGTGCAATTGTACAAACAATAGTTTAACCCTATTATTAATGTATAACCACATTAAAATATTTACCAAGTTGGTCATTCAACAGCATAATGATAGAAAGAGGCACCATTAAGTCATCCAGTTGTAGAAATATTAAGTCAACATGTTTAGTTCATACGCCATTAAATAAATATACAGGGGACATGCATCATGAAACTTATGTTGCATGTCTTCCGTAAAACATAAAATACATATCAATGCTAGAAGACACATGTCAGCGGATGCTATTTGCAATTTAGGTAATGTTGATAAATGGTCACGATAATGTAGAGAATCCGTAAAATACAAAATATTACAAGGGGGTTAGATTCTAAGAACTGGAAGGATATCCGAATGAAAAACATTGATTTATAATGCTATCCTCCACACATAGTTAAATACAGATCCTCCACGCACGTCAAACACAGAAGATGTTACATAAGCAGATTGGTAAGGGGCGATATTCCATCTTTATTTATATGATGTTTTCAATACTGATCGAGGTTGTAAGCACTGGAGTTGTGGAATCATGTAATACGGCAGAGCACTCACTAGATGAAGAACTTTTTTTCTTCAGTCTTCAACGTAACAAAAAGATGATTTAAAAGTTATTGTGGAAGAATAATCACTCTTACCACCTTAAGCTTATTCAAAGGTATTTTAACAAATGCTTGTTGGACAAGACAATTATGTTAGCGAAATATCAATGTTCTTCTTCCCTTTAAAACTGAGTGATGTTGTTTTTGTTCCACCAGCAAACTTCCCTGTATCTAGCTTGTTACCTGAATTGGGCACTATCAGTTAATAGACTGCTTCGTAGTTTAGTAGAAAGAAACAAGCAAAAGATTCCTTAGTACTTGATCTACCACATTCACTTAAGGGACATTGCGACCACAATCGATTTAATGTGCTCTAACCACTTAAAGCTGTGAGGCAATTGTGCCCTTTTTCCAATATATTTAAAATTAAATTTGCTAAGTTGGAGTCAATGATTTCTGTTCTAACTTATCTCCTAGCATTCAAAAGCATCATTTTTGAACAATTTTGTGTTCTCAAGACAATTCATATAACCAGCTGATTTGTCTACCGACGAAAAATATAAATAAAATATTATAAGATTCTTTTAAGAATTCTTAGATAAATCTATATAACGCATATAACTTGACTGACACTCTTTGAGAGAAGTTTCAAGAAAAACACACCTTTAACACGGTAAAATATTATTAGTCAGAAATGTGACTCATTTTTTAATACAATCAAAGAATAGAAATCATTTAAAATATTTTGCATCTAATAAAATTAATTAAAATGTAATCATAGGTATATATATATATATATATATATATATATATATATATATATATATATATATGTATATATTTATATATATATATATATAATTAATAAAAAAATATATGTTCATATGAAGGGGTCAATATTTATGTTAAATTCAATTCTTTGGTGCTGGTAAAATGAGCAACAAAACTTCAGAAAAAAATTTTAAAGTGCTAATTTCATTTTATCCCAAAATATTAATTTTAGTGTACTAGTTATTCAAGTAATTTAAGACAATCATATTTATGCTCAAGATTAATCTTCAAACTTTAAAGCTTTGAGACTGAATCGTACACTTGAAAAATTATCTTATCAGTAAAGTAGTGAGTATAGCAATAATTTTTATCACATTCATTCATTTTGATAAATTTTCCTTAAATATTTTAAAAGATTGCTATTTTTCCATCCACTTAATATATACTTCATACTTAAAACTAGAAATTAAAATTATTGCTAATTATATTTGATTTTTTTTATGTAGAGACACATTATTGAGGTAAATAATTTCGTAGACAACTCTGGATAATTATTAATAATTAATCTAAAATATTGTTAAATCAAGAAAGTTGAAAAATAATACAGTTTTTAAATTTTCTGAGGCTATCAGCATACATACAGAAAAAATACTAAAAATATATCTTAGAGCTTTATACTTAAAATTAATGGAGAATAAAATAAATTACTATAACTATAAAATTTAATTGTTTTCCAAGCGTTTCATACAAATTTTTAAGTATTTTAATAGTCTCTATGTGTTATTAAGCACCTTTATTTTATTTTCTTTCTTGTTAAATAATAAATGGTTAGTCATGTCTTATAAAAATGGGTAGATATACCCCTTTTTATAAGACATGACTCTGTCACATGTCACCCAAAACATTGAAAAAAATCATAAAATTAAAAAAAAAATTTTTGTACCTTTTAGAAATTCAAAATTAGGGATAGTTATTATTGCTAGGTATATATCACACTAAAAACAACAGTATAATTTACGAACTCTGTAAAACTGAATCACTTTTAATGATATTTCTGTCAAAAAATATCATTAATGCATACAATAGTATAAACAGTCTTTATAAAAAACACTAAAACACATATTACAAATTAATTATCTTATTTTAATCCGGACTCTTTCTGTAACCTATAACACGCAATTAATCATATAAAAACATATCATTACATTGAAATACAAATGAGATTTACTTAAAAGAATTTTGATTAATGGTTTCATTACATTTTTTTTAAATAGATCGTATTTTCCCCTCTGGCAGAAAAGTTGGAGTTTAAAACAAAATACTTTATGCTCAGCAATATTCTTTTTGGTTGGAACTATTTTACGTAAGAGTACAATGGTTGCTGGAGTTTCTCCAAGAAATATTTCTTGCAAAATTTCACTTGGAAGTTTTCCAAAGAACTTTCACCGTTATTTATAGAAGTATGGCTGTTGCAAGTGGTTTTCTAAATATTTTTCATTGAGTTGCTCAAAGATTTTTATTTACATAATGAAATCAACTAATAAATGCTTGACTTTTTAATTTATTACAAGTTGATACAATAGAACAGAAGAAAATAATTTTTGTCTAACTATTAAGAAACAAAATTCTAAATCCAATATTAGTGTAGGAACACAAAAGACGCCAAATAATGAATTTTGTTAAGAATATCTGTTTAATGAAACATGAAATCATTTGTTGGAACTACTTGGTAAATATCGTGAAATTCATAATATCTTGAGTTTCTAACAAGCTAGAAATCAGAAGATACATAGATAAAAAGCTAGAAAAAAAATTTTTTTTTAGAGACGTCAAAACATTTATCTTATCTATAGCACATATTATATATATATATTAATATTTACATTTATTTTCTCATACGACGAAGGATAGTAAAAATAAGAAAATTTGACACATGAATATCGTTGATTTTAGAATGTTTTAGCATTTAAATACTTGTAATGATCATGAATAAAAAAATTTTTTTATTTAAAGTTTTTTTTATATATTTTAATCTGTACTATCTCATATTAGGAAAAAAACTATTCAAAGACAAATATAGTTCTCACTATGAAAGTTTTATGAGTGTGCTTAAGAAAGCTATAAAACAAGTGAAGTTATACTTGCTAATTCAGGATTTTATTTTTTTATTAAAACTTATAGTGTTTTAATATTAATTATATTATTTATTTTTATATAAAATCTTTTTATGTTCTGCAATATAATATTCTAATACTTAGTCACAAAATATTATGTTGTTTTAAAATTTAAGATATTTTTCGAAATTTATCTTTGAACAATAAGAAGGAAATATTGGATATGTTTATTGTACACTTCCTATGATATAATACATTTTGAATTTTTATTTTTCCAAAAATTTATTGAGATTTATAGCTTGTAAAATGTTATACTATACAAAAGCATATAAGTTATTAAAAATAATGAATAATAAAACTTAGAAAAGTATTCAAAAGTATTTTTTTCAAACTGTGTTTTCATCTTCTTTTTAAAAGCGTATTATTCATTTTGGTTGTGTATAGCATTAAAATAATTCCAATTTCTTGCTTAATTTGATCGGGTCTTCATAAAAGTATTTAATAATTCAATGAAAATAAATATAATCCAACTATATATTTATACTAGGCATAAATTTATAAGAAAATAACATGCGTAAACAAAAAACACAATTAAAAGAATCATGATTCGTACGAATTCAGTGTGTCTGTGTTGAATTTTTTCAAGTTATCAGACTCATAAGATTAATTTAAAAAACTATATGCGGAAAAGTCTTGAATGCTAAAAATAAACCATGCAGATGCTTCAAAATTTAAACAAGTACCTCAGTAGGTTTCATTACATTTCCTTCTGCATTTTAAGTGAATGATAAATATGCACTTTAACATATGATTTTTGCAAATAAGTATAATCCCATTTGTCACGATTTTCGATTTTAAGTAATGACCCTTTCAATAGCATATCTTTTAACAATTTATCTTTCAAAATTTTCAAAACATTATACGAGATTTTGCTTTATTTGTGTAAAATATTAATATATAATTCATTTTGACTAAATAATATAAGCAAAACGCTACAAGTAATTAGATGTAAATAGTTATTAATTTAGAAATGGTAAAGCTTAACTTATTAAAAATGATGCGTAATACTTTCCATGTAGATATTTAATAATTTGTAGATATTATTCACTGTATATTAATTTCATATAAATTTTCAAATTTAATTTATCATGTTGTGTGGCACATCAAATTATTCTGGTATGATGTAAACATATAAATATGAAATTGAAAATATGTGAACATAATTTTCTACTTAATTAATATAACTCTGGAATACTAATACTTCTCGTTATATTAATATTATTGACTTATGTATTTTAGAGAAAGATATTTCCATTAAATTTCTTAAAATCACCGCTAGTTGGTGGTTACCGCAATTTGTGTCAAATAGATAAACCAATTATTATCAACCGTGTTCCGTGAGAGTTTTTCCACGTGTTTAAACTTAAGATATTGATATGATTTGTGTTAAAATTTTGATTAGCAATCATATTTTTAAGATTGAGTTACTGAAGAAAATATAAAAAATCGGATTATATCTCTTTTTTTCCTAGAAATTTTTTTTTTTTTTTTTTTTTTTTTTGTTTTAAAGATCAAAATGAAGTCCAATGTTTGTTTGTTTGTTTGGTTGGGTTTTATGGCGCAAGGAAAATAAAGTCCAAAGAAGACTTAACTTTTAAGAGAAAAAAGAATTAAATATTAATCGAATCAGTAGAATTTTAATATCTTAAGAAAATAAACCAAGAGATCCAAAGGCATAGAAATATAAGTTGAAAAAGAATTTCGTTATCTGTATTAAAAAGAACTAAACAGTTAAGAAATCAATTTTTTTCTCCAAGAGAAAATAAATATGTCCCTCCGTAGCTTAGTAATATAGGACTGGGTTTTCCCCAGCATTAGGTTCTAGGTTTGGCCCCAGCCTTGTTGAACAATGGATAATGTGTGTTACATATTGCCTGTCGATGTTAGTACATGGGAATTTACGGGGTTTTCTTTCTTGCGATGTGTGAGTACGCCTCGTATCTATGAAAAGTCCTCCTGGAATGTAATTTGCGCTATGTATATTAAAATACTTTAGAATGTTTTTTGGTACTTAGAATATCCACTATGCGTTGACAAAGCGGAAATAATAAAAGACTTTAAAATAAGACATAATTTATGAACTGCTTCTGATCAGTAGGCTATTTATCAAATGCTTAACTTACAATAATGTGAACGTACAAAACATTGAACCCTTAAATTATTTAATCTATTAACATGGCTTGAAGCAAATCATAGCGAAAATAATTTCAATGAAGATAAATTCTAATACTTTTATGCTTCATTATGAGCTTAAAACCAGTCGAGCAAAATTGATTTTTGAATGCTTTTCGTCCAAATAGGCTTAGATCCAGCTAGTCCACTGTTTGAAGATTATGGTGGAGAAGTTCATCTTGACAAAGACGATGCAGACTACGTGGATATTGTCCATACGAATGCTGACCTTTTGATCTACGGAGGCGTGGGCATTGAAAAACCAATAGGACACGTCGATTATTATCCCAATGGTGGGAAAAGACAGCCTGGTTGTGGAAGCACCCTTAAAGGCGCATTAGTTGATATGTTTAGTGAGTAACAATTTTATAATGAATAAGTTTATATTGATTAAATTCATATAAATTAAATAATGAATTTATTGGAGACTCCATATGTCAAGTGATTTAAAAGGTTTCTATTTATCATTTATAAATAAAATTTGGAAAACAGGAAGAAACACTCTTCTTTCTTTAATTTATTTATATATGAATATGTTACCGTGAAAGACCGAAATCAGAGAATGTCGACATTCACCGGTGAATGTCAACACATACCAAAAACGTTGGTGAAAGACCGTACAATTGATTACATTTCTTGCACTTTCGGACCATCGCCGGTATATGTCGACAATCACAGACAAGCTTTGGTGGAATTTGAAAAGATGATTAAAGAGCTCGAAAAGGAGATAACAGAAGGCAACGTCAACAAAGAGGTGCAGCCTAGAGCACGTTGTGTTTTGCTGGAACACAAGGTCAACAGAGAGGCGAAAAGATAAGAAAATGCAAATCTGCATTTCTCCTCTCCGGATACGGAGAGATGAAACGCATATTCAAGATTCACCATTAGTGCATTGTGGATGTCGACATTTGCCGGTGTAAGTGAGAAATGAGGATATCTAGCAAATATTTCGGACATACACCAAGCGACTACGTGAATGTTGACATTCACCAGCGAATGTCGACATTCTCCAGATTTCGGACTTTCACGGTAACAAATATATTATTAAGCATAGATGGATCTATTTTTTAATTACCTGAGCTATTTGAAATCTTGTTATAGCTTTAAACATGTGTATTTTAAGTCAAATCTGGTGAATAGTATGCTTTGAAAATTATTAAACAGCTGATGATATATATATTGAATATAGTTTTAATAAATTATATCTTGTATCCATAAACTTCATATCTCGGAAACTATCCTTATGAGGAAATAGAAATCTATTATCAATAAAAATGTGTAAAAATTTACTACAGTGTTCCAAATTTTATTTGCCATCTTGTTAAAGAGCGTTTTTTGAGTAAAATAATTATTATATTGAAAAAATTATAAATATAAATTTTTTAATCTGATTTTATTTAACGAAAATTTTAGATAAATTCTTTACTTTATTCGCTTTTGAAGTAGGGATGTTTCGTATCCATCTTGAAATACCATGCAAATATGAAAAAATTATTGCTATTATGAAATGCAATGTTACTAAAAATGATCATTTTTATTTTTTAAAAAAAAATGCCTTTTTCAATGCTTCTAAAAAATAAATTTGTAATTTATCAAATTGTAAAACTTATATGCGAAGAAGAAAACTTCATAACTTTAATTAATAAAATATCTAATACTCATTAACCGTAATGAGCAAATTAGTTATTTTTTTTTTTTAAATTGGATTTGGATGAAAAATACTCATTGATTTTCTCATTTCTGAATACTTTTTAAATTAATTTTTATAACTATATAAATATGTTTGAATTAGTTCTATAAAGTTTGCTTCTGCTTTTTATCGAATATTTTTTGAGTATACGTCATACAATTTTGAACAATATGAATATAACAAATAGTATTTGATTTTTTTCTTAATTATTTTTTACATGAATTTTAATGTTATAAACTTAGATAATAAAATACTTTTTGGTTGCATTTTAAATTTTCTATTTCAGAGGGAAAAAGAGAGAGGGCATGTAACCACGAGCGTGCAGTTCATTTGTTCACTGACTCAATTCTGGCTTATACCCCCTGTGAATATACTAGTTATAGGTGCAATAACTATGAAGACTTCATTTTAGGTAAATGCATGAGTTGCGCCGAGCCGTGCGGAAGAATGGGATACAGATCATACGGTTCTGGAATATATTATCTAATGACTAAGGATAAACCACCATACTGCAGTAAGCATCCTAAACTGAACTATGAATAATTATAAATACTAATAATTATTAATAAGCACTAATAACTTTTAATAAGTACTCTAAATTAATAAATAATGAATAATTAATAAATATTAGAAGCGAAATATTAGAAGGAAATCATATAACATACAATCGAATAGACCGCCTAACCTGTCTAGTGGTTAGCGTAACTGACTACGGATGGGGAGGACTTGGGTTCGAATCCCGGCTGGGGCATGGATGTACTTTCTCTTTCTCTCTGTGTTTCTTGTCCTTTCCTCAGATGATGGATGAATGTGGCCCGCTCTATAAACGGGTTTGTGGTGGAGTGGCGTGGGAGATGCTACTCGTTCCTCCGTGACTTGGTTCACAGGTGCCCACCGGGTAACGATAAAATGAGTAGCAATTTCTGGCCATTTTGCGACTAATGGGCTGATGTACTGTAATTGCTCAATTTTGTCCGCCATTAGGAGTAAAAAAAAAAAAACAATCGAATAGAAATTAGGAAATGTAATTTTTAAATAGCCGCAGATTCTATAAATTATATTCTGGAAAAGTAATTTTATTTACTATCATTTCTGTCAAAAAATCCTTTGTTACGTTACTAATCATGCATTTTGAAAGTGGATTGAGTTGGAAAATGCTGTTACTTCTAAATTTCCAATTTGGAAGTAACAGAGTTTTCCAACTCAAATTTGAATATTTGATGCCAGACGTTCTGTAAAAAGCTGCATTGAAAACGAAGGGAAACACATCATTCTCTCCAATTTTCTTCTTATTTCACTTTTAGTTTTAATCGAAGCTGTATTCTTAATTTTTAATATGCCTTTTATCGCTATAAAAGCTTATTAATTAATTGTAAGATATTTACCATAATTCTTATTTCTTTTCAAAAATTCCTGTAACTTCTGGAAGCGATGTCTGGGTTGATTATTTCATCAAAACGATTAAATATTTTTGATATACCTAATAAGAGAGAAATATTTTCCATGAATATAACTTATAAACTAAGAGGCCACATTTAATTTACACTGCTAAATTTTTGCAAATATGCTTTCATTTTCTTAAGTGACTTTCTTAGTATGTATTGCCTCTCCTTGAAAATATATGAATTATTTTTGTGATTAATGCGATAAAAGCAGATTTATAAAGCAATACTTCTTACATTCATTTATTACACTCTATTAATAAGTATTTGGACACCTATGCAAATGACGATATCAGCGGTCATAATATACGTCACGGCCTCTGTCGGTATATATCATGTAGGAAACACCATCGGCATTAGTCGCATGCAAGATGCCGCACAGTTCGGAGCTCTCTGATTTCGAGAAAGGTATAATTATCGGGTATCACAAATGTGATCAATCCTTAAGGGATGTATCTAGCGATCTGAAGTATCTAAAATCGACTGTGGCCTATATGATTCAGAAGTGGAAAGTGAGCGGTAATTGTCGGAGTGTGCTCTAAGTCGGCCCAAACTGGGAGATAGAGACCTACGAGTGCTTCCCAGAGAAATTCGGAAGAACTGCATCCAACCGCGAGGAGTTTTAACAGGCATCCGGGAGTATTGTTTCAATGAATACCATCAGTAAGGAAGCATATCTACTTGATTTTCATGGTCGTGCTGCTGCCCATTAGCCTTTGATTACAAAGTCCAACCACGCTTCTCAGTTAATGTGGTGCAAAGCACATTGGACCGCAGATCAGTGGAAAAGGGTTCTTTGGGGTGATGAATCAATGTTCACCCTTTACCGTTCGGATGGCTGAGTCTGGGCCTGGAGTCTGCCTGGAGAACGTCTCCTGCCAGAATGCATTGTGCCAACAGTCAAGTTCGGCGAAAGGGGAATTATGGACTCGAGTTGTTCCTCCTGAAACGAACTGGGACCCTTTTTCCACATTCATAATAAGCTCAACGCCGTGCCTACTGCACTATTTTGGATGACAATGTGCGTCCTACATTGTGGCAGTTTTACGGGTTGGACCCCTGTTACTTTCAGGACGACAATGCCAGTTGTCATGTTTCGAGGTTAACTAAGGTTTGGTATAGTGCCAATGGAGTTCATATAATGGACTTGCCTGCCCAAAGCCCAGACCTGAAGCCTATAGAGAACCTCTGGGACGACTTGAATCCTTGAATTAAAGGCTGCACTACCGGGTGCAAAATCGGTGAAGGAACTTGTATGTCTACTCCAAGCCTAATGGAAGACAATACCACTAGCTGTTGTACCAAGACTTGTGGAAAGTATGCCCCGGAGGGTTCACGCTTTAATTGCCTCTCGTGAAGGCTCTACCAACTATTGATTTTGAATAAAGTTAGTTTTTCTTTTCTATCACAGATATCCAAATATTTATTGGTAGACAGTGTATTTATTCATTTAGTATTTTTACTTAAAGCTTTATATGCTGATTACACAGAAAGCTTTCTAGTGAAATTATATAGTCATAAAGAATTTTATTGATATTATTTTTAATAATTTTCTATGTCATGTGTTAATTTTGTACAGCTTTATTTGTCTTTTAAAACAATCATTGGAAAAATCAATTCATTATATAATGTCTAAATATATGAAATAATATATAAAAGATCTCTTTTTCTACTAATAATTATATCACACTGGGCAGTATTTCTCAAGAATGAAAACAGTTCCTTTTTAATTTAATCCTTTAATAAACATCGTAGCATTTTTATGATATTCTATTTATAAATTTTATATGCGTGAAGAAAACGCATTTTCTAAGCTCTTTTGCGATAAACTTTAAACGTGTGCATTGTTTTTCAATAAACATTTACAAAAATTTCGTAAATGTTATTTCCTATTATGGTATTTCCAAGTATGCACCTACACTAGCTTTTATTGCACTGGTTGTTGCGGAACAGGTTTCAGTAAGATAATAAGAGCATATAAATTATTTATTTTCTCTATTCAAAGTTTTTGAAAAGACTTACGGTGCATTATATTTTACAAAGATGTAAATTATGTTTTTATTTGCCCAATTGTTAGTCAATTGTAATCGCAGTTCATATCTGCACAATTATTTCCCACTGAAAAATGATTCAAATATAATACATTTTTATTTTATCCTAATTTCAAACTGAAAAAATATTATAAGAAATTAAAATCTATTTTAAAAGATTAATAGATTCGTTGAATTATCAGATAGTAAAATTTTGCTGGTATTGATACTAAACAAAATTAATTTTGTATTTGTAAATTAAGCAGATTTACAATAAACTGAAGAAAATAGTTTTCTGCTTTATATGAATGAGTTTCCTTGTGAAAAATGTTACATGAATGAGTTTTCTTGTGAATGAGATTCCTTTTAGAAACTTTCAATGAAAACTTATAAGAAAACTTTAATTCTTAAGTTTCCCTAAATTTCGTTTTCAATATTTATTATGGTTCATAAGTCCATTGTATTACATATCTTTAAATAAACACAAATTATTTATAATTAATTAGCAAATAAAATTACTGGCCACAGTATTAAAAATAAATTTATTATAAATTTTTTTAAGTAATTAACTATAATTTGCAATTTTTTTACTGCGATTTTTTTAAACTTAATTCCATGTGTATAGTAATAGTGACCAACAAAATCATAGTAAAAAATTTATATATGAGTTTTTTATTTATAAATATAATATTATGGTAATAATATCACACCATTGTTTTTAAACAATTATTGAATGAGGGGAATAATATTACAATATTATATGAAAAAATTATAAAAAGGAAATTAGTTTGAGAAGTTTATCGAGATAGTTATCTCATTTTAAGATTTGTCATATAATACAAACTATGAACAAAAACATAGCTTACTTATTGGATTATTCCTTGATGTCTACAAGCATGACTTATTCGAGAGCAAATTATAAAATGTTAAGAGTTTTGAAATCAGTTGTTATATATTATCATTACTTCTTTGAAGCAAATTATTTGTTCGGTTTTTATATGAAAAGTAGTTTTTAATTTCTCTTAATGCTCTCCAAATTGAAAGTTCTTTAAAAATTACGCTACATATCAAGAAAAATCCACATAAAATAATTTTCAATTTATAATTTTTTAAAAAAAATTATATTCAACATTAAATGATATGATATAAATTTTAAACAATTTTAAAATTCTATTTTCCTAAAAATAATAAGAAAACTCCGAAAAATACTAATGTTCAAAAGGCAAGATAAGTTTTTTTAATTGCTAAAATAACATGGACGAAATACAATATTTCACGATGTAGGTTTGGATATTGTATAAAAAGGTAATAGGTAAATTTTTTTAAAAAATAAATACACCTATTGAAGTTTATTCCCAAGGATAATTTTAATTTAAGATACATTTTTTCTAACTTAATACTTTGATAATTGGAAAAATACTTTGGTATTTTTCTGAATATCGTAAATATCTGCTATGAAACGTGACCCATCTACTAAGAAAAGAAATGGAGGTTTGGCATTAAATTTCCCATTATCTAAGAAAGAAAAAGATGAAAAACCTTTGTACTGAATGAGAATGGTCATACTCGAGTGTCATCGATTTTCGCTGAGGAATTTGTCGTCTGAGAACTATGGGAATTGTACCGTTATAACATGCTAAGTTTCTCAACTTACATCCAAACTTATGAAATAATAATTCAGAAGCTTTTTTTGAAAATACATGAATGAGAATTTAATTTACTCCTAATCTAAACAACTCCTCTTATTCTCTTAAAATGTATTTATTTGACATAACTCAATAATAAGTAGAAATTGATAAACGGAATTCAGAAAATAATGTTCGTGATTTTCTGCTTTATAGTTACATTTACACAATTTTTACTAATGATTTTCATATCACTTTTATTTGAAGAAGTAAAATATCATTTCGATATTTTCACTGTTATTTATAAAGTTATTTAAACAGAATTCATTAAACTATGTTCTTTCTATGCCAAAAAACTGGTGATAAGTGGCCAGTTAACAAATTTTCCATGATACTTCTATCTATCCAGTATTATTTCCACATATATTCCGCATCACCTATAAAACATTTTACAAATTGAAAAAAAGTAATTTTAATTATATTTCAGCTTAAATGAAAGTTTAGTTGAATTGAATCTTCTCCTAGATAAATTTTTTTAATGAGAATTAATGAAAATATGCATCGAAGAAAGTTTCTTAAATTATGATTCTTCTGAATAAATTGCTCAGTATCTACCTTGAAAACTTGATATTTTGATGGGTGAGAAATTCATATAATTGTTTTCTTGTTTCATTGATTGATTAATTCAATGTGTGAGCTTTAATTTAAAAATGTTTCTTGGATTAAATAATTTAATCTGTTTTCTTTTGGAAAAATATTTATTATTTTAATGTCAATGAATAGCATCTTTTTTTGTTGATTTTTGTGTACTTACTGTTTTGAACAGAGGAAAAAGAATTTCTAAATATATTTATGATAAATTTATGTTATGCCAAGAAATGCGTTAATTTGAAATACGCAACCATTACTTACAGTATGATATTGTATGTAAACTATGAATTAAATCACAAATTTCATAGCTCTGTTCTGGGTTTTAACTAAAAATAAATTTTTTAAATTACTTCAGATCACTCACGAATTGATCGAAAATATCTTTTTTGGAATTTTTACAAAATTTCAAGACTTTTTTTAAATATGACTCCAACATTTTACAAAAATTAACAAAAATAATTTCTGATAAGTAAACAAATAATGAAATCAACTAACATAAATACGAATGGTATTGAAAATATAATTCATATATTGAAGGATGTTGCTCTAAAATAAGATAATAACAATTAAATGAATTTTAAAAGAATTTATTTAGATCGTTTTTCGGTTGTTTTAGATTTACAAGGTCATTTATCGATCATGTTATTGTGTTCTTGTTGTTACTAATGACATTTGGCAACGCCAAGCCCGCTCGTCAGAGGCTAGGTGAATGAAGTCAGAGAGAGAGAGCGTCTTCCGTTTTTGAATAGAGCACCCTCATACGAAGGTGGAAGTACGACTTTTGGCTCATAGATGGCAGCACCATCTGAATCTTCCAATTTAGAGATTGAAACCAGTAAATACCCATAGCCTGGCTCCAAACACTCCCAGAGGTATTAATTTGGAATAGGAACAAGGAGGACATTGCTACCCGACATATTTTACTTGCCCCAGTCACCATTAGTGAACATGACGGATCTTCGACGAAGCCGGGATTCGAACTCACCACCTTTTGGTAACGAGAACGATTTTTCGATCATAAATGGGATAACTGTTAACATAAACATATCCTAAGACTACGGTTATAAGGTAATAAATTTTAATCTAAAATAATTTTAATAACTTTTATTAAGTAAACCTGCTCTTTGTCACAGTTGCCAAAAACATGTCACTGCTTGTTCCCATTAATATTTATGTAAAATTAAATTTTACACTATAAAAAGAAATATTACATTCAAGATTTTATACTCGATGATTTTTACTTGAGCGCATAACTCCGCGAAAGGAAATTCGATGTAACATTTATTCTACTTATTTCCCCTCCTGACTTTTATTGACTTTTATTAAAGAAAGCTTTTGCCATTTTCTTGTAAAATTGGAATGAAAGAATGAAGAAAACTGTATTTTATCTATAGGAATATATTTTATGACAGAAAATTGTGATTTTGAGCCTGTTTATTTATTTTAATAGCTTTGATCTCGAACTTTTAAATATTTTTAATTTTTAAATGTAAAATCAATAGTTTAACTAATTATTTTAATGTTCATTACTATTAAGTAAGTTACAATAATATGAATACTCTGTTGAAGTTTTTGAAATTATGAATCATTCCATCAGGTAAAAATTTAGGAAAATATTTATTAAATAATTTTGTACTATAAACAGTTAAAATGGAAGATTTTGTACAATTAAGGTGTAATGAAGAAATTTAAAAGTGTCACAGAGTAATTTCTTAATTCAAATCGAATGTGTACTATGAGATTGAGAATCACTATTTAAATTAAGCAATCGAATCAAAACCCTTGGTAACATTCGAAAATACAATATTTTGAAAATAAATATAAATTACGGAAAAACATAATAAGTAATACAATATGTCAACCACAATATAAATGTGTCTAACATTTAGTTTCACACTCCCTAATATTCAATTCGAACCTCAAAATTGAATAAGGCCAAATCTCGGTACCATGTGACAAGAAAGGATTTTAACTGTTTATGAACATCGTGTGACGCCCTTACTGAGAATAGCAGAGCAGTCTTTCAGAAAAATGCTATTTGCGAATTTTACCTTAATAGGGAATATAAATAGCTACAGAATATTCTGGTTAGATCTAGAATTGATAAAAATATCTCGACTATCTTGTAGTAGATCTAACACGATCTGTTAGTTTTTCACTACAAAGGATGATCTATGGTAAAAATAATACAAACTTGAAAAATTCTCAAACAAAACATAAAAAAAAAACTTTTTTTTAATGAAATATTTTAACAAATGACATTATTTGGCTGTATATATATTTAATTCTTTCAAAACATTTTAAAAAGTATTTCATTAAATAATTTGAAATTAAATTTAGTTTTGGTAACTTCTGTTAAACACGTTCTACTTGTTTTGATTTGGACTTCCTTCTAACTTGTTTTGATTTTGACATGAAAACAGTTTTTCAAAGCTTGGTAAGAGTCTTATATCAAGCACAATAAAAATTTATAGACTGTTCTTTAAAAAATTACAGATGGTGAACATTAGCACAAAATTGTAATTGATTGAACCACTGATTGGAGTTTTTCTATTGAGAGCGATGACATCATACACTCGCTTTAAGCGTCTCCTGTTAGTACGACGAAAAATAATAAAAATAGTGTTTACTGATTGCTAAGAAATTGTGATATGTAAAGCATTAATGTTGCATTGCATACAGAGAGAAATACTAAAAACAAATAAAAATTATTGAGTTCTATTGGTTTGCTCAATTTGCTTTCACATTCTGTGAGTACATTAAATTATTATATTTGGTATTAATTGATACTTGAATTTGATTTCAGAATAATAAAAGCTGATTTTAAAATAACGAAAGGAACTACTTTGATATACCCCCCAAATTGGAAATTTGGCTACTTTTTTTCTCGCCAAGATGGATTCTCGCTAAATACAAATAATTAATAACAACAAAAACTTAAAAAAAAACTCAAAAAATGGTACAAAATACAAGAAAATACTAAATTTGACAACAGCAAAAACTTAAAAGCTGGAAAAACCTAAGTTGGCAACACCAAAATAAGAAACATCAACCCTAAAAAGTCCATAGGAAGTACCAGATTTAGCGCTTAATTTTTTTTTGGGGGGAGGGGGGTATATCAAAGTTGTTCCTAACGAAATTTCAGTTATGCAGTGTTTTGAATTATAAAACTAAAAGTAAAGAGCAAAGTACAAAAATATTAAAGTGTTATTTACTAAATGAAATGAGTGAATGTAAAATATAAAAGAAATGTAAGAAAAGAATTAAATCAAAATAAGTCACTAAGTGCTAAAAATCATTATTTATGGTGAAAATTAATGCAAACGATATTATACGAGAAATGAAAAAAATAGCACATTAATACGAAAAAAATATTCACTGATAATATATATTATTGCAGCGACATTGTAGAAGATATAAATTGTCAATTTTTGACACTCTGACAGAATTTTTCTACTACTCATCCATTCGCAGAAGTCTGTAAGTCAGTAAGGCAAAATCTCTTAAGGAACTATCTTCCAATAGAATCAAAAAATTCTTTAATACTAATTGAACTACTGGATTATAGTATCTAGCTCTTTACATTATACATTCATTTTTCTTCTTTCTCCTAGCTGGAATGGCTAAATTAGAAGTAAAATTTGCCACCTCTGTCAAAAAATCTTATGGGAAAATAATTCTGACCCTAGTATCAGGATCTGGTGCAAAGGAGAACATCACACTAACAGGGTAAGTCGTGTCAGTTTAAAGTTATTTTAATTTTAAGATAATATTGAATATTCAAATTAATGTCTAAGCACTTACAAATGTCTTAACCATCTCACGTTAATTTGACCCATACTGAAAGCTGTAAATCATGGCAGGAAACAAGAATACCATGTAAACTCGAAAGCAAAATACATAACCTTAAAATTTTTGTGCCTGTGGGATAAATGCTAAATTAAAGCATAAACCCTGACAGCCACTGTTATTTTTAAATTTTACACTGAAAGTTGACTTTCTGACTTTATAAAATGTTATACCTTGCTACACTTTTACAAGTCTTCTTATAGGCATTACGTTTGGTTTAACTTTGGAATAAAGGAATCAAATATGAAGTAAAAGATTCCTGTCAATATTCTTTCGGGAAATATATACCTTTCTGGCTTTAACAATCAAGACAATAGGCAGAACTACAACTATTCATAGCTAAAAATTATTTTCAGGTAACACAAGGCAAATTTATTAATGCTAACTTAGTACAACATTTTTATGCTCGATAATCTAACTGAAGTTTTTTTTTTTTTATTTTTTATATAAGAATATGTCAGAAAGATAATTTCCCAGTAGTTAGAGCTATAAAGTATATTATTACTCATTTTGCAAAAAGCGGAATGTTTAATTTCTTCAGATACATTCTTAACCTACGAGCTGGCAAAATATGTAGTGACGTCATTCGAACAGTGAATTCTTTGTGTTGATAGATCTTCTCTTTCATAGAAGATTAACTATTTGAATGTATTTTCTTTGATACCAAGAGAAACTCATTAAAAGTCCATTGATAAGTTGGCAAGATGTTTGTTTCGAAATGTTATAATTGGTGTTTAAATGAATTACACCATTTCAACTCAAAAAGCTTAATATTGTGTGAAATTAGTGTCGCGAAATTCAGTCTAGTGTGTGTTGTGCATTGCAGACAACGAAAAGCAGATTAAGCATCAATGTATGTCAAATCACAATTTCTTTTTCTGAAGTTTTGCTTTACATTATAAAGAAAGAAATAGTTAACAGATAAATGAGTATGACATACCATATATTTTTCTCATTCAGATCACCATTTTTTATATATAATCCAGAATTATATTGCCTCTAGTCATAAACTCATTTTTATATTTCATATAACACTCAAAACTGACTGTATAATCACAGGTTTTAACGCTAATAGACCGTACAATAAATATTTTAAAAATGGAGAAAACTCTTTGTTCAATATTTTTTTATTTGAAATAAAAATATTTTCTTTCATCCTAATAAAAGGTATTAATTTATTACCCATGATCTTAATCATAGTAATCATTTCGAAAATTGGTAACGAAGGAAATAAATTTATAATTAATGAAATCATACATTATTAAACTAATATTTTTATTACAAATTATAAATGTGTCAAATTAGTAACATAAATAGTAAAAAAATGTATAACATGCTATAAAGTTATATAGTTTCTTAACTTATAACTTTATAGCATGTTATAAATTTATAAGTTAAGAAACTATTTAACTTACTCTCTAACTAATAACTCTTATTTTCAATACGAAAATAAGTCTTCCAAAATAAATAAATGATATTTTCTTTTCTAGTACAAATAAGAGTAAAAAGTTTGAATTGAAATTTTTTATTTTTAAATTTAGTATCCAGTAATGGAAGCTCTTTACCCCAGATATAATAAAATAACTCTTCTAGGAAAGATGAAAAGCTTCTCCCTGGAGGTGGGAAAGTCCAGGCACTTCCCATCTCTGATGTGATGAGAGATTTAAATTCAATTCAAGTCTTATATCAACTGTTTGATGGTTGGTTTACAACTGGAAAGCAAACTTTTGGTTTGAACTCAGTTACGATTCAAGATAGCGAAGGACAATATCTGTGAGTTATGTTATTTTGTATATTTTTAAATGTATACATTATCGTAAAATGTTTAATAAAGTTCTTTTCTTTATTGGAATATATATACTGGGTTGTTTGGAAAGTCATTTCGCTTTTCCCACTTGAATTAGTTTTTTTGCTAGAGATAACCAACCATTTTATGAGTATGAAATCATGCTACAATCAGAAAAATGGTAAACGGTATTGGACTAGAATCGACAATATACAATTCAATAAAATATGTATTTGATATACGTTTTTCATTTTCATGTAAAATGAAATCACTTTCCGATCCACCACCTAATATATATATATATATATATATATATATATAACATGCATATTTTTAAGTACATTTTGGAAAGTATTTATTTACATTTGAAGTAATTTATATTTCAGAATTCTAAATTATAAGAGGAATATGTAAAATTAGTATTTTGCGCCTGAATCTCTGGCTTATGTAACTGATATTTAAACAGTTTCTGCTTAAAAAATCTTCTATACAATTTTTTCATTTTAGCGCATTGTAAGTAACGCTACCTCCACCTATTTTCTATAAATGCGCTAAAAAAACTAATCCCAGTATTTTACAGCATCTTCTTTCTGTCTTGTAAATTACACGTACGTAGCATGTTATTTTCTTGTTTGGCAATTTTTTATTGGATAGTAGTGTTTATTTTCATATACTTTGTCACAGCGTTTTTAGAACCCTTAAAATTTCTGAAGTACAGTAGCTTTTTAAAAATAAATTGCCTGTCTGTAATCAAAAGCACTTTTCATGCTGTATGAATTAATCAACTATATAACACGATCATATATTGCAAGATTCATTTATTCAGTCAAAAAGAACAAAGTTTGCATAACTATGTTAATTTATGGAAAATATTAGATTACTTTCTAACTATCAGATTATTTTCCAACTAACTTTCTCCACACCCCACTGCTCTTATAATAACCTTGGAAAATAGATGATGCGTTCATCAATTTTTTATCCATTATTCAGATTATTAATTAATTTTTTCTTGGCATTACTATTTATAATTATCTTGAAAATTTTGAATATTCCCTATAAAAATATAGAATTTTCTTCGCTGACGGGAAAATTGCCTTCAATATTTGTTAACTAAATTTGATTTTCGTACAATGAGACATTAAGAAGAAACTTCGTTGGGTGCTTTTGTCATGTTTAAAATAGTTTTTCAATGTAATCTGCATAAAATATTTCGAATTATAGTCTCATTTTACTTTTAATCCTTGTATTACTTAAACATATCAAGTGAATTCTGGTCATAATAACCATAAAGAACTTTTGAAGTTGAATTCTATAAAAAATTGAATAATTCTTTACTTAAACAATCGATGACAACAATAAATTTCTTTTTTACTTTTTCTGCTGTGTATTTATTACTGTATAAAATATTTTTATTTATAGTACTTATGACATTATTTTTTTTAAATTTTTAATTGATTCTTAATTTTTTGCAGTTACAAGAGCTGTAATGGGGACCTTATATTGACTGACAAAATTTATGTGACACTAGAACAAACGAAAGGCAGTTGCTGATTAATAATAATTGAAAGAGCTATCTACTGTTGTTTTAAACCAAAATTCTAAAAGAATTAAAATGGAATTAAATCAGCAAAATCAAGACAACTAATGGAATTCTGTAAAATCTCTTGTTTTTTAAATTATAAATAATAAAGTTATTTTAATTATTAACTAATAAAATTATTTTAACTATGTTTATTAAGTATTTTAAATTAACTCAAAACATCACAAAAATTAAAATTTATTCTTCAAACTAACTAATAATAGATCGAGGGATGAAATCAGTAAGGGCCTTTAAAATTGAGTTTTGTACCACTTCTTTGGGGGCAATTTAAGAACATAAAACTAAATTCGATTTTTATACGGAAAACATAAATGCAAAAAGTTCTGGAAGAAATAATTGCGCCTTTTTTTATAAATAACAAAAATTCAGTGCACTTTTTTCATTGTGCTTTTGAACACACGCGCATTGTTACATGTTCATTCAGCCAATCACATGCGAGTATTTCACTCTTGTTTATTTATTCTCGGCGAAAAAAGAATATACATGATAACACAATACTTATACAATAATAATCAAATTTACCATAATCATAAATATTAAGACTATATTATTTCACTATAAATCATAGTAAAAATATAAACATAGAATTAAGTACAGGATAAATAAAATGTACATTTTAGCTAAAAATAAAACTAGAAACAAGCACAAATCAGTTTTTACATTTCATTTAAAAATATGGAGATTAATTACATGCAATATAATATTTCTGTACAATAAATACAATAAAATCCATCACTATATTTTGAATTATTATATATATATATATATTTTTTTTAGTTTACACTGCAATAAATAAGTAATCAAATATTCATAAGTAGATAAAATGGTTTATGAAAAATAAATTGTACCTTTAAAAGCATATTTTTAAATTAAATATTTACAAGAAAATATAATTTATTTATCACATCATTATTTTAACTAATATTCACAATGAGATTTATTACTATAAAATATAAATTGATAAACTACATTGGAATTGAAATTTTAATAAATAATGCATAATGACCAAACTTTAATTTTAATGTGTTCTATATTCTAATACCTACATGTAAAAATCTCTAAAGTCTGCTTTTAAAATTACGGTATTTCCAGCTCAAGTAGCATGTTTTTGCATGCCAAAAGTAAGATTCAGCACATAATCTTTATAACCTCTGAGTTTTGCTGACGCATTCGGTAGCATACATGGATCTGTCTGCTAACGAAGGTGCTTCTCATTTTAGAATACAAACTGCAGATACGTTCCTGTAAGTCGGAAATAAGTTTCCAAGTCTATTTCTACGTATGTAAAAATGTTGCGAATCACTCTGTAAAGCAAACTAGTATTCAGCAAAGAACTGAATAAATCTCCATTAGTTTCTAGTCTAATTTATTTGTAAACATGACCAATCAAAGGATTTCTCTTGAGGTTAAGTCTAACAGGATGAGCAATCTCAATCTTCAAACAAATACACCATTTTCATGCATGCCAATGCGTACTGCATTGGCTGATACTCTTTTTGCTTAGAGTAGAAATAATAAAATACAGAGAAAATTACAGTAGAAATAATATGTTATTTGCTGAATATGAATATTCTTGAACTATTTTCGATACATCTTTAAAAAATAAATCATTCCTATATACATTCAGTTAAAAATAAGTCTCAAGTCTTATTTACAGAGGAAACCTCGGCATTTAACTAATTTATGTTATATTGTTGATTTATTACCTCTAAATGTTTTATATCTGCATAAAATAATTCCATAGATGAATATTCCCTCAGACTTACTTTTAAATTTCACTCTTAACATATTGCCGTTCATCAATTAGTAATTCCCCTAAAGCAATTTCTTTTCATAAGAATCGTATTCGTAGAAAATAGTGACAACGCCATTCTTTTGGATAACATTACTTCATGTAGATTTGAAACATATTTATATTTTGAGAATTCTAAACCACTTACCAATTTATCTTGATTTTTCAATTTGTTGCTTTATTTTTGAAACCTGATTAAATATAAATTATAATCAAATGTCACAGCTGGATATACGTATTCAAAATTGTAAAATAAGTTTCTCAACATAAATGGCGTCGTGCGATTGTTAAATTTCAAAATATTACATATTAAATGCAAGATCCTTTCATACTCACTTCTCAATAATAGCCACATTTACTATAAATCAAAATTTTAAAATGCTTCAATGACCAGAAATCTCCCAGATTAAATTAGGCAAGCTTGATTGACATTTTTAAACAAATGATTTGCAACTTACTTTTTCATGAGGTATTACAGCGAAAGTTTCTCAACGGACTTCATAAAAAGATATAAGCGAAAATTAATGTAAAAGATGTCTTAGATTATGTTAAAGTACAATATAAACATCTTCCATAAATCATATTTCTGAGAGCCTCTCACTGAACATATAGGATGATAGATACTTGCTATTTTCTGACAGTATTACTCAAAAGTGAATATTTTGCCAAGTTCAAACTAGATATTGTACTAAAATTTACAAAAAGGGAAATTTATCGCTGAATCTGCTGATTTTTCTTAGCTCAAATACCACAATAATTTCTGATTGTTAACTAATCCATTTAAATAAAAGTTAATTTTTGACGCTTTTACAAGATATTGTACAACATAACAAACTGATCGATAGCCATTCTTTTGCTCAAACAATTTACAGATGGGAGTTGCTGTGACTTGTGAATATTAAGTCTCTCTTGGATATCATAAATCGTGTAAAGATGAAATGATTTAAAACTTAGAACATTATTTTCTAGATGGTTTTATATGGAATATCTATCTTTAGATAAAGGCCACGTATACTATTGCTTCCAAGTACAGTCTAACAATATGAAAAAGCTATCTAGTCTAATTTTTCGACCATTAATGAGGTTTGCATAGGTTTCATACCTTTGATGTTATTGTTGTTTCTGATGACTCTTGGCTAAGCCAAGCCCACCCATTAGAGACTAGGCGAATGAAGTCAGAGAGAGAGCGTCTTCTGTTTTTTTGAACAGAGCACCCTCCTACGAAGGTAAAAATATGAATTTTGGCTCATAGATGGCAGCACCATCTGAATCTTCTAATTTAGAGATTGAAACCAGAGAAGACCCATAGCCTGGCTCCAACCACTCCCAGAGGTATTAGTTTGTAATGGGAAAATGGAGGTCGTTGCGACCCGACATATTTTACGTGCCCCAGTCACCATTAGTGAACACGACGGATCTTCAGCTAAGCCGGGATTCAAACTCACCACCTTTTGGTAACGTGAACGACACCCTAACCAACCAGGCCACCACGGCCCCATGAAATCAAAATATAGCTATTTTTTTAATAGCCTAGAAACTATTTTAAAACTTCTACTTTAATATATATATATATATATATATATATATAAAGAAATATATATATTGTTATGTAGATTTTGTCTTAAAGAGCGCAAATTGAGATTGAACCAAGTTTGGAAAATCTAGATACTATATATATTAAATTCAAGATACTATTGAATAACAAGCAATGTTGTCATCCTTTCCGCATGCATTTGTATCAAAATAAAAGTAACTAGTCTCGGTTCTCTCGAGACAACAAATATCATATAAAAATTCATTTTAATTAATTTACTGTATTAACTTTTAAAATTGGATATCCTCGTAAAATTTTATGGCATGTAAATTTTATAGATGGCTCTAAAAAAAGCTAAAACATTAGGTTTTTCTTGTTATATTAGTTAAAAAAAAATAATAGAAAAAATTCTTTGATTTTCTAAAAAAAAAAAAAAAAAAAAAAAAAAAATATTTATAATAACTTGAATTTTATTTTGTTTCTTCTTATTAATTAAGAAAAATATATATTATTGCATCCAATATTCAATACCAAAAGCATATATTTTCTTATTTAATAAAGCAAATGTAATAAAGTTGTTATAAAATCATAATACAGATTGTTTAAAAATTTTTTGCAAATTAATTAGAGAACAAAATACATAATTAAGTGAATAAAATTATTGGATATAAAATATTATATAGTGAGTTATTTTAAAAAGATTTACCAAATTCATATAAACATTTTAAGATGTGAGAAGGATATTGTAAAAACTGATCAGTAATAACTAATCAAATAAAAACTGATCAATAATTCAAACACTTGAAAAAAAATTTTTTTGAATTGGAATGAAAACTATCGAAGAAACCACAGTAAAAACTAAATTAGGTTAGCTGTAAGCTATGGGCTTTATCTTTTCTATTGCGGAAGTATAGAAATTAGCTGTCTATTTTAAGTACAGTTAAGCTATATAGTAAGAAAAGAGAGTCATGTCAGTCTAGAAAATTACAAATTTAATCTGCAAACAAAAAAAGGAATTCATCTTCAATATGTAAGTTATGGTAAATTTTCAAAAAAGGAGTTCCACTACCATTGTTTTTTATTAATAAATATTTTATTCGAAATTCAGCCCGTTGACGTATTTAATACTGTTGATTTGAAGAGGCTTTGTTATGTAATCAAAGTGAAAATTCTCAAGCGATATATTTCATGAAATAATTACAATTCTAATAATTTTATTTTATTTTACATTATTTAATTTTTTATGAAAAAATACGATCATATCAGTTACAAATTCAACTAGGGTACATACTTGCATCGTGCATAAAATTTTTTAATCAAACTGTTCATGACTGCGATACATTTTAAAGCCATAAAAATTTGGAATTATAACATTATACATTTTATATTGCGAATCGGGTTCTACACTTTATAAGCTGATGAAGAAATATAATAAAACAGACTTTTTTTCACGCACTTTTATTAATATAATATACATATACATTATTAGGGTAAAATTTAAAAAAAATTGAGTAACTTTATAAACTATATAATCATTAGAATAATATGAATCTCAGCATGTAGAATCTAATTTCCATCAAACTTACGTATAACGAACAGAAGGCGACCGCCATATTTACTAGTTCTAAACAAAGGCATTAAACAAAAGAAAAAAAAAAACTGGTTTTTAAAAACAGTCATGAAAATTCATACATACTTGTTATTTTATTACTATTATATAATTTTTTTTTGTTTTTATCTTGTATAAAATAAATTAGTTTGCTTTGAATTGTCTAATTTTTATTGTGTTATTGTTCTTAGAAGAATTGTAGTTTGAAAATATCGCCATTTGCATTAATTATTTCACAAAAATATTTAAGTTTTTGCGCTCGAAAGTTATTGTATATGTTAGAGAGGGGGTCATTTGAAATTCTTTATACACCTTATTATCATTTCTTTTTATTTATTGTTTTTTTCATCTGCTTTAGATTGAATTTTAGTTACAATATCCTCAGAAGTTTGTATCTCTGAAGAAATAATATTTGGATCAACAAATATATAAACTTCAACTTCGACTCCTTTCCAAATTTTCTAAATCGTCTGATTCTTCCCTTTTTTTTTTTTTTTTTTTTTTTGAGAAATGTTTAGTTTAATATTATCCTTATGAAGAGCAGCTGAGCAGGGAGGGTAAAATACAATTTTTAAGAATCCCAAACATATTGTCAGATATCATCATTTGCAAATGATATAAAAATAACTCTTGAAAAAAGACTAAATTTCACTGACATTGAGGTAAGGAATTTTAGAAAAGCCAATTTACAGAAATATTTTACGCAAGACATCTTCTGGCGGATTGCATTGGTGAATGATTGAATGATAGAAGTCAAAAATAAAAGTCAAATAATTTATGTTTTTATTGACAGCGGTCACAATTTTCGAAACACTAATTCAGTATTCATAAAATTCAATTATATCAAATTTCATTTATACTAATTATAAAAAAATACATTTAATAAAATTACAGCTTTTAAAAAATATATCATTTTATGATAAAAATAGCATTTAATTTCTGCTAACTAATTTAATAGCTTTTCCTCTTATATCTGCCATTATAATTTGTGGTTTAACAAGACTACTAAATGATCAGAACTTTTACCTTAAAGAAAAAGTTAAATTAGTTATATAGTCAATGTAGATATTCATTTCTCAATATCAGAATAATTTATTCACTAAGGCTTATGTACTCCACAAAATATAACTGTACATTTTTGAAAAAGTTATATGTATTTTATAAAGAGCCATTTTAAAGTCATGATTTATACGGAATAAGTTGCAACTTAATTCATCGACACAGATAGAATTGAGGATAAACAGCATAAATTTCATACGTACATTTATGTACTATTATCATTTGCTATTCCTTAATCATAATTCCTTGGGGTTATAAACGTGAAGAATGGTTTTAATAATTCTTGATAGTATTAGGCAAATATAAAAGCTGAAATTATTCTATTTAAAATGTTAAGATAGCGAAAGAAAGCGAATGAAACACACGTTTCATAAAAGAAGGTAATCTATCGAGAATGAATAAGAATATTCTATTTATAAATTAATTAAAATAGAAAGCTGAGCAATTTTACACTGTAAAAATATATACATTTCCTTTACTTTTATTGTTTAATGTTTGATAGATAAAATCAACGACTTTCCCTCATTTCGTTGAATTGAATATTAGAGATATTTGATTTTATAGTAAATAAAACTATTTAACTCTTTAAGTAAAAGAATAAATTCAAAAAGTTATGTCACTATTTGTTTATAATACAAACAAAATAACTTTATATATACCTACATAAACTTATATTCGTATCAGCTTATAATACAAACATGGAAAGATGTTCAAACGTAAATAAACAGAAAAAAGTATAGATAAAATAAATGATAAAAATTAAGAATATATTTGGGAAAAAATAAGCTCTTTTTATCTGACACATATTGCTTGCAATATGAAAACAACAAATGATAACTCTTTCAATGTTGAACAAATATTTATTTTTTAATATTCGTCGATACTCGTATTGAACTGATTATGGTTGTGAAAATTAACCTTTTATTTATTTAAAAACGCGTTTTTACATGATATTCACAGATCATAATATCATAGAGCGTGCGATACATTGACATTATTGAACATCTGTTGCATCTGAAAAAAAAAAAGATAGATAACATTAATAGAAGACATGTATGTTACATAATATATATATCATTGTGCAATAGATTGAGAAACATTTGTTAAAAAATAAAAGGTTATATATCTTTTTATTTATAGCTGTTATGTCTTTTTACTTATGTCTGTAAAAGTTCGGAAACTCACACACCTCTGTATTGATATAATTTAATCCAATTAAAAATAATGAAAGGAATGAATAAAAAAAGTAATTTCTGATTTCAAATTATTTCTCTAAAACAATATTCATGGGCAGTTTTCTAAAAAGGATGAAATGACCAGAATGCATTGATTGAATCCAAGTCAAAGAAAATGAAGTTACAATTATTCCTTATATAAATATATTTATACAAAAACCATTATTCTAAATAGATACAACCAAGTATCTGTGAATAGCGTTATAAATTATATTTTCCTTCCTTAAATACACTATTTTCAAGTGTTTATTTGTCACACATTTTTTGCATACGAGATTAATTAGAGAAGAAACTTAAACCTGAACATTACAAATATCCATGTTTGAATTGGAATCCAATTTACAAAAAGTGTTGTTTCTGATGACAGTAGGCAATGCCAAGCCCGGCCGTCAGAGACTAGGCGAATGAAATCAGAGTTTGAATAGAACACCCTCATACGAAAGTGGAAGTACGACTTTTGGCTCATAGATGGCAGCACCATCTGAATCTACCAATTTTGATATTGAAACCAGAGAAGACCCATAGCCTGGCTACAACCACCCCCAGAGGTGTTAATTTGGAATGGGAACATGGAGGACATTGAGACCAGACATATTTTACGTGCCCCAGTCACCATTAGTGAACACGTCGGATCTTCGGCTAAGCCGCGATTCGATTTCACCACATTTTGGTAACGAGAACGTCACCCTAACCAACTAGGCCACCGCGGCCTTAAAACTGTATGTACAAAAATTTGAACACACAGTTAGACCGCTAACCATTCACCCATCAGTTTGGTCCGATTTCCAAGTAAATTTATTTTATAAGATTTATTAAAAAAAAATTTTTTTCAAAATTTTTCATATTTTATAGTCAACATCAGTCTTTCATGAAAACAAATATCTAATAAATCCTTAATTATTTCTCAGAACATCAAGCACTTATTTAAATAGGACGTAAATATTTCGTCATCTAGATATGTTTGACAAAAATAATAGAATACTTGAGTAAATTTGATTTAAATAATTCCACGTGTTTATAACTTACTTTAATATCTATAATGAATGAACTAAAAATTCTACTAAGCTTCTTTCTCATCTCAATATTCTGGCGTAGCATGTTTGTTTTTGGACCTTGCGCCATATATCCCAACCAACCATCTCAATATTCTTAAACGTCTATAAAATTCTAAAATGTTAAATTCTCTCTCATGTGATAGCATAATGTAATTAGAATAAGATTTGAAACCATTCCCCTTTGACATTTTGCGGAGGAAAATTTGAACTTTGGATCTTTTTTTCATAAAACAATTTTTACAGAACATGTAATCCAACTAATCTGCAGAAATATTTTCAATTTAAATTAAAAATGGAAATCTTATTTGGAATTAAAAAAACTTTATTTCTTTTAGAAATTCTTACAGTATTTAAACGGGAATTCTACACAATGTGTGAGTATGTATTCCCTTTTCTTATCAGTTCTTACACATTTTCTTCTAATCTATTTTCACACAGACTTAACATTTCAAGAAAACTACTTCGTGTCTCTCTTTCAATTAACTTCTCTTTTTCAAATTTAATATTTTTAAATATTACAAGGGCACATCAATATTTTTAAATATTAATTTATAAAAAACTGGATGCCTATTTTGAAGTTTTTAGTTTCCTCAGAATAAAATAATATTTTCAGAATAATTTCTTGATTTATTACAATTTAATACCAGTTTAAAATAAAATCTCTTCGAAATTCAGATAGAAATTACTTCACACTTGAAAAGTCAGTGTAAAGTACAAATGTAAAGGGCTTCAAATAATAATTTTTACTGTTTAATTATTTATTAAATAGTAAAAAATTCTTGTGGAAAAACAAAAGTCTTTATGCACTATTCGTAAATGAATTATTGGATAAGCACTTTTGTATAAGTTCTTTCTTTCATTTACATTTTTATTAATATAACATGTTAATATTTTGAAATATATTTCATCCTTCCATAATTATTGGTTGACACTCACTAAGACAACTTCAACGTGTCGTTCATCCCAGCACAGTAGTGATGAACCATCAAACACCCCTCGAATAGCGATAAAATAATATAGACGCTATATAACGGCGATCGGGTCATGTAAGTCATTGAAGGGTGGGATGGAGCAACTTGGCGTATGCAGGGTGCAACAGCAAGAGTTCCGTCTTGGACATTTGAAGGCAGCAATAATGTTCAACATCAACAAACCATTGGATGCAGATACCAAAAGTAAGCAGATAGTCCGGAGATTGTTTGTCCAGTCCCATAGCAGTGATATGAAGATCGAGCATAAACCGGAAGCCGGACGTCCTGTACTTTACGATGCGGAATATTTATGGCAGAATGTGGAGGCTCGCCAAATATCAAATGTATGACAGTTCAAAGGCGAACACTCTGTAGCACCACAGACAATTTCTCTACATTTGGCGGAAATGACCATGGTTAAAAACCTCGAAACATGGCTACCATTTAAACTAATGGACGAGCAACGACGCCTAAAGTCCTGATGTTCTTTACAGGACAGTATCCCGACTGTGGAGGAAATAATGGGTCTTGTTTGATAATCGCTACCGCAAAACACAATGGCTGCACCCCGAATTTGCGAAACTGAAAGCCAAACCAAATGTGCATCTACAGAGCGTTCTCGCTTACGTTTGGTGGACCGCCAAGAACATAGTCCATTATGAGTTGCTCCCGCCTGGCCGTACTATTAACACGGACGTGTAGTATCTAATTGAAGGAATACAGGGCTGGCGCTAGGGGTGGGCAAGCCAAGCCCCTGCCCGGGGCGGCAACCTTAGGGGGCGGCAAATTGGCCCTAAAATTAAATTTTTCAAACTTTTAAACATTTTCTCTTTCTAAAATAATTGAGTTTTGATTCATGCTATACTCCAGGGCCGTGTACTGAACCTACTCCATGGATATCTAAAGAAGAGGCACTTGGTACAAGAATAAATTCAGATCCGAGTTCCTGGCCAACTAGCTTATTAAAAGCAGAAATATATTTTTTGGTAAAAGAAGGACTACCTCAACCATTAAAAGAATACAGTTTTCCGTATAATTATACCGGTCGAAGATTTAGCGCTCTTCATTATTTGAGAAATATGAAAAATGACGAAAAAGTCATGCGTAACTGGTTAGTTTATTCAACTACTAAAGACTGTTTATTGCTTTTGCTGCAAACTTTTTGGTCCTACTTTAAGCTCCCTTTCTATTGGAAGTTTTAAAGATTGGAAGCACCTCGCTAAGACTTTAAATCAACATGAAACCTCTAAAAAACATATCGAAAGTCAAAAGTCTTGGATTGAATTAAGTCAAAGAATACAGTACTCTAAAACGATTGACAGTCATTCACAAAGACTTATTACCGCAGAAATATATTATTGGGGCGAGGTGCTTCTACGAATTGTTTCAACAATAAAAATGCTTGCTCAAAATTGTTTAGCCCTCCGAGGTACAAGTGACAAACTTTACGATTTCATTAACGGTAATTTTTTACAAATTATTCAATTAATTGCTCAGTTTGATCCAGTAATGGAAGAACATATCCGCAGAGGGCTTGAAAAAGAAGAAGCTAAAGTGCACTATCTCGGAAAAGAAATTCAAAATGAAACGATTATTCTTTTAGCTGAAAATATAACATCTCATATTATTACTGATATTAAAAAATGTAAATAATATTCAATAATTCTAGATTGCACTCCTGATATCAGCAAGATCGAGCAAATGACAGTTTTAGTAAGGTATGTATCCATTGACAAGTCCAATCTCAAGGAGGTTTCCATTAAAATTAATGACAGCTTTTAAGGCTTTCTTCCGGTTGAAAGATCGACTGGATATGAAATTTCAGCTCTAATACTTAAAATACTTGAAACATTGGGATTGAATTTGCAGGATATGAGGGGACAGGCTTACGGTAATGGGGCCAACATTAGAAGCAGTGAATCGGGAGTGCAATCTAGAATAAATGCGTTAAATCCAAGAGCATTTTACCTTCCATGTAGCAGCCACTCATTAAACTTGGTAGTTAATGACGTGGCAAAAGCATCCTTCGAAGCCACCAATTTGTTTAATATAGTCCAAAAAATATATCTTTTTTCTTCCTCATCAACTTTTTGATGGACCATATTATTAAAATATGTTTCCGGACTTACTTTGAAACCTCTAAGTGATACTCGTTGGGAAAGCCGAATAGATGCATTAAAACCACTAAGGTATCAATTAGGAGGGATATACGATGCTTTACTTGCTGTTTGTAATAACTCGGAGGTTGACAACTCTATAAGAGTTGAGGCTTCTGGACTATTAAGTTGTGTTAAACAATTTAAATTCTTATGCTGCATTGTAATTTGGTACAAAATCTTAAATTGTATCAATCCTATAAGTAAGCTCTTGCAGACAAAAGACTATGATTTACCATCTGCTATGGAGCTCTTGAAAAATTGTAAAGATTTTTTCAAGGATCTTAGATTAGACAGAGCCTTTAATGGAATGCTTTGCGATGCTCGAGAACTCGCAAACGAAATTGGCATACCAGCTAATTTTGAGCTCACCCAGCCACGTTATAGAGATCGAAGAAGGAATGTTAATTTCGACTATGAGGCAAAAGACGATCCAATAGAAGATCCTGCTTTGAAATATAAGGCCGAATTTTATTTTTTTTACATTAGATAAACCTATCAATGCACTTGAATCCAGGTTTGATTTGATCAGTACCCACAGCAACTATTTCCAATTTTTATACAATATTTCTGATTTAAAAGATATTCCTCAAAACGACATTATAAAGTATTGTAAAGATTTAGAAACAGTGTTGACTGATGGGAATTCATCCGACATAAACGCGCTTGACTTGGCAGACGAGATAGTAGCTGTTTTGGCTTTGCTAAACAAAAAAGAAAGTCCAGTTGAGATTTTAAAATTCATATCGAACCTGGATTTTGCTCCTAATCTTGGTATAGTTTTAAGAATATTGCTGACTCTCCAAATAAGTGTGGCAAGTGGAGAAAGGAGTTTCTCCAAATTATAATTAATTAAAAAATTTTTAGGCTCCACAACTACCGAGGATCGACTAAACGGCTAAACAACAATAGCCCTCGAACATGACCTGGCTGAAAAAATTAATGTTAAAGAAATTACAAAACAATTTTCAGAATTAAAAGTGAGAAAAAAAAACACTTTTAATTTCAACTCTCGGATTAAATGTATTTTTAATATGTAATAAAGTTTTAATATTTATGGTTTTATAATTTGTTTTACTTTTTTTTAAATATCTGTTCTGTATTTTATAATTATACACCAGAAATTACTCTTTCCTTTTTTTTCTGCGCAACCCTAATTTTAATTTAGTACCAAAAACATAAATAAATAAATTAGTATTTTTTTGCTAATCAAAACTTCGACATTGTTGATGATTGCAATATTTTTACTCGTTTTATTTTACCATTAATCGTGGAAAGGGTTTAGGTTATCTCTTTTAATTTTTGTTATAAAGGGGCGGCATTTTACCTCTTTGCCCGGGGCGGCGAAGCTGCTAGCGCCGGCCCTGAGGAATACCACCAGAAACTTTACATGAAACAGCCAACACTGGTCAATGAGATAAGTCACATAGGCTTGCAAGATGAAATGCTAACACGTCTCCGTTAGTAGCCGAAAAAAGATCCAGGAGGTTGAGTATGAGCTTCTTCCGCAACCCCCCCCCCCTCTTATTCATCAGATCTAGCTCTGATTGATTATTACACGTTTCGCCAGTTGGACAGTTTTCTGGGGAAAAAACAGTTCCACAAACAGGATGCTTGATGCTTCATCGACCACTATAATGCTGCCTTCTGAACAGTAATTCACAATAATTTAAATTAAAATTTTCAAAATAACTTATCTGTAGTTTTTATTGTTTGTTCATAGTGTTTTTAATTGTTTAAGTTTTTTGCAATTTTGTAACATTTACAAAGAAAAAATAAAACACAAATAAAATTTTATTAATTGTAATTGAAATCTATCAATATAACAATTAAGTGCCTTTTGTATATTCATCATCAAAAAAATTATATATTAATTTTAGTATTTAATGATAAAAATATTATATACTAAAATTATTTTAATAACATTTGAAATATTTTATATTATTATGAAATTTTAATCAATTCTAAAATGGGATTCGTTGCATAATTATATATCATTTAAATAAGATAAAAAATATATATAATTGGAGTTTTTACAAAATGGCTACACTGACTTGAGAGTCAACTAATTAATTAAGGATAGCCCTTCCATTTCCTTGAAAATTATAAAGTAATATCTTTTACAAATCGGTATTCAAAAGTGTTCATAAAAAAACATTTCTAAAGTCACTAAATTCAATATTTTTGTTAAATATCACAAAATTAGTCTAGTCTAACTAGTATACATATTTACAGTTACATTTTATTTTTAAAAAAATACGAAATACATAACTTTAAGAATGAATGAGAAATTTTAAATGAAGATTCCTTTTTCTATATGAGTGTTTTTATACTGTTCTACTAAGAAAATAAAGTTCATTATTTCTGATGAAACGAATAATTACAAATTATATGTTTCATTCACTTTTTAAAAAATAATTTTTAAATAAAAGGCTATCTGATGTCATTAAGAACTATCATACATAAGCTTTATTGATTTTCTCAAGTAATTTGTCATTTGAGAATTCTACGAACAGCTTCTAGAACATTCCGGGTTCCAATCTGTTCTTCTCAGCCATTGACATGAAGACCCAAAAGAATTCCTTAGAAAAGTTTGAGCGTGAACTTAATATATGCTAAATTAATTGAATTCCTAAGCCTGATCTTCCATTATTTCATATTTTGTCTTAATTAAATGGCATCAGGCGAACTAAATCAGGCATTTATATTCAAATTTTTGATCCATGAAGCAATGTATTATCGTGAAACATTAATGAACGTAAAAGTTTATTAATGTAAAATTCTAATTAACGTTAACTAATTAGCGTAAAAAGTAATAAATTAACTTAAAAAATGGTGAAAATTGTTTAGTTCTATAAATTTCTATTTCCTTCAGTTGTTACATGAAATGCTTTTTTTTTTTTTTTATTTTATTTTATTTTTTTTTTAGTATATTTCGTTAATATACAATTATGTATTTAATTAGACCAATTCCGTTAGCTTTCGTAAGCCTTGGTTTGCAGTGAAAAAAGTGTGTCGGACATTCATAAAAAATTTGCTATTAAGAAAAATAATGAAATTTACTATTTTGAATGATACTTATTTAGTTTTGTTTCAAACATTGCTGCGGATTGCAAAACAAAGTCTCATATATATCATCAAAAATAAATAAATTCTAGTGAGGTGTAGAATGCATGAAAATTCCCTATATTTACTATGTTATTATATGTATATTTAAATCAGATTTCCTTTTATCGCGTACTAAAATACTTCCGATTGGTAGCGTATTAGAAAAATCGCAAACAAGCTCGCTGGGAAAAAAAAAAAAAAAAAAAAAAAAAAAAAAACTATATTTTTTTTAAAAATAGAAAATAAAATAAATATCGTTATTTATTAATAAATAAATAAAAATAATGTCACTGGGATATGTAGAAACATAGAGAGAGATCTGATGTTGTACATATTTTACTTTATCTCCAGAAGTTACTTTGGATTTAAAAATCGTGAAAGAATCACACTTTCCCACTCTTGAAACGAACAAAGTTCCGGAACAGTGTGCATCGCTATTTAAGCAATTTTACAATGAGTTCAAATAAAAGTTATGTATAATTTTATTTGATTTCAAACGTGTTAATCAAAATTTCAAAATCAAACATAACTTATGATTTAATTAGCCAGAGACTAAGATTTTGATTTAATCCCAATCCGTGGAACTATTCTGATATCAACTCCTCGTGGAAACTTGGTGACAAACAGAGTTATATAATTGAGTATTTTATAAACCTGACAGAAGTAACATAAATATATAAGCCATTAACAAAAATATAAGAAAGCAATATAACGTACTTTATATTATATGTGCACTTGTTGTTATTGCTTTCGTGTGACAGCTAGGCTGGCAACATGGGGTGCGCTACTCCACTTTTCCAACTGAACCGTAATTTAGCGTGGAGTCCGACTTCTTCTGTACACACATGCCATAAAACACCACCAAAAACCCGTTTATTGGACGAGCCACATTCATCCTTCATCTCAGAAAAAGGACAAAGAAACACAGAGAAAGAAAGAATCCATGACCATACCGGGATTAGAACCCGGAACTAACAATCAAGGAGTCAAGAAAGTAACCACTCAACAATTTGCTAACATATGTGCACTTGAATCTCAAACATAAGAGTTGTGCCTTTTCAAATTATCTCTCTCCAAAATTTAGACTTATCTTTTTCTAAAATTAAAAGATTTTTTAGAAAAGTTAGAATTTCTTTCTCTTAGTTTCTTAGTGTATCGAAAATATATATGTAAGCAGCTGTTTGTTTTATGAATCAAAAATATATTATGCTGAATATTCCAATAATTTGATTTTTACTTTCAATTGCATTATTGAATTAGGCACTCTTAAGATTTTATGTCTTAAGAAGTTTTTAAAGATTGCGAATTAATTAAAATTCTGAGAATATATTTTCATTATTTTTTCTGGTTATAAATGGCTTATAAAAAAACTACTTTTAATAAATAAATAATGCATAAAGATAACTATTACGTCTCAAACAGCTTCGTATGTACTAATAAGTATTACAATGGTTATTTGTTAAATAAACGATTTCCTCATTCCTTGCAATTTCATAAATTTGCACTCAAAGTTGTGTATTTTGTGGAATTATTTTTCAAATAGTGTTAATGTATACATAAAGAGAAAGTTTATTGGACAAAGAGAACGAATGCCAGAAATAATCCTAATATGAAAACACAAAATTGTGTTTATGAATTTTACATAGTAACTATTTGCGTAACTAAATTTAATTCAATTCTGTTCAAACAATCATAAGTGTTTACAGTTTGGCAAAAGTGCAAACATAATATTGCTAGTTATTATTGCATAAATTCTACATTATCGTGACAGAGAATGTAAGAATTGTTGAAAAATAACAAAAACATTTCGAAGTAACTAGTTTTGTAACAGGAAAGACAAACTTTGCACTTAAGACTAAAGTCAGTTTCAGAAGTATGCATACCATTATAAATGGCACTGTCACTTTAACCTTATTTTTATCATAAATTATAACAATTCTAGAAAAAGAATAAAGGATCTCTTTTTCATTCTTTTATTTACTTTTCAGGATTTTAGTCTAAAATTTGTGCCAAAAAAAAGTCTATAGAATTGCTTTTAAGTCTGTAATTTGTCCTGGTCAAAATAAATATATATCATTCTTCATGATCTTCATGTTATGATTTTAATTTACAATTTAGGAAAATGAAAATAAACATTTTTAAATTTTTATATTCTTTAATGAAACAATATTTATTTCATGTGGAATATATTAGGTTGGGGTAAAAGTAATCCATTATTTTTTTGGAAGACGTCTGTAGTGATCGATACCTCGTGAGGTATGTATCAAACAATTTCAGATTTATGCTCGTTGGAAAGGTGACATTTGACACTAAAATATTCTCTTGCGGTTTTTTGTTTGATTAATTTAGTTACGAGTACGAGATTTTAAAAATGGAAGACAACAAACAGAAAATTCGATACATTTTCGTTTTTCTCTTGTAACGGCGAAAAAGATAGCCAGGTGGCTAAAATTGTGAAAGGTGTTTATCGTCCTATATAAGACTGTAACAACCAGTTACGTGCAATTTTTGTTTCGTTGATTCCGTTCGGGTATTTTTAATGTTAGAGATGCACTTCGCATACAGCATCGTCGAAAATGTTTATAAAATATCAAAAATGATCGAAGTTAACCGCATGTCAGCAGTCGTAACGCGCAAGACCTAAAAATCTACATGAAAGCTGTTTTAAACCTTTTTACAAAGCGAATCCAAAAGAAGTTACATAAGGTTCACGTAAAAATAAGGGATTTCTTTTTCCCCAACCTAATATATAAACATCTAGAAAAAGCAATATCATAGATATTCAAATTACTTTGTTTTCTGAAAATGAGTCAAAATCTGTTCTAAGTACCGAAGATTGTTGTAATTCTAAAAGTCATAAATTTCCCGAGTCCACTGACAATTTTTTGCCTTTATAATCCATGGTCTTTTCTTAATCATTTTTGCTATATTAATTTTTCATATAATAATTTCTATGCGAAATAATTATAAGAGTTTTTACAGGAGGCCTACAAATGCCTTAATCAAAAATCTTTTTATAAAGTTCTTTCTAATATACCATAAATAAGAGAAATCGTTCCTTCAATTGCAAGATTTGATTAAAAATGAAAAATTTCACGTTTTTTTTATAAACCAAATATAGTTTCGTAAAAGGAATAAATGGATTCAGTTTCTGGTCAAATGTGATTCTTAAATCAAAGTAGTTTTAGTTGTAATATAGTTTTCAGTGTTTTGGTAGTTACAAGTTCTTTATTATTCACAATTGGAAAGAAATATTACACGAGCAAAATCAAGAAAACTTGAAGTTGGATAGTTTTTTATTTTATTTTTTTATTCTATTTAATAAAAAAATCGAAAATAGCTAAATTACCTATTTCCTAATTATTTTGCTATTTCACAAATATAACTTATTTTCCAATTATAGTAATATTATTGCTGAAATATTTAATCTCAATCAATATTTTTGAATTTTTTTACAGGCATCTCCTTTGATTTAGACAACTAACAAATAGTTTTGGGCTCATAAGAAACATTGTGAATGTTGTTGTATTCAGTGAGATAAAAATATTTGAAATGTTAAATTGTGAAAAATAAATCAATGGAACAAAATTCGTTTTAGATTCCATCAGCAAAATATCTAAATATGCGTACTGGAAGTGAGTAGTCGAAATAGTCTATGCATTAAATGATCTTTATAAAATAATAGATAGTATCTTTATAATTTTAGTCGCATCCAATGAAAGATTTTATTAGAATTTTCAGCTTTACTATTTAATAAAATATTTAGTTTTACTTAAGAATACAGAGAACAAGGATTTGTGTGTGTGATTATGTTAACTCAGTTAGAAATTACAACTGTAATGTTTAATGTACACACACATAATATAGATATCAAATAAACTAATTAAGTAAATATATTTCTTAGCGTTTGAATGCAAAGAATACTTGCAGTAAAAATATATCATTTAATTTGTTATAATATAGTACGAGCATTTTTCTACATGAATGATAATTTTCCTTAGAAACATGGTAACATATGGAATTTCTTATATACTTTAATGAGCACATGAAAAATTTTTGATTTAAAAGAACTCGTTATAATTTGTAAGATCATTATAAAACCAACAACCCAAATGAACAAAATGTGTTTACTATTCTAAAGTAAAAAAAATATCCATAGGCTTTCTCTTAAGAATTATTATTATTATTTTTTTTTTTTCAGTATTTTTGAAAAATCAAGTCTTAACATGATTATTGCGGTCTTTTTTATAAGATGTTGAGATTAATGATTTGAATTACTTCCATTTTTATCCCATTTCTTACATGATTACTATCTTTTAGAAGGAGCCAATAAACATCTATTGGACTTTCTTAATCGGAAAAGACGTCAACATGATCGTAATGTTCACTTTTATTTAGTTTTTAAATAACGACATTTTAATTCGAATTTCCGTCACATTTGCATTTTGTGTGATTATCTGGAATCTTTCTATCAGTAAAAATAAAGTTGTCACTCGAAATGAAATCGAAAAATAAAAAATAATTATAAGTTATATATAATTTATTATAAGATTAGAATTATATTTTAACACCTATAGCTACTATTTGCATCTCCTAATTGCAATCTGTATCACCATAGGCACACGATGTGATGATATAAGCAACCATTTGGTTGTTGTTGCATCAACTTACTTCCCTGTTCCTAGCTTTGAATTGGATTTTACTAATTAATTGGAAGCAGTCGAGAAGGAGTCTTCGTGATTTAGAAACAGGTACCAATAGAAGACTTCTGAAATCTTGATCTGCCTCCCGAGAGGTATTATTTCACTAGAAAGACATTTGAACCCCGTCCTATTTAACGTGGCCCAGGTGCCTTTAATAAAAATAATTTAAAACAGAATTTCGACCAAACTCGTGACTCAAACTCCCTAACTTTCGATGATGAGAACGATCCACTAACCAGTACACCCCAGCCTGGCAACTATATCTCTTGTTAAGATCGAAGACTTGAAGCTAGATTTGAAGAAACATGGAATTAGTTACTCCTTTTTTAATAAATATGATTAAAATATAAAAGGAATAATAAATTAATTCTTCAATGAGTTTTATTCACTTCAATAAGATCTTCAATAAGTTTTATTATAGGACTGTTAAAAGTTAATATTACTCTGATTCTAAATAGTTGGGAATATGATCATCAATTCAACAGATTTTTAATTTGACATTTGTTTGGAGTAAGAATATTTGTAATGGTTCAAAATTCACATATTTTGAATATTAAATTCCAGCCCAATAAACCTTCCTGCAGAGAGTAATTATAAAATATCAAGCCAAATTAAAATTAAAAAGTTTTTTCAAATTTGTAAGGATATATTCAAATTGTTATTGCTGAATAGTTTGTTTTATTAAGTCTGGCTTATGAATTGCGATGTGACAATTTAAAAACCTGTTATATCCATCATATATATTTGCACATTTAGTTTTTTTGGTTGAAAAATGTTTTATCACTATTTTATTAATAAAATTTTATCTATCTAAAAAAGTTAGTTATATTTTTCTATCTCCCAGTATATTTCAATATTAAGTGAGTTACTAAATATAAGAATGAAATACTTACAACGATGACATCCTAAATGTAATATTATAAGTCCTTTAAACTCTCTAAGCAAATTAAAGAAATTTTGTTGTGTGCACAAAATTATGATTATTAACTACAGATATATTATTCTCTATATTAAATAAATTAAATTATAGTTTTACATATTTATTAAATATGTAAATTGACCATACATTTATAAAAATTTGACCATTATTTATTTGAGGAAAAGAGGTGTGGTCTTAATTATAACAATCCCCTCTTTTTATTCTGCAGTTTAGTTATTCAAAGAAAGGGAAAGGCAAGTTTTTGGTGTTCAATTTAAACCAGAAAAATATAATAGTATCAAAATTACTAACTAAAATATTTACATTACAAATTTTACAAACTAACTAATTATTACAACAAACTAATTTCAAGCTTAAAAATGAAAAATATAGCATATTATGTACTCTAGAGATGAAAACATAGCGACATTTAATCCTATAAAAGCATCTTCCTTATTTCAAGGTGCAATTAACGATTGCTCTATTATTTTCTTACTAATGAAAATAATATTGATTTTACCTAGCCGAAGATTCGTCTTATTTACTAATAGTGACCTATGCATGTTAAATATATACATCAGAAATAAATGCATTATTTTTGATTAAAAATTAAAATAAATGCATGAAATGGACTTATTTTAATGATATTAAAAAACATTGTTTTTAAGCATAAGTTTCTTAAAAGTCATACTCAACCTGACTAATCAGTTTAAAACATTTTTTATTTAAACACAATTTCAAATAAACATTTTAGGATTTTGGTTTCTTACATAGGTTTAATTTTTACACAAGATGGTAAATTTTCCATTTATTATAAAATCTATAAAAAATTGTCTAAAAAGTATTAATTTTGAGGATTAGTATCGTTATAACTGTAAACTTAATTCGTCAAATGAGATAAAAATGTAGGAAATATTTAAATAAAATATTGCTGATTTAAACATTTATATATATATTTTTATTTTATTTCTAGATCTCAATAAAAATACAAAACAATATTAGATTTATGAATTTGTTACAAATATTTAATTTTTCTGTTTTACAATTTTGTCAGAAATGGTAAGGCTTAATATGGTAAGGAAATAGGCAAACCTTAATATGGTAAGGAAATAGGTACTTAATATTATGATGACTACCTTGACAATATTTGGCTTTAAAATTTTCATTGGAGATTCGTAGGCGAGATTAACATGATTTAAATAATATTTACATAATATTCTTTATTTTAGCGACCTATATACCTATGTTAGCGCCTGGGTTTTTTTTAGGCAGTCGTCATATTGTTTTTTTCGGCCACCAGTTTCGGTGACATATTTAAGTAGTCATCATTTACGTAAGTATTAAGAAACATCCTATCTTACATGCGCACAAACTTATCCTCCAATGTAGAACACTTTATATTCTAACCAAGATGGTGGCAATGACTTCAATCAAATCTTAGGCATTTAATATGATTTGCCTTCTTTTCTAGTCATAGCTTGTAGTTCCAATATTCTGCTAGTATGATATAGTGCAGAGAGAATGTTGCCAGCTCGAGTGTTAACTGCTTTACTTGATTTGGCTCAAAATGACGAAATGATTGGCTGTGTTTTTAGCGGCATTTCTGTCGGCAAAATAGATAGCCGGAAACGTATCGAAAACAAATTTACCGATTTACAATTTCATAGCAACAAGCTAGCGTGAATTTATTAAATTTGTAAAGTCATTAGAAAAATTTTACAGCCATGAAAGATAAATTAGACACAATCGAAAATGTTAAAATAGATTATGGAACTTTCAAATATATCTTAGTTAAAGTATATGATCCGGAGGATGAAGACAACACATTTAAATATATTGTGCGAGGATCTTGTGATGCTGAATATCACGGTGATTAATTAGAAATTGAAATATTTTGCGTTGATTGTGTATTTTATGACACTAAAAAGTTTAACTAGATTTTATTTAAGTGTATTGGTAAATCCATTTGCTAAACAACCATCCTCTACATGTTTCTATATCACTTAAGTATTTTCTATTCTTTTATAAAGATAAAATTTTTTTTTTTAATTTTTTGAGTTTATTCACTGTAATAAACTAAAATTTGCTTCATCAATAGTGACTGTCTTTTCTAAAATGAGAATCAATAAAATTTAAGTGTGTTAAGATTTTTTGAACCCCAAACTATTATTATTAATATTATTTATTTATTTATTTATTTTTTTTTTGAAAGATATCCCCTAAATTAATTTACAACTTGGTATAAATAATTCATAACTTTTATATTTAAGTTTTTGATCAAATTCAGCATTAACTATGATTATACACCTAGTTTGATAAATGAATTATTTGTTTTTTATTAAATATTGGAAGATTCTAAAGCTGAAACAGTTTGAAAATATTTAACATTTGTTTTAACTGTAGATGAGACAAATATTCATTTTTTTTTTTCTGTACAAATGAGATTTCTCAGATTTAATAATGCCAGCCCAAACTGGTGGAATGAATTTGTTACATTCCACCATGATCCTATTATAGTCAAGCTAGGGAATAGGATATTCAATATGTATGAATAATTATATTCAATATGCTTGGCTTGATAATTAATAGGATATTCAATATGCTTGCCACTTCTATGAGGTTAAATGGAATACAAGCTTTGTCATTTTTTTTTCTTTAAAAAGAAAGAAAATTTCTGGTTTAAGTATTGAAGCAATACATTTAATTAATAAATCAATTTTGCAAATTGGCTCCCTATATGTATATAGCTTGGCATAATTTTACAGAAACTGTTGAAATGTATCTGCGATTCTCTACTAGAATCTCTTGACCATAACCAAAGATATATTTCAGATTTTAGTAAATCCAATTTGATTTCACTGGGCTATTAATTCATCAGATTAAAATTCATATTTTGAATTGATTTGGATCTTCATTTAGAATTTGCTTCACTTTCAACACCAGCAGTATCATTTCTGATTTTCAACGATAACAGTTGTTCTTCGTTTAAATTTGGAATTACAACCATATCTTGCTAGAAAATATAACTTGTTTTTAATTTCTAGATTCGCATTAAGTTTAATTCTACTCTCTCTCTCTCTCTTTTCTTCTTTCTTTCTTTTTTTTTATTAAGATGTATTGTGTACACATTTTCAATATTAGTTCTGTAATTGTAAAATTAAGTAGATTTTACTATATGGATTACATAATATATAAACATTGGAACTTTATGTTTGGAAGAATTTCAATATATAGGGCCTAAAAGGGAACCAAAAATTATGCTCTTTTAATGCAAATTTACCTGCTTATCTCCAGTAAAAAATCAGGATATCTATTATACAAAATTCAAACTACAAAGGATAATAAAAAAGGCAAGTTTTTGAATGCATTGTTAAAATATTTTAATTCAAGTAACTCATTTCAAAAATCAATTTTGTGTGCAGTTAAAACATTAGTAAAATAATTCAAAATCATAACCTTTCCTGTTATTTTAGGGATCACCTTCAGTCTTTATCTTTACCAAATTCTTCAACTTTATGTCTGTTTTGAACGCAGTTTTCAACATAATTTACTTCCTTTTGTACATTTCTATAAGGTTCTCGATTGGTGATTTCTTAAGTCTTTTGAAAAGTTTTTTATAAAGAAATCTGCTAACACTTCATCATAATAAATAAAAATGTAATAAACCAGATATTTGAAAATTTTATATGTATCACAGATGGAGATTGTTTAGAAATAATTCTTCTAAAAAATAGATTTCAATAATATTGTTTAAGTTATCGTAGTAATTTGTCTAGTCTGTCTAACAAAATGTACTGATTGATATTAAGAAATACTATGTCATTTTTTTTTTTTAGTCTTCTAGGAATTTCATTTTTACAATAAGATAAATAATGCACAAAATTCTATGTAAAATTAAGAAATTAGTAGGAGATATATGGAATATCTCACCTTAAAGCTTTGAAAATAAAAATCATATCCACATATGTTGTCAGTGGAATTTCCTTTTGCACATAATAACTTAAAAAAATCTATGACTCTATTATGAAGATTTTATACAATTTGCTTCTGTTTGATATAATTCTTGCTTTTGAAAGGAAGGGAATAATAATTTTTGTTGAAATTACTTGTGTTTGTAGATACAAATACTAATTTAAAACTTTTATAGAATAAAGAGCAATAAATTTCTTGACTATAGAAAATCGTTTCTTGGAAATATGTTTGTTTCATTCATCTGTTTAATTAATATAATTAACTGATTTTACTACAGATCGGTGCAGATACATGCCATGAACATTATACAAGGTCAGAAATTGTATATATAAAAAAAAAATTATGAGCTACATTTATATGAAAAAATATTTCCAAAATTATTTAAAATATTTAAAAATATATCTTATGCAAATATGGTCAAAATCCCTTTTATCTCTTTAATAACAATAAGTAAATTATTAATTTCTTTCTCTTTAACATATTTGTGTAATGCTTATGTTCCCAAAGATAATAAAAGGTGAAAAATATTAATATTGATTTTTTATATATATTTAGCTGATATTTATGAAGTCACAACTCCTAACATTGAGAAACTTGGCTTGGAATGTGAATGTGTTGGTGGTGGACGTATTAAACATAACCAAGCAGATAAGACTATCCATGTATATGGATATTCACAGGTTTGTTATTTTTTATTTATACATTTTTTAATTGCTTTTGAGTGAAATTATCTGTTTCTCTGATAAAAATTAAAGTGCCAAGTTTCGATCTCTTATAAAAATCTGTATTTTTATTAATAGATATTAAAAGCACTGTTTATTTAAAATTTCATCTCATGAAAAATATTTCCTTATTTAATAATTGATAGGAAATTAAAGTTTGCACATTGAATCTTTCTATTTCACAAAGAATTATCTATGAGTATAATGTTCACTTATTCATATTATTTTTTAGTATGTTTTTTAAAATATGTTATATTTTTGTTTATGAGTTAATAGTCAGGCAATAATATAGGTATAAGACAATGTAATTAGATATATGATAAATCTAAACAATCATAAAGTTACACTGTCTGATGTCATGACAGCATATACAGTGTAGCAGACAAGCTCTGTTATTTAGTGGATGAAACAAAATATTTGGCAAAAAGAGGTGCTGAGTGAAAGAGACCAATTGGTATTGAAGTGGATTGTAAAAAGTGAACAACTGCAGCAAAAGAGACTGCAGAGCTTAATCAGCATCAGAATTGTCCAATGTTAATTATTACTGTTAGAAGGTACTTTTTTAAACAAAATGTTTATTGCAGAGCAATAATTCACAAACCACTTGTCCACAGATGTTAAATATCAAACATCCTTTGCAGTAGTTTCACACTTTTCCCTACATATGCTCAACAACAGGATGAGTGCACATTTGAAGGATATCTGTACAAGCATATAATTATGATTGTTTCCTTTCATTATATGAAACTAAACTACAACAGTTGGTTGGGTTTTATGGTACAAGGTCCAAAAATGAACAAGCTGCGCCCCAAACTACAGCAGAAAATATTTCTCAAAACAATAAAGATTTTTGCATTATCTTAGATCATTGCAAAATCTGGATATTTGAAGGAAATAAAGAACATTTATAAAACTATAGTAATATTATTGTTTATTTAATATTCCATTTTGTTTGTCTTTTTACTCTATTGTGATCTTACTTTTTATTTTATATTCCATTTTATTACATTTTGCAATTCATGACAAATTTTGATTTTATGCTATGTTTTGTTGGTGTGTAATTTTCAAATTAAATTTGTATGTTTCATTAATACAAGAAGTGTTCTATGCAAATTTAAAATCAAATCATTTATAAATTACTGTAATGCCAAATATTCAAATATGTTTATAGTATGATCATTTAAAATTTTCAATTATTCTTATACATGTAGAATATTAAGATATAAAATTATGAAAACAAAATAACTGTAATGAAAAAAAAGTTATAAATTATATATTGGAATGAAATAAAATAAATGTTTTAATCTCTACTCAAAAACAAGACTCATGAATTTGAATTTGAAACCACCACAGTTTGATTATAAAATCTGTAATAAAAATTTCTTTTCTATTACATTAAAAGAATTTATAGATATAAATGTTTTTAGTAAATGTAATTAATAGATACAAATGTATCTATTAATTACATTTACTAAAAATTTTGCCAGCATAGAAATACAATTTGGCTGTTACAACCCTAAAATATAATCCTTTTGCTTCAATATTGTTTTTAGAGTATTTCTTATCTAATATTCCATGCTATTTTGAAAGGAACATTTGATTTCAGAAAAGATATATACAGTCTATTCCAAAAACATGCTTGATCACAGAAGAAAACTTAAATTTGATCCTTAAACTTCGCAAATTTATGTGGTTTAATGAATTACCTCATAGTCTGCATTCAAACAATAGTACTCAAATTCATGATGAGTTTGAACTAGATTACATTTTTTACATTAAGTATGTATAAAAATGTATGTGGAAAACTATCTAGGGCACCCTGAAATATGTCTTAAAAAGATTACTTTTTAAAGCTTTCTTGAAGGTCTACAGGCATTTTTTTTTAACTTTAAAAGCAGTTTTTTTTAAAAAAAAGTTAATCTTTCACTTTTAAATTGATCAGCTATTTTTGGTATAGCATTCTAAAGATAGATTTCTCCAAGAAATACATGATATTTCTATGAATGTTTGGCTTTACAAAGAGCTTCATTATAGACTTGAGATCAGCCAATGTGTTGATCTAATTGATATGATACTTTTGTAAGGTCATGGTAGAAATAATTTCATCAAATGTTGACCACAATATATGTGCAGGAAGGAAGCAAAATTAGTGGTTCATTCGCTGTGATGCATTATATTGCTATAAATCTTGTATAAAAATCTAGAGATTAACTGATCACTTATAATTATACTTGTAAGATACTCTGATGTCACTGAATATATTTCATAAATCATGACATTACTTATGGTATTAAGTCACTAAGGTAATATTTATCTTCAAAACAACATTTGGCTATATACTGCAAGATTCATATGGTTATGTTTACAAAAATATAATGTCCTGTTATCATCTCACATATCACAAAATTTTGTCCAATTAAACATGTATGAAGCAGATATTTCAGAAGTAACACTATACATTAAAGGGGGCTTACAGTTTAAATTGTGAAATTTATGAAATTTGTTATGAAAGCCACTATGAATAATATCAAATTATTAATCTTTTAAAAACCATTTTGAAGTTATTTTAAGATAAAGGCCTAGACGTGTTCCTAATTCACATGAGAATAAATATTATCAGCACTATTCAATAATAAATTTTAACTGGAAATTTTTATTATATGTATAAATATATAACAATTTTAAGGCGAGCTTTTTCTTAGTAGGCTCTAGTACCTTTTAAGATGCAGCTTGTCCTTTTTGGACCTTGCGCCACAAAACCCAATCAACCTACCAACCTAGTATCTTTTACTCAAGAATGTTACTGAAAATCTTATGAATTATAATTTTTGTCAAATATTTCATTTGTTTTATGACCAAATACTTGATTGCCTATTTACCAGCTTTAATATAAATCAAATAATAGTTTAAGTTTTATCATTAAAATGCGAAAAAATATTTCAATCTAAATGAATTCTTAAAATTTTCTCGCTGTTTCTAGTTAAAAAATGTTGCTTGTGTTTTAGTTATTTATTGTGTATGAAATAATTTAAAAACTGCATAAATAACAATATATGAATAATTAAATGTTGTTATTTATTCAGTTTTTAAATTATATTTTGAAAATATTTCTTATGCCCATATGGTTTTGTCTGAAAATCTGTCTCCTTAATTCGTCAGTATGTTAAATTTGTAAATAGCTATAAAACTTATACAGTAAAGATGTATGTGTGATGATTTTGCATCAAAATATTAATATTACATCCATTAATATCTTTGCCATTACTAAAATTTAATCACACAATCACAAGTCACATAATATAAGTCACATAACAATTTTTTTTAATGTTATCAAAGCAATGAAAAAAATTGTAAGCTTCCTTCAAATTATTAACATTAATCCTTTCTAAGAACAGGTAAATAATATATAAATTTTTCTTTATAACCTTTAAGTTTAAATAAGCTCAGTTAATAAAATATTTTTAAATATATGTAATATCATTAAAAAACTTAATTCATTCCCAGATAAAGAACACATGTAAAATCTAAATTCCTGTATTTTTCTTTTACTTAAATTCTCTCTTTGAGTTTTCCACATGTTCCAAATAAGGTAAATGACTAAATAATTGTTGTATTTCGGCTTAAAATATACTTTAAGTACATTCAAGTTTTAATTTAAAGTTACATTTTTTAGTAATTCACAAAAAATTTATTAAATAATTTTATCATATGAAATTTTTTTCCTACAGGGTTATGGCAGAGCCGATCATCTTATTACCTGCAGATTGTTAAAAGAAAAGTATGCAGACTATGCAAAAATAGATTTCTCAAATGATGGATATTAATGTAATCAACGTTTAAATTATTGTTTTATTTACTGTTGGCTTATAAAGCAAAAACGTTATTAAGTTTGGGATGCAACTGGCAAAATTAAATTATTGTTCATGAGCATTTTATTATTGATGCATTTAGGCTGGTTGAAATTTGATGAAAATAAAATCAAATTTGCTTTATTGTGATATATAAAACCTGCCATGCTCATGCTGTATTATCTCATGTCTGTATTCATTTTAATTTTTAAAAAATCATTTTTTTATATTTGTCATAATTTAGTTTTTTAATATGTGTTGTTGCTACAAGATAGCTATTAATCTTATTTATTGATCAACATTGAAATTACAGATCTTATGGTCATAAATAACACAAAATCTAATTATATGTTAATTTTGAAATTTTATCATCAAGAAGTGTTAATGTAGATTTCTATTCTCTGATCGACATGTTCAATTCGACTTTTTAATGTATGTAAAAAAAAAGACCAAAATAATGTAAAAAGAGTTAAAAATTGTTATACATGTATATTTTAATCTATTGTATTTTTTCCTTTCTGAGAAATGTATACAAGTAGATCCTTTTCACGTGCTGTAAAAGAAAAAATTTAGAAAACTTGCTTCCAAATTTTTGTTAAAAAATGCAACTTTTCTTGCAAATTTATTCTATCTAAAAATTTTCATATTTTAGTTACAAAAATCTGTGTAACTGTATACCCTTTCCTTATCAGAATTGCAATTTTTGTGTTAAACAGTCTTCATTTGTAGATTATTTAAAAATAAAATTATATTGTGTGCAAATCATTATATATTTGGTGTTAAATATAGAAAAATAAAAAGCATTTGCATTATATTAGATGTTTATTTCATTTTTACTGGAATTCTCTAATTGCTTTTATGAAGTAACTTATAATTTTATATCTTTAAAAGTACTTGAATATATTATCCATGCAAAATAATTTAAAAGGAATTAAAAGTACATTAATTAAAGTTGTTTAATTGCTTTACTAATAATTATCCTTGTTCAGAATATCTTATATAAATGAGTTAAATTATTATAAAATAATATGTTCTTACAAATTGTCATGTTTGAAAAAAAAAAAAAAGACTTTTTTTTGTGTGTGTGTGTGTTCAAGTCAATTGTTACAGAGAATTTCATAATAAATTAATATTTTATTTTCTTAATAAATATAAAAAATATAACGGGGAGGAAGGGAAAAAATTGTCTTAGAAAACCATTACACAACAAATCTGTAAAGATATAAAAACGGAAGGGGGTTCATGTGTAGCAAAATGCAACACAGGAAAAAATTATAAAAAACTTCAATTCTTTGGAAAAATAAAAAATATATATATATATATATAATTATTTCAAAACAATATGGAAATACATGACAAAAAAACGTATTGTTACAAAATGTTTGTAATGATATGTTGCTCTCTCAATAAGAAAGACTACTTCATATTTGTTTTGCATTGATTATTAGAAGCTATCACTAAAACTGGGAAATACTGTTTTGTAACAGAAATTAATCTTTAAGTTGGAAAAAAGAGGGCTATTGACTGCTACATGTTGTATGAGTGTCTCAGCCATTAGATTTAGATCAAAGGAACATGCTGACCATTCTGTGCACTGTATTGTTCAAGCTCCAAGTATATTCTCCACAAGATGAGTTGTATAAGATTCTGCATTATCATATATTAAAAGAATGATCGAAGGCTGAAGCATAAAGTTCAACATAAGCCCTTGTATCTCATTTTTATACCTTTGTTCTGTCAAATTGCCATTCTGAGTCATAGATAACTTATCGTGTCTGCTGATTGCAGACCATATCAAAAATCCCCCTAATCTGTAATTAATCTTCCTCGAACAAATGTGTAATGGTAGCAACCAAATGGCTGGCACTATTGTATTCCTTTCATCAGTTCTTGAGTTAAAATCCTACTTTATTCAGGAATTTTTGGAATGCACTTTAACTGTAAATCCTGGTCTAATTAGACCTTATATACAACAAATGACTACTTAGCAATAAATGAGCATAAACAAAAGGGTCATTCCAAGTGCCATTTTCTAGCTAGACATCTAAAGGTATGTTCCAATAGTGGGGTTATCAGTAAATATCATTTTACTCTAATCTCGATATACAGTAGGCTCCATTTCTGATGTGCAGTGTCTTGAAGGCAATGAAATTCACACCATTAGTCTACGCATGCACGACTACTCTGAAGAAGCCAATTTCGAATTTCTTGGCTTGAGATTCTAATTCCTGTTGTCAAAAAGAACTCTGATTAGCGTTCTGTTTTTAAAAAGCTTTTATAAAATCCATTAGTCAAATTTCGCTGTGACAACACATGAATAACTATCTTAGTGGCCAACATTCCATGTTTTATGAAATCATTTCCCTGGCTTTGAAATGACAATTTCAATTGCATTCTGTACAATTTTTTTGTCCAGATTCAAGTATATTAATGCATTAATACATATTTGTGCTTAATTTTTATACTTTTCAAAACAAAAAAAAACTGAAAATTAAAATTTCATAAATGAGACTGAAAAAAGGAAATTTTGCTAACTGCAATCTCTACACTTGTATCTTTTAAAGTAATGGCTTCATATATGCTTCACAACCATCACAGATGCAGGAGAATCTCAAATAAAAAGGATGTATAAAGACATAAATGGCGATTGACTGTCACATGCAGAAAAATTTCCTTTGGCTGAAAATGATCATGATCCAATAGATTATTCAGTAAAAAAAAAAGAAAAACATTTTGTTTTGAGCTCTTTATATTAGCAAAAAAGTACAAAATAGAGTAAAATTAAAAATCACAGTGCATCTTTTCATAATATTATATTAAAATTACCAAGAAGCATTGATGACACAAAACATGGTGGTGGGACTAATCTCCTGTCATAGCCTCTTCACAAGAGAAGCCCAGATATTGCAGAATATGCTGAGGAGAGAAGGAGCCAACGTTGTATTTTGGGCATGGAGGAAATGTTTTTTCGTCACTCTCAGAAGCAATGCATCTCAGGTGGCCAGTAGAATATCTTGAGAATGCTACCTCATGTACCTTAGAGACCATGGATGTTATGGTGGCTCTGGTGTGTTTTTGAAAGTACAAGAACAGGAGGCTCGGCCCAGGATTTGTAAGCAAAACATTCATGCTCGATTATTAATCTGTTTCAATTGTTGATTTACGATAGTATTCTAATGATTACTGCGTTTTGTGCAGATAAATATAAACACTTATACAGAATTTTGAGGGAGGTTATGATACCAAAAACAACTGTAATAACAAATTTTAAAAATTTGATTGGTCTTTCATATATTGAAGGACTTTACAAATTGTCACACGTAAGAATGAAACATCTTATAAGAACAGATATTTATACAGCCCATCGTTATAAATATTAAATACTGACAAATCAGCAAAATATTTTGTTTGAAATTTCTTTGTAATTTATTAAAAAACACAAACAGAACACACTTGAATCAGTTTTTTTAAATTCTGATGGAACGACTAGTAAAATACTTTTCATAAGAGAGTTACTAAGATAAGTTAAATAAAAATATTGCATTTGCCTAGCTTAAAAAGGCAAAACATTCTACCATTTAATGTGCCAAATACGATAGGAGTAACTATAATAAACACACCACACCTATTTGCCATAAAAAAAATTTAAAACATAATAAGTATTTTCCGATAATATTTTTATATACGTATAGTCCCTATTCATTAAAAATAATCTTATTTCTAATATTTAGCAAAAATAGCATCATAGACCTACCATTGACTTGTAAATATTTCAAAGCACGAGAGGTAGGCTCCAAAATTTTAAAACCAGACCTAAATTGAATTTTAAAAAATTTGTGTAGTAAAAGTTGAACTGTGATTAAAATTGCGGAAATTAAATGGAAAAAAGAAGCATTGAAATCACTACTTTCCAAGTACAACCCAAAAAATGTTTTTAACACAAGTTTATTTTTTAAGAGCCTACTCGAAAAAGCACTTAGCTGTTAAAAAGCGATGCAGAATTTTACAATGTGGCCGTAACCAACATGAATGGAACAAAAAATGCCTTTAATTTTCATTGAAAGCTCAGATATTTAAAAATTGCTCATAAATTACCTGCTGCATGTCGTGCTAACATTAAAATTCGGATGACTGAGAGCATTTTTAAAAAATTGACTGATAAGCAAATGGACTTTTTTTTATTCGTTAGGACTTTCTCCAATCTAATGTAACTTCTGTCTTACAGCTCATGAATCAGAATATAATCAAATGCTTCAAGAGCAAATACGAAAAGTACTCTTTTTTTCCCCTGTTATGCAATAACACCTCGTGTACAGTATAGCAGTAGTTCTATAGTGCGAGTTTGGAGGTAGTGGACCAATGAAAAGCGGACTACACGGAAATCCGGGATTGGAAGGCAAAATGTAACCTCAACAAATGATGACGTATGATAGGCTGAGAGAACAATACAACTTCATGTAGAGAATAGGCAGTATTTTGATCCACTGCTATGTATAACTGTTTGCATTATCAATTCATCGATGCACCACATTCTGATTATACTGGTATATGTTAATTTTTCAATGATAAAAATGCACACGACTTGTAAGAGAATATTTTTATGTAGCTCATTTGTAGAAGTTAAGATAAAATTTGGGTGTTTGCATAAAATGTATTCTAGGAAGGAACATTGATAATGGGAGTGAATTTTAGGAAAAATAATCAGATTAAGATGTTCCCTTTATGTTTTTTTTTTAGATAAAATTTTGTAATCAAAATTCGAAAGAAAGTTAACATAGTTCAGCATTCTGATTGTTGATAATAATGATAGTTTCTTTTCTAAGTGTAAAATAATTATTATTGATTTATTGTCAACAATACTATTCATCGTAATAATAAATAAAATCACAAGAGTATCAAAATATTTGATAAATGCCACTTCCACTTTAGTAATAGTAGAAGTGGTATATACAATAATAGTGGAATTGGTCATATAATAAGGTTATTATCATTGTTAAAGCAGAAATTAGACTTGCTACAGAGCATAACTTTGCATCTTTTAATTATCCAGCAATTCTGGAGGGACACAATAGTAATCTGCAAGCTTATTATGCTTATGTCATGCTTATATTAATATTCTTAAAACACCACAGAACTGTATAGGGTATTTAACAAATCAAGAACTTTTATATGATTTGAAGAATATGTACATCCTCTTGCTGATAAGAGAAATCTAATACTTAAAAATATGTTAATACTTGACGGTTGTGTGAGTCATTGCTATTGTATACCTTAAAAGAGCATGACAGCCTCAAATCAATAACAACAAAACCAGATTTAATTTTATGAGTCTCTTTCTTTAGGCAATAATGTCTAGATATGCTTATTCCCATTGGCTACTGACACACACAAACATACATATTTGTACGTTTTTGTTTTGAATATATATGTTATGTAAGCTCTAGAAGATAATTGGACTTTAAAATATAACTTTTTCTTTTATTTAGCTTATCGATTGAACCCTTTTTATTTATTTCGTTATTTGATCCTGCTCACATTATTTAACAAATAGTATCGTCCGTTTTAGCTACGAGGCGATATGGAGGCCTGTGAAATTAGTCGTTTGTAGCCCTCAAATGAAATTCCTCATAGACGAATGCTATTGACAAACTTGATGTAATTAGCGGCAAGCCCATCCTTTTAACTTCACATATCTTCTATAATAAATAAATTATGTTAAGTAAAATTAAAGGAAATTCATGGCAAAAATCAGAATGGTTAACATTCTTTATATATTTCCTTCTCATTTATTTACAAATTGCAGGATTCTAAATACACTATCAGCTATATTTATAATATTGAACTTCGATTGAATAGAGCATTTATTCTCAATCGGAACATTTAATAGCATATACATGCCATGTTGCCTTATTACAATGCTGTTCATTATATTTTAGTCAGTATAATGGTAGAGAAAAAAATAGCGGTTGGCATCGATATTCAAAAGCCATCTCAAAATTTGATGTGCTTCATGATTCCAATTTTGGTGAAATAGGTAAACCAAAATTCCCTGAAATTGAAAAAAATATCAATCGAAATTTACAAATGATGGAAAGCAAGAAAGCTATTTTAGATTCAATAGATGATGTAAAAATTGATGATAAAGGCAAATTTAAATACATATTAGTAAAAGTTTATGACCCAGATGATGAGTCTAAAACATATAAATATATTGTAAGAGGAACTTCCGCAGCAGAATTTCATGGTAAATGAGATTCTTTTCACTCATTCGGTAATGTATGTTTAATTGGAAATTAAAATTTTAAATGAAAAATTAGAAAAGTTACTTGATTAAAAATATGGTGAAAATGTGCTTTGGGTCCCCTGCTTGGAGCGACGCCGATGTCATGGCGAAAATTATACCGCCAAATCGAAATTTATACCTCAAAAAAAAAAAAAAAAATAAGCGCCAAATCTGGCACTCCCTACAGACTTTTTAGGGTTGCGGTTTCTTAGTTTGGTGTTACCAATTTAGATTTTTTCAGCTTTTAGATTTTTGCTGTTGCCAAATTTGGTATTTTCTTGTATTTTGTACCATTTTCTGAGTTTTTTTTTTAAAAGTTTTTTATGTATTAATTATTTGTATTTAGCGAGAATCAGTCTTGGCGAGTAAAAAAGGCGCCAAAACAGGTATTATGGTTGGTGAGGAAAGAAAAAGTCGCCAAATTTCCGATTTGGGGGGGGATATCAAAGTAGTTCCTATTCTGTATTATGTTGACAATTTTCTGTGTCATTCATTCATTTTTTAACTTACATGCATAATGAATGAACTTTGATATGATATAGAATACATATGATAAAGTAAATTAATTGATTAAAATAGGAAACTGGATAGGTTAATGAAAGTAACTGAAATTTTTCGACGAAGCCTCATTGTTGTTTTAAAGTTATAATTTAAATAAATATTTTGAAATATGTTGACATATTTAAATGTAAGACTTTAATTAGACTTATTGTGTACGGTCGCTATTGGCGCGATTTTCCAAAGTTGGCGGTAAATAACATTTTCCTATTCCAAACCAATTCTGACCAATCACAGATGAGGGATTCAGACCAATGAAAAATGGGAACCGACCAATAAAAAATGGAATATTCTGTTTATTTTCAGACCTCGCTTGTGTAGGTTGGCAAAATTTTTGGCAATTTTTTGAAAAAGTCGCCAATAGCGACCGTACAGTAAATTTTTACCGTAAGATTTTTTTCGCGATTTCTTTTAATTTTTAATTATTTCTAAATATTCCTAATTTAATTCTATTAAATTTTTTTGTATCAAAATAGTATTATGTTGATTTTATAATTATTATTCGTTAAGATGCAATTAAAAAAAGTATTTAAGGCAGTTTTGTAATTAATGTTCATGTCAATTACTCAAAAAAAAAAAAATTTTTTTTTTAACAATAACAGTAAGAGTTGATGTTTCTCAGAATAATTTCGAAATCATTTGTCCATAGAATCAAAATTCCTTGAACTTAATTTTGATTACATTTCAGCATTGCTTCAGTAATGTTAAAATTTTAAATTGTTCTATATTTCAGACAAATTAAATTTTCAGAACAGATGATTGTAAGAGATTATAAATTAAAAAAATATAATTTATATATATAAATAAATTATTTAAAGACAAAAACATCATATTAAAAACAGGAATTATAATAAAAAGTAATCTCCTAAATTTCCATAGGTTGAGAATGGAATAATTTTTGGAAACATTTTCTTAAATTCTAACCTTGAGTTTGATTGAAATTCTGGAAATTTTTGACACTAAAAATGTATTTATTTAAATATTTGTTTTTCAGTTGTTTGATGATGGAATTTGTTTGATAGAGTTTTTGCAATAATGAAGAGCTGTTAACTTTATTTTAATTGAAAGAGAATCACCAAAATTAAAATATAAAATAAAGCTCTGAAAAAAAAGGTTGAAAACTAGACTGAAAATCGAAAATCAATTTTTAATAGCTATTTATTTACTCTCTCTCGTTTCCTAATTGTTTGATTTCTATTAAAAATATCTACTTTTTGAATACTTGTAATTTTTTTTAATTTAATTTGTAAATTTTTAAGTGATCATTTTTATGCTTTGAATTTTCGTTAATTTTGTATTATGCCTTCGACCTTTTTTAGCATAAAAATATGTTATCAAATTTTGTAAATTGCAATAACTTTCTTTTCGAAATATGAAGGAAATGCAGGTTAATTTACTTATATCTTCATAGTAACAAATAGATGAGAACTTTATTAGTTATTTATATATTACTAAACCACATCATCAAACGACATATTTCTTCGCAGATATAGTCGGCAGGATAATACGTTAAGTACCGAATTTTCTAGCCACTTATCGGTATTTAAATCTAGACCTTAAGACTATGTTGACTTGAAAAAATATATCGTAATTTCACTAAAAAAAAACACCCTTACAAAATAAAATTGGCAAATCTAATTAGGCTACAGGGTATTCTATAAATTTCTCAATATTTTCTGCATAACAAGTTTCAGTCTTAAAAGTCCAACAATTGTAATGCTCATTTTTAACTAGAAATATACTTATTAAAATATCAACCATCAACATAATACAATTCACAATTCTTAAAAATATTAAGTAATCATAATTTCTCATCCTCTTGAAAAGCGAGATTTTGGTTGAATTTTTTTTTAAAATAGAAAAATTCTGCTTTTTTTCATCGGGAAAGAATTTACCTACTAAATTATCAATTTTTCGCTTATACAAGAAACGAATTTACTTTTGTTTAATATTTGTACTATAATTCTTGTGTAAGTAATAAAACCCCAGTCAAGCAATTTCCTAAATCAATACGTTTTACTTAATTTTATGATCATCAATCCAGTTGTGACAGCCAAATTCAAGTTAGAATTGTTAAATTGGTATAAAGTACTTCTTTCTTTATTATAATTTGCTTATAGAAGAAACTATGATTTTAAAAAGGAAAAAATAAGCTGATTTATATTCAACAATCTTGATATGGAAATGAAGTTAAATCTTCCATCGCATCATATTCATCTTTCACGTCTTTCATCGCATCATATTTTACAATAGTTTCCCTCTTTGATAAGGTATCAGGATTAAGTAAATTGAGACACCTGTAGCACTATTGCCATTCACATGTGCTGAACACTGGCACTTGCTGACTGGGTTCAGGCTCTTTTCACCTGCAAGTTGATATGTAGGTTATCCATTGCAGTTGATTTTTTGAGTTGGCCATGGGCATGAGTCAAACGAAATAACGATGGCTTTGGGAATAAATCACTGAAATGAAAATGATATCGAATGGTGCGAGCAGACATCGAATGACGCATATCAGACTCAATTTGTTGTGTTATGGTTCGTGATTTGACTGAGCTATCCCTCTCTGACCTAGGTGCCATATTCCTCCCTAGTATCATCTCAATACCTACCTCGTACTATCATGTAATACGAGGAGGGTGTGAAATATAATAAAGCAACTTACTATAACAGATTGTCGCTCTTTAAACTGGCAATCTCTTCACTTTCTATAGCACTTTAAACTGGCCTTTATATAGTGCTTGTAGGTGGCACTACAGTCACCCATGATGAATGCATGTACTGTAATACTAATGATTCGCATATACCATCGTCATAAATGCATGATTCATGCTTTGCATACTTCTTTCAGGATGTCACATTTTGGGTGTGGCCAGTAGTATACATTCATATTACATTTTCCAATAAAATGTATAATATTTGCACATTGAAGACATATTTTATATATTTTTCTTTATACTTCTAAAAAAGAATAATTGGAATGATAAATTAATGTGATTTTTTTATAATTTCTATGAAATGAAGACGGTATTTACGACGAACTCACACCTGAAATCGAGCGTGTTGGCTTAGCGTGCGAGTGTGTTGGAGGAGGAAAAATGGAACATGATCCTGAACAGAAATCAATCAAAGTACACGGAACATCGCAAGTATGTTTTTCTAGTTTCATATCGTATAATATATATAAGCTTTAGAATTCTAATGATATGGTAGCCGCTAGTATGCATTTAAATAAAAGGCGAGAAATTTTTGATTTTTCACGCTAACGGAGTAAGTAATTTAATTTGCAGAAATTCTGGGTAAAGTGCACATTAACAGATTTCGAGTTAGCGATAACATGAATATATTTTATTTTTCTTTCAGAAATATGGAAAAGCGGATCACGAAAAAGCATGCAAACTACTAAAAAAGAGCTTTAAAAATTATGACGACATATCTATTCCCAAAGAAGACAAAAATGACAAAAAGTGAAGATAAAGAAAATGTAGAGATGCTCCTATATGAAATGTTCAGTATTAAAATAAATTAAGCCAAAAAGTGCTTCATGTATTTCGAATTAAAGAAAACTTGTTAATTTTTAGAGTAGCTAAGTTTTATTCTTATATCGTTTTGAGAAAAAAATTGTACAGCACTATTTTAAAGCTAAATTGGGAATATATTTATATTTGCGTTATGTACCTTCGATATATTGAACTGAATCGGAAGTTATTCGAAATTTTAAAGTTTAAGAGTACTCGTGAAAGGCGCCAAATAGTGAGTTCCTAATGTAAAAATGTTTTGATAGTTCCCAGTGTAAATACACACATGTCCATAAATTAAGGATAATCAAGAAGCACACAGAAATCGGACGTAAAAGGGAAAATGCCATCTGTAGAAATATCACACACATCGTTAAGCATTATTTGCAAATTATACGAAGACACTTTATCACGCCGAACGTGAGCCACAATGACAAGAGCGAAGAGAAGGGTATATGAAGACCTGCGGCAAAGAAGTAAACGTGTTCATAACCGGTGCGTATGGTGAGCATTGCCACGACTACATAGACATCTATGTGTCATATCGATATGACAAAGAGAACGCATGTGGAATATTTTTTACGTGGTAGAATTATCGGCCGCCTAGATTACTGGCGTACACAGGTGACAGTAGCTGAGGAATTCAAATTCACCCTAAGTGTGTCCTCTCTAGGCTGTGATAACGATTCCACAATAATGGGAATATCAGAAAATGTTACAGTATACAGGTCCCCCCCAAGTGCCGAATAACGGTCAGTACTTTTGTCAGTAACCGCCAAAAGAAACAGACGAGGTAATAGCTGACGCAACTGGTAATGCAGCTATGTCAGTCATGCTTATATCATACATCATTTTTGTTCTCTCATTCTTTAATACATAGGCTTTATGAATAAATCACATTTTTTGGTGCTCCTTTAGCTGCCGTATCTTTCATTGTCCTTAATTTATGGACACACACATACGTGTGTATTATGTTCTTAATCATTTAATCCGCTAATAGTTTTTACGAGCAAATTAGATCTGAATCCAGATTCCAAGTCATTAAGTTAAGTTTCGGGAACCACTAGGTTCCTTTGTCGAAGCGCAGAGATGAATAACTTATCTTCAATCCAATCGTCAGATAATTGTTTTTTTTTTTCTTCAGTTAGTGATTTACTTAATAAAAATGACAGTCACAATGATTTAGATTTTTTTTGTAGCATTCCAAATATACCTTCACAAGAACATTGTACCCAGAATGTCAATTTCATAAAGCAATTCCAAGACCAAAAGTATTCTACGATATTTTTTCACTTGAAGTTATTGATTACACTCAAATACTTGCAAGATTGGAAATTAGACTAAATGGGAGAAATTCTCACACGCATTACAAACGAATTCGGAAGGAATAATAATTGAAACAGGCGCCTATTAATAATTTGTGACCCCTACTAATAATTAAGATAAAAGCTATTATATATAGAAAAATACCACATGAAAGTTATAAAATCTCAAAATAAATGTTATTTATTCGTATAGAAACAAGTTCATTTTATAAGTATTTATAAATACTTTAGGAAAACCTTATTACAAAAATAGCAAGCTACTCTGATATCACTGCAAAGAAATTTCTTTAAAATGAGAATTTAACTGTTAACAGGGGGGAAAAAACTAATAAAAAAATTATTTTCATAGTTGGTTTTCTACTTTTACTTTTTGTTAGAAGCGTCTAAACTTAATTTGACACCAAGTTGACAGTATCACAAATTTTAACCGATGAGAAAAAAAAAAAAAAAAAAAAAGCGATAAATCACCACAGATGATAGAAAATAGCTTTTTAACTAATCAAATATTTTTATTTGATTATTTACGAGTGATAAAAAAAGTAGCAGATGTCAGGCACTTGCCCTACGCTTTATTTGGAATATGGAGCTGCAGACTAAAACCAAAAGTACAATTCCCAAGGACTATCATAACTGCTGAAAAAATAGAGTTAGTATTTTTACACATGGCATTTTGTATCTGTTCTATACCTTTCGTTATTGCATGAATTTTTCACTATTATTTTTCTCAGGAAAAATAAGCAAATCATAAATGTATCAATCTAACAAAAACGCATAATATTTAAACGTCCAGAACACAGAGGCGTGACAAGGAATGTGCAACTAAGATATTTCCCAAATATTCATAAATTTAAAAAATTTTAGTCTCTTTGTTTGTAATGACGTGTACTGCTAAAAGATCATTTTCAATAAAAAAGTACTTAAAAAATAAAAAAATAACTATTTGAAAGTACATTTAAACGGAAGCGGAGATAAATATAGTTTTGCAAAAAATTAATGTCAGGAAGTCAGTTTCTTATATTCAAATCTTTTAGTATTTTTTTTTTTTAATGATGCTTTTTCCAATTAAAAGATTTTGATTTTTCTCAAGTAATGTTGAATGTTACCGATTATATTAAATGGAAAATTTCAGCGTTAAGATAATTTTATACTTTTTATTTTATAGAAATTATATCAATCTACTGAGTTTAAAATAGTAAGACTGAAAATATTATTCAGTTTTTACCAAAAAATTGCTGTTTCTGCAATTGAAAATAATTTAAGACAATAAAAATATGCATCCTTGAAAATTACACCAATGCATTCATTAAATTGATATTTTTGTACTTAACAAAAAAATAAATTTGAAGATAATTGGAAGGATAAATAGTTCTCCAAAAGGATATTCAAAAATAGAACTGATTTTAAAGAAGCATAAAATTTTGTGGCAGAAAATTGTAGTTAAAGAATTGAGCTAAATTTCATTTTCTTAAGTTATATTAACAAGTTCCATTAATTCTTTATTGCTTGTTAGAAAAACTACATATTTAATGGTAAAACTTTGAATTTACTAGTGGAAGTAGGTAGTGAATCATGAACACCATGAGTAATTACAAAATGAATAATTTAGGAATGCAAAATCTTGAGTGTCAAAAAGTACTACCATCAAATTTTATTACAAAATAACAAGCTCTGTAAATTCCTATCAAGGATTCATCAAAATTCTTCAAAAAGTCATATTGTATACATTAAAACTATTAATTATTCTTTCATAAATTCATTACTAATTTTTAAACTTAATTCTTCTTCGTTATATGCAATGTAAGATATTTTGATAGCAGACATTTGTATCCATTGAATAGTTAGCGATTCTTACCACACATAGCGAATCTCACTTATCTTGTGAAGAATTCTTAGCATTTTTTTTATTATTTGGAGACATTATAAAACATTAATATGTATTAATGGTACATTATTATTTCTCAATAGATTTAAAATTACAATTTCTGCCTTAAAAAAAAATGGATGCTTTTTTAGATGGATATGGGGAAAAAAAGAAATCAAGGACCATAAATAACTCATTAACTACAGAGCCTATAATGTACATAGTAATTTTAAAACACCAACCCTGTATTATTTTTAAAATATATTTTTTTCTTACACAAATAAAATATACCTTATATTATTTTTATACAAAAAATTAAATACAAAATTGTGTTTAGTGTGACATCGCTTACAATGTCTAATCGAAAAATACAAGGAAATGAATGCAGAAAGCATAAGTATATCGCTAAGCATGTAAAACTGAGACAATTCTAATGTTTTTTCTAATTACATCTCAATAAATAATGTAATGAAAATTAAACATTAATGTATGTGTGTATATACATATATTCCTTCATAAAAAAATAAATAAATAAAAAAATAATAATCAGAGCTTTTAAATGTGCAAGTTTTATCAATTTTTTGTAACCTTTTTCCCTTACTTTTTGTTTTGTCAATAAAATTAAATTTTAAAGCAGTTAAATGAATAACAAATTTCAATGTATAATGTGGTTTTGCTAATACTTCTTAAATGCAATTTAAAAATAGATTTGTGTGGATAGATTGCTAAAATCTTTTATGCATATAATTTAATGATTTTGTTTCTATAAAGTCAATAAAAGTGTAACCTTGAATCATGATATTCTTTCAATTTATCTTATTTTTATAAACGACGAAATATAAATTTCATTTAATAAAATTGATATTGCAGATTTATCTCTTATTATTAAGAACAAAAATCATAAATGATGCTTGTTTTTACAGGAAGAATTTATTGCTCTAGCAACACTATTCCACCCATGCATTTTAACAATGACAGCAAATTACAATTTTTCCAAAGAATACAACATTTAAAAAAAAAATGAAAAACATTTCCTATATGAAATCTTTATACAATGCTGCTTTTTCTTATAGAGCAATATTTCAAAAACAATTTTCAGACATAGATGTATATAGGTATAAGTATATATAATCACAGATATAATGTAATTACGGATAAGATTTGAAGACTTAGAAATATTGAACATTAATATTCGTTGTTGTTTATCACTGAAGATGTGATGTTAATATTCCTGAAGGTATTCCAAGCTTTTTCAGGATTATTGTAGTGGCACAGTATTTTTTTTTTCTTAACAGAGCTGGTGCCACACACAAAACAATTGCTTTGCTCTATATTTCCTCATAACGAAATTCATTTAAAATAATATCTCTTGTGTCATTATTACACAAGTCAACTGAAACCAGGACAGCCATAATCATAGTTTATTAGATTATGATTATTTATAATAAATGACATCTAATTAATTTGTATTAGACTTTACTCATAACATCAATCAATAAATTTAAAATATACAGTATTTTTCAAATTATAGTTTAGCAAGAAACCTTTAACAAACAGAAGAACTGAAAAAATTAAAATTAAGTTAAAAATGCTGCATTTTTTATTAATTAAAAATTTTAAACAAAATATATTGAATTTAATATATGAATTTAAAATATATTTTGTTAACATCATAACTTCTGCAGATGTTCTACACATCTGATAATACAGCATAAAAATTAAATATATTTGTTATTTTTATACAACAATATTCTTTTACTCATTTAATAATTAAAAATATTTAAAATTTTTACATATTTTTAATTTAGATGCTTAATTTATTCTCTCTCAAATCTTTCAATGAATATAAGGCATAAATATAAGGAATAAAGTTTTTCTTTAAATAAAATTTAACTAATAAAGAGCAAAAAAATTATGTAATATTTTGAGTTTTTTAATTAATACTAATCACTAAAAAAATATTTAAGAAATAAATTGGCTTTAAATTAAGCGGAAATTATACACCAACAAACCTTATAAAAGCTTTCTAAAATCATTTTACAAATTTGTAGTTTTATGAAGTTAATGAACAGAAATGTTTAAATTAAACAAGAACCAATCACATGAGTTTTGAAAATATGTGAATACCTTTATCTCATTGCAATTAAGAAGTGGATAAATAGCCAATTAAAGAAAATAATTTATCATTTTTTTTAATAAATTATCTGCAACCTATTTCATTAATTATCTTCAGATAAATTCCAAAAAATGCAGTTACTTGTAATCTTAAACTATAGTTACAAAGAAAATAAGTGTATATAAATTTTCTTAAACAATATCAACAATATTGTTAGATATATTTTTACCTTTTTAAAGTTTTCTAATATCTTTAATTGAAGAGAGAGAGAGAAAACAGTAACCCTTCATGTATTATCAACTTTTAATCTAAGAAAAATAATCTGGTATTTAAAAATATTTCTTGCATCAAGATTAAATAATTTTCTAAAGATTATTTACAATTACATGTAAGTCTAAATTGAAAATTGCTTTATATAATAAAATTCACTTTTGAAGTTTACAAGTTCAAGAAGTTGTGCGTAACAGTTTGAATCAATTATACCTAAATACACAATTCAACAAATAACTTACAATCCTAATTGTACAAAAAATTTAATAAAATAATCATATAATTTTTGAAAATTTCAAAAATATTATGTTTAATAATACTTAAACCTTAGAAGATGTATGAAAAAATTGACAATAAACTTTTGTTCATAATGTTAGGCAATAAAATAAAATATGACTTGTATCTTTATAATTAAGGTTGTTTAGTTGAATGGATTTAAGGTGCAAGTTCAGAATTAGGACAAGCTGCACCAAAATTTTTAATTAAACATAGGTTATTTACATTTGTATACTTATTGATACATTTAGTTAAGTTTATTTTAAATTAATCACTTGATATGGTAATTTTCTATAAAAAAAGTATATACAAAACCATTAAGTATTCATTATAGAGAAAGATTTTATAATAAATCTTTTTAATACATAAAATTAATATGAAGTTTCTTAAATAGCGAAAATTGGCTATGATACCAAAATGTACTTTAATTATTGGTTAACATAGATAAATTACATCAATATTTTCTTATTAATACATACAAGTGCAAATGTTTTATAACAAAACATGCCTTTTGTACATCAATTGTAAATACAAATCAAGAAAAAAAAATGGCACCAGCACTGCTCAAAACTTTAATTTATATACTTCTAATATGGAATGACTATCTCTGAACATCTATATGTAATGCAAGAAGTTAAATTTTCAACACTTCTAGAGTATTAACACAGTTATAAATATATATATATGTATATAAATTTCAACATGGAATAATTAAAAATCTTTCACATGATAAAAAGAATACTTTAAAAATGACGAAAAACAAATTATTTGCCTTGGAAATGATCAATAGATATTAAAACAAATTGTTAGACTTTAACAATATGAAAGTACATAATGCAATTGCTTATTATAATCAAAAATACATTATAAAAAATCAATTGTTTTCAATTTATTTCAAGATGACCGTCAATGAAATTTCTGTAGCTAGCGATTTCTAATGCAATAAAATTAAACAAAATAGTATTATAAACAATGAAATTGCATATATCATTCATAGTTTTCAAAAATATGCAATTTCATTTAATATTCCATCAAAAAGTTTTAATGTTGAATTAAATTTTTTTGATAGAACATATTAATAAAAAAATTGCTATGAATAAAACGAAGTCATAATTGAAATTTTTTTTTGGAAACAGATATTTTTCTAAATATCATAATAAAATTTTTGCATTTATTCATCATATTTAAACAAATTTTGAAATTTGGAAAAATAATTTTAAGTGTGAAAGAATAAACAAAATATTGAAAAATTAAACATGATAAATGAATTTAACAATTGTTAGCATTTTAATTAAGAGAATATTACAATAAAATAATTGTATACTTTGAACTAAAATTAGAAAAATATATAAATAAAAATAAGGGGAAAGAAAATATACTACCTTTGAAATAATCGTATTTCAAAGTTATTAATTTTTTATAAGCTGTTAATATATGAATTTATCCATAAAGATGGGTGACAAAATTAGTAATTAAAATATGCTTCAGTAACTAATTAAAATATTCGAAATTGATGAAAAATGCATTCGGTAAAACAATTCAGAGAAAATTGTTAATTTTTATCAAATCAAAAATTTAAACGATACATAAAAATTAAGCAAATTTTGTTGCAATATTATTTTAAATATTTCACTATTATCTCTTTGTTTGAGGTATCCTGACGGTCAGAAACTTCACTGAATCAAAATATTATGCAGAAATCACAAAATTTCTATAATCATTTTGTATATACACATATTTCTATTGAGCACAAATTCTTATATTTAAAATAAATTTCAAATTATGTATTCAAATATATAATAAATTCTCACAGTAATAACTTAATATTATTTTATATATTTCTAAAGTGCACAAGATACAATACTAATTCAACATATATATAGCAAGTTTCTTTCTTTTAAATATTTCACAATTTAAGAAACATGACATAGAAAATTATTGCACAATTCATATTAAGATGTAATATAGAAATTCTCACACAGTTATCAAGATATTTAGAGTATTCAAGCACATATAACATTCAGTAAACTTTTTCACAACATGTACACACCAAATTAAATACGTACATACTAAGGCCCCATTTCCATTCCTAATAAATATATTTATGTTTAGCATTTTTAGTTTTATACGAATATACTTGTATATTTTAAAATCTAAATATGTTTTTGAACAAATTTTAATAGGGAAACTAAAAGCTACATAAATATTCTATTTAAGTTTAGGATTGTATCCATCACCATGTTTTAATAAAATTATTCAAAAGTGTAAGCATGTTATTCGAAATTTCATTGAAATAAAATTTATCTTTAATCTAGAAAATTTACTTACAAATGATATAATATAAATCATTTTGAAAAAGTAACTGACATTTTTTTATAGCTAACATGAAAAAATGTTCAATATAATGAATACATATGTTAATCATTCAAAATAGAATTTAAAACTTAAAATTATAGACTAATAAAAAATAATATATGTTTTTAATTATTGAAAAAATATTTTATTTACATACATATCACACAACATTTCTGAGGAAATTTCAACATACAACTAATCATAATTACCTTAAAACATTTGTTATAAAAACTTTTTATAGTCACAGAAGCCTTTTTACAAATTATATTAAAGCACATTTTTACTTTAGAAATGAATCTTGCATATAATCGAGCTGAAATGTCATCAAAATATAAGAACCACTCATGTTAATGATTTCATATCTCAATAATAAGTTAATTCTCAGTAAAATTAGAAATCTCAAAAGGTTTTTAAATAAAGATTTATAAGACATAGAAAACATGCAATAAATATTTTAATGAAATATTAAAAATAATTTTAAAATATATTACTACATTGAGGAGATTTCATTTAAAAATACATACTTAATTGCATTATATTTCTTACCCTAAAATTAACATGAGCTATATAAATTGTCTAATTTATACAAAATTATTAATATATGTTGATATGTAAATGCAATATTCTAAAGATATGCATAATATTGCAATTTGTTTAAATTTGCAATATTATGCATATATAATATGAAAGTGTTAAATCAGAAAAGAGATAAATTTTAACCATTAAAATTAATAATGAAAATAATATATGATAAGCAAATGTAATTAAATACATAAGTCTTAATTTAAAACTAAATATTCAATGTAAAGTGTGAATAGTATTGGATTTCATATTTGAAACTAAAAAATAAATTCGCAAGTCCATAAATATTTTGACATACAGAAATAAAATTTAAGTATAACAACCATTACAATTTACAATTAGTATATTTAGATTAAAAGAATCCAATTTTTCATACAAGCTTCACAACAATAACTTCCATCCATTAAAGAAATCTGAATAATCATTGCTACTATTCCACGTTTTGACCGAAGTTTGTGATACAGTATGCAAAAAGGGCTACAAGTGCAGGAAATGGGGTCTGTTTCAGAAGGAATAACATTTTAAAAGACAACAGGAGTGAACATGGACAGACATTTGGTGATTTAAAGTTCAAAATGAGTAAGAAAGGTTTCAAAAGTTGCATGACTACGTTTTGATACCACACTTAGAGATTAAAAGAATTACCATGTGAATCTACAGAAACACAGCACAACTTCATTTCAAGAGTAAAACGTCACTATAATAATATTAAAGAACACAGATTATTCTTTTATATAACTTTGGCACATATTTTGTCACATTGTGCAAACATATGACAGTTGTTCATGCACCAAATGAAATAAAAGCTGATAATTAACATAATTATTTTCCTAAAGTTTATAAAAAACAATAAAAACATAATAAAATGTAAAAATAAAAATAATTAAAGTTAAATTATCCGAATATTAATGTATAAGCACAAGATGCATACATGAATAAAAATCTCCTTATTTGCTAAGGATAAAGCATACACCTTCTGTTTCCAATTCAGTCACATGTGTTCTTTGCAATAGCATATTTCATATTTTAATTTTTGTTAGTGACACATAATCCAAAATTCTTTTGCACAAGCTAATTTATTCTAGTTATATAAAAATAAACAAAAAATTGACTTTCTGTCAATTAACCGTCTTTATAATTTGCTAACATAAACAATTTGTCTCTGAAAACTTTAAAGATTTTTTAATAACTCCAAGAGAAAAACTAGCAAAAAAATTGCATTTTTGCACAATTGGCAAATATGAAGTACATTTTTGAATTTCTAAAGAAATCTACTAAAACACTAATTTTTTTCACTTTTTGATTTAACCTATTAACATTTATTTTATATGAAACTGAATGTATTCAAATAACAAAACACAGTAACACAATTTACAATTTTTTTCTCATTATTCTATACTTCAAGTAAATTTGAATTGTTGCATTAAACTACAATGATACATTTCCTTTACAACAGACAATTCAATAATTGAAACTTATTCATTTTATTCCAATTTCGTAATAAAATCTTGCCTCCACAAATAATTTTATAAAATTGGAAATTACCAAAATATAAAGGAAAAAATATTTAAAATTTAATAATCATAAGTGTTTTATTAAAAAACAAACAATATTAAAATTTAATTAAAATAATTTTGTAATTCCCATTAATAAATATACAAGGCACCTAAACACATCCTCATATAAGTGCAGGAACTACAACATTGGAGCATGCCCAATAACAACAGTAACATGGATAAACATACAATAACAAGAGGCAAAATATATAAACATAGTTAAAAATAAATTTCATTTAATTAGTAACCCATATTTTTTCCAGCTTTGGGAGGGATGACATGGACTTGGTATAAGATATGCTTGCGACGACACCAACTAAAGGAGTTATCAAACTTCAAAATATCTGTGGGAAGAAAAATCTATGCTTTTGTAAAAGTTGCTAAGAATATTAATTTCAGTGGAAAAAGTTAAAATAATTATAACATATAAATTTTCCAATATAATTCGAGACATTTACTTTTTTATGTTGAACAATTGTTTTAATTTAATAAATGAATATTAACAATGACATAATATAGAAAAGAGTCACAATTCATCATATTTTACAAAAATATAAGTAAGCCTCATAATGTTCAGTATTAATATTGAATAGAAATTTGAGAATTGCTTACTCAAGATTCAAAGTGTTCATTAACTAATTTAATAAAAAGAAGATAACTTTTCTTGCAGAGATTATTTTTGATTATGGAGTGGTCAAACCTTAACCATAAAAAATAAATTAATAAAAAAGCATAAAAAATTATAACTGGCAACTATAATTTAAGTTAAAAGCAAAATCAGTCATAACAAAATTACAGAATAAGAAATAAAATATTAGTATAGTTCCAAAATACATTGAAAAATATTACTTTTTTAATTTTATTTTATAGCAATCTAGCAGAACCGACAAATACATTTGTGGAATCTTGATACATAGGCAAAAATCTTACTCTGATTAATCTTAAAATTTAAATTGTAAATTTTTATGAAAATATTGTAGGGGGGGGGGAATTCTTCAACACCTTATATTATTAATACATTATAATTTGTTTTATAAATAGTAAGGCATCCAATTATTTTTATAGGTGATTTTTGTTAAACAATTTATAAAATACCTTCATTGTCATGTGATAAATTTGGAGTGAATTTTTACTAAATTTATAAGAATTATGATATTAAACTTATACAAAATTTTGATCTGATGATATAGTTATGCAGATTTAAGATATCAATGGTTTTAAATTAACAAAATTGATTATTTAAATAATATCTCATTTTTCCAATAAATTTTACACATTTTGAGTTACTTTATGGAAGGAAATTTATATAGGGAGTATAAAAAATTTAATTCTTAAATATTATTAAATAACACAATTCATTATATGCATTGGTGGCATAGCAAATGAAACATTAAGATTTTTTTTAAAAATAGTCTTCTGCAAGATGAGGTAGAAGTTTATCATCTACCAGTAATAAGTGCCCCTTTCATGTTCATAGTAACCACTGCTATATATTACAGAAATTTTTGACAGGTTGATGTAAAGCAATCCATTTGTACTTAATTCAAATTCAAGTGATTTATCAAGGATTGTTTCTCTTTCAAAGATAATTTTTTCATAAGAGGGCTATAATATAGGGATCTACAGTTTAAAGAGGACTTGAGCTCAGTCATGGAATGAAATATTCCAGTCCAGCAGTAACATTATACATTTAATAAATAATATATAATCAGGCAGACTAAAGACATAATGTAATTTGATGGCTGGGCTAAGAAAAAAATTTTTGAATGTAACATATGGCTGCATATTGCTTTGTGAAATATGGTGGCAAGCAAGGCTTGAAGACAAGAATATGAAACAAGCTTCAAATTCTCAGAGATATATTTATATACTAAGAAGTATTATGGTTTCCATTAATTTTTATAGTATTTTATTAATCCAATTTGAAAAAAGAAATACAATTAAATTTATCATACCTTAGTTTTTGTTTACTTCTCTACAATAATTTTTTGCACACAAAAGTGAAGTAAATTGGGACTTAAAATATATTCTAATCCACTAGAAAAATCTATGCATCAAATGAGAATCAAATATGTAAATTATTGAATTGCATTTGCTTCACAACTTACACAACTGTAAATATCATTTTTGTACCAACATATTATTACAACTCTTTTAGAATCAGTTTTCCTTTAGATGTTTACTATCAAAGAAATTAAAAATTAGGAATTACTGGATTTTAAACTTGGCAAATTTTAAATAATTGAAATAAATTTTTTTTCAATGCATTTCTAAAATAAACATAAATACAAAATTTCAGCTTCCTGTACTTCTTTGATATGAAAAACAAAAAGAAACTTTTTAGTTTTATTTTTATCTCTTAAATATTTTATTGAATGAGAAATTTAAAAAAAGAAAACATTCTTTGCATACTAAATTTTAACACTCCTAGCCTTTTAAAATCTGAAAATAAGAACATTTGTCTTAACAATGGTCAGTTTAATATATATATTAAGAGATACAGAAATTGATCAAAGTGATAGAAAACAAATACAAAAAGAAAAAAAAAGAAGAAAATATTTTGCCTCTAATAAGATGGGAGAGAAACTTTGATAACTAAAACCACCCAAATCCTTTTTGAAATTGACATATACAATTTTAGTATGGCACTAGCAGATACTGTACAATTTCTCCAACAGAAGCTGCTTTAAATTTCCCTGACCGTGGATTCCCCTGTCTTATTATTCTCTTCCTATATCTTTCCAAGATATAACAGAAGAACAAAAGTATCTTCCTAAACAAATCACAAGAGCTGTATGATATTTATGTCAGGCAACAGGGCCAGTCACAGAAGCTGCACAGTTAAGTCCTGTTTCTGAAATCATGATTGAATAATATTACTATGGAGGATCAGGAAATTATCTTAATAGGAACATTCTTCAAATGGAAACAATGTCTGCCCCATAGAATGCCATTAATATTAGAGACCTGTCTATGAAAAATGACAAAGTGACATACACCAAACCACAAGATGGTAAGGAAACCATGATGGAACTACTCCCATGTTGCCCTCTAATTGTAATGTAAAAGTGACATTTTCAATGAAATGTAATATCAGAAAGAAACAATAAATAAGGACAGGATAATCAAATCCGATATTTTATGACCACAGAATAAATTTTAAAAAATCAAATAGACAACAAAGTCCATTTTCAGATGAAATAATTACAAAATATAATTACTCTGTTCATACTTAATAAAATAAATATAAATGTAAGTCTTAGTAAGAGAGAGAGCCTAATAATCAGTGATATTAGTTTTGAAATAGGACTTCAATTATTCATTTATTCTATAAGATGAAAAACCTCACTTTATAGCATTTTAACTTTAAAATAGTTAATAGGCAAATGAAATTTTAGAAAAATAAATAAACTATCTGAACAGGAGGAAAATTTGAAATAAGCTAAAAAAATTAAATACTGTACAATTCAGGAAAACAAAATTTCATAAAATAAAGCCTTTTATGTGCCAGGGCATACAGGAATAGAAGGTAATAAAAGAGTTGATGAACTTGCAAAACAGGGATCCTCTTTCAATCCAAAAGGAATGGAACCCTTTTGTGGGATCAACATGAAGACTACAAGGAAGGCCATTCAAAAATGGGAAAAACAGGAGATGAACAAAGTTTGGTGCGATTCTCCTGGGCAGAAACATGCAAAAAGTATTTTCAACTCATCTGAGAAAATTGCATCTGAAATTCTTTGACTCCCAAGATTGAAGACTCAAGCAATTGTAAGCTTCATTACTGGGCACTATTATTTCAGGAAACACCTTCATTCATGCTTTTTAAACAGTAACCAATTTGTAGGAAATGCCACGCAGGGGTAGAATCAGCTCATCATATCCTATATGAATGTGATGCTCTTGCCCTTACAAGATTCACTACTCTAGGTAGTCCACATCCTAAAGAGTTACACTTAAACTCCATTGAGGGCCTATCAGACTTTATAAACAAAGTAAGTGACCCAAGACAATGGAACTAGGAAAAAATTGGGCTTGGAGCATGGTACAAAATGCAACAATGCAGAGGTGCCACATATCTGACAAGCTCAAGAAGAAGCCTTTTATTCTTGTGCAACCAACATAAAATATAAAATTTTCTAATAGATATTTTAATTATTTAAAACTTCAATTTCATACTTATTACTCAAGGATTGGTTTTCTTCCATTTTCTGGTGTAAGAATGTTTAGAAAGAAAAATCAGAAAATCATGTAAGATTTTTAGCAAAATATTTAAACACAAATTTCTTCATAACAAAAAAACAGAAAATGAAAGAAAAAAATGAAGGTAGGATAGCAAAGCCATGAATTCCCAACCGTACTGTTAAACATTTTTGCTGTGTTTAAGAATCAATGATTTTAATGGAAATTTTTATAATCAAAAAATATATAGCTCAATAAACAAACATTAATTTATTTAATTGACTAATAAAACACTTTCATGTGAATATGAAAAACTGAAATATTCCATAGAAAACAGAAAAATAAATGTATTACATAATGTAAAATTATAGAAGAAGAAAAAAAAAAAAAAAAAAAAAAAAAAAAAAAAAAAAAAAAAAAAAAAAGGAAATAACACAAATAGTAACATTTGAAAATTATATTTTTAACAATATATATACTTACATTTCCCTGCTTTCTCACAAACTAACATACCATCTTCAGGTACTAAATGGCAATTGACTCTTTGCAGAGGAATCAGTTCTTCAGCAATACCACCTTCTGGCCTAAACCAAACACTAAAACCAATATCATAATTTTCAGTCTGAAATTCCCACTGCAATGTTGAACCTTCATCAGTTACAGTTAATTCAACAGGAAAAACAGATTTTTTGTCAACAGTAATTTTTGTTAAATCTGTATCTGTTGACAAACGGCGGCTAGGTGCAGTATAATAAGAGGCTGGAACTTGTCCACCCATATTTACCTAGAAAATTTAGTAAAAAAGGTACTAATTTAATAAATGATTAAATATCTTTTTATGATAGTAATTTGAGTTAAAAAGTGAACAATTAAATAAAAAATATATTCTCTAATGCAATTTTATTTTAATTTGAAAGTAAAAGTTATTTGCAATTTTCATAATAATTTTAAAAGATACATTTTTAAGTAATAAACTAAAGTTTGCGGCACAGCGGACTACCGAGGGGCCGCCTACAGTGCCCCTATTTGTCATCTTCACCAAGAGCTCTAGGCTAAAAAGCAAATGTCCCAGATAGGTAGTCCATCTAACATAAAACCCAATATTTAAAATTTAAATAAATGCATAAAATAAACACTTTTAAAAAGTGCTGAAAAATTTCACATTAGGCACTATACTTATTTTACACACATAATTTCTTAACTCGCATATTACTCAGAAATATGACATTTTCAGAATTCACACAGAATACTCTTTTTACACATAAGATACAGCTGTGTTAATGCTGTATTTGATTGATTTGATAAGGTTCTTTATATATACCATTAAGTAGTTTTTTTTTTTGTTTAAAGAGCAGCTTCTAATATAAATTAAAGTTTAGAAAAAATATAAATAAAAAAATTTCTGATTACACAAGGTATGAAAAGGAAAAATGTTGTCAAACTAATTAATTAAATAATTAAATTCATAAAATAAAAGGAAATAATGTTAAAAATAATATAGAAATTATGATAGTTAAGACAAACAATACAAAAAAATTTAACAAAAAATAACTAAATAGAAATATTTTATCTGAAGTACTTTAAATAAATATAAATGGGATCAATATGCAAGAGCATGCAAGATAATATAAATTTGTCAAAAATACATTAAAAAAGTGGTCTATTATAAGATCCTTAAAAAGTAAGTAATAATGTAATAATTAATGATACATTTTTAATAATAATTTTGTATGAAAGTATATTCATCATTAACCTTATCAATAGTTAATAGGATTTTATTCCTATCAAATACAAGTATGAATATTTGCAAAAAGTAATGAAAGGCTAAAAGAATTTTGTAAATAATTCTAAATTATTATCAACAAAAGAAATATACCATTCTTACAAATGAATTCATTAACAAATATCAGGTCTTGAAACAAATTAATATACATTTAAATTAATTTTAAATTTCATCATATCAACATACTAGTGGTTTGTCTTCAGGATCAGATTTAGTTCCTCCCCACTGTGTAGGCAATTCATTTGGGTCTATGTCTTCAAAAACAGCACTTTTCCATGTTTCTATATAAAATTTTTAAAAAAGTAAAAATAAAAAAAGTGAAAAATTAATAAATTTTAAATAGTTTTTCAAATAAAATTCAAAATTAATATTATTGAAAATATAATATTCTACTTAAGAGGGTCCTTTTTAACAATTTATATTACCACAAATATTTTCCTAAATAATTGAAATGTAATTTAAAATGTAAGATGTATGTATTCTGAACTCGCAATTTCTGCTATTTTACTAATTATTTACTATATAAGTAAATCTTTCTACAATAAATTAAATATCTCCAAATATTATAAATTTGCATCTTAAAAAGTTCTTAGGATTTTACTTTTCACATTTTATGAGTTGAAAAATAGATGCTAAACACCAAAACACATGTTTTATTTGGCTTTTTATAAATATTTTTATTTATAACTGTCGAATTTTCGTTTAAAAATATTTTATAATAATTAAGATGATATTTTATAGTAATAAAAATGTAAAAATAACACAGGTAATAACACTATTAAAATTTAACACTCTCACCACACTGAATCTCATATCAAGCTCCTACTTCAACTATAACAATAACGGAAGGAATAAAATGAAAAAAAAATTTTTTTTTCCCTTCAATGACACCACTTATTCATTCATTTCCAATATGCGGATTTTAAATGAATACAGAAAGAGTCCCTAGATGGCACAACCAGTTTGTTTATCACATTGTTTATACTTCTTGCTTTGTTGTTTGAAAAGATCAGGAAACTAATAGATTGAGCAGACTTATTCATTTTTGTCAGCAGTAAATAAATATTTTCTTATTCTTAAACTTTTACATAATATGTAATTGCTTTTAAAATAATTTTAAATGCAATATATTTTTTAAAAATTGGGAAAATATATTGAATTTCATATGGAGTTTAAAGTTACACAAGGTTTCTTTTATACTTAATGTTCTGTATTTAATTATTTCTAAATTAAAATTTATCAAGATCAATTTATATTAAGTAAAAAAACAAAATTCAATATTTGGCTTGATCTTTAATGCTAACAAAGATACTGTTTTCTATTTATCATATAACTATAATTTATATATCATACATAGATAAGATTAGAAAGAAAGAAGTCTAAAATTTTTATAAGCAATATACTTGTAATTGCTTTAATGTGTGGATTACAAAACAACACAAAACTCAAATTATAATTGAAAAATAAAATTGTCATTGTTTCAATGAATGTTGAAAAGTCCAGTTAAAGTTTTCTATGATATAATAACATACAACATAACAAAAATTTTTTTTAAATTTACGAAATGAATAAATTTAAAAAGTGTTCGTAAAAGTAGCAGATAATTTTGTTCTTCACATAGTAATTCATATTACAGTTAATTACACATACGTTAATTTAATTTCAATATTAGACACTGTAATATTTTCTAGTTTTGTTAATGATAATATTTTCTTCTGATTTTGCATTCATTCTTTTTTTTCATAAAATCCAAATTTTTCCATTCTCAAGAACTGAAACTAATATGGTAATTTGTGAGATTCTCTGTAGTTATTACAAAAATATTAATACAAATATAGTTTAAAACAAAAATACTTAACTTAATGTGCACATTCTAAAACAAATTAAACAAATTTTGAAATTAAAATGATTGGCAAAAGAAACTAATACATAAAAAATCTTCTTACCTCAGAATTTATTTAGTTTTATCAGACTGTAACATTTTAACTGTCCTGATTGAATTTTATTTTCTTCAGAAAAAGAGAAGCAAACAAAAGATAAAAAGCTACAACAAAAATTCAAATAAAATTAACGAATAAGCAATAGCAAAATATAATAATGCCTATTTTCAGTAACTCATAAAAATAATTTTTTATATGTTTTTCAGCACTTTTGATGTAATTTATTAAATACAATTACATTTTATATTATAAGGATTTCTTGATAAATACAGTCTTGATTATTTAAATAAAGATTCTCTTAAATATTTAATTTGCATATTCATTAATATAGTAAATTATACTTAAATATTCAACTATATCAGAAAGACTTTCGCAGGAAATCTCATTTGCAGGATAGTGAAACTAAGACCTGTGAAACCTAAACACCTCAAGAACATGGAATATTAATTGATTAAAAATAATGGTGTGAGATGACAGAACATTTATATTTTGAAATTCCTTTTCATATTAATTAATTTTACAGTTTCTTTTTAGCATTTCCCACTGCAGATAGTATATTCCATGTAATCATTAAATGAAATTATATATTTAAAATTTTTTAATAATAAATATGCCATTAAGAAAGGACCATTAATAATGCAGGGAGGACCTTTTTTTATTTAAAGGTATTTAAGACCACTTCTTCTGCAGGTAAAACCATGTAGACTTGTCTTTCCAAAATAAGACAACCCAGAGTAAATTAACAGCAGAAGTAAAAATGACTCTTGGTTTAGAGGTAGAAGTAATCTCTAGTCCATTCATGCCTGGAGTACAGCATGAAACTGCTGATAACATGACTGCCTCGCTAGTCAGGATAAAGAAAAGAACTTATGATAGAACTTGTTCAACAAGATCCCATATATAGAAATACCATAAAAGCAACAAAATGATGCATCATATAGTATATGCCTTGCCCTTACTCAATTGATTACTTTAAGTACTCTTGATAGTAAAAAATTTACACCTTTGAACTATAAAGAGCTTTTCTGACATCACAAACAAAATCGTAGACCCTAATAGATGGAGCTAGGTTAGTTTGGAATTAGATCTTGGAACAAAACGCTTTCAGCAGTGGTGCCTTGGCCGTCAAATTCAAAAAAGAAAAAAAGATCAACACAACTTATTAAACCAATTACTTAATTTATTGAAATTTATAGGTCTTTCTAGTACGCAAGTTTTGAATGAGCATGCTGAAAACTGAAAATAATTTCTTAAGAAAATTACAATACAAAAATTTTAATTAAAAGGGTGACTGGTTTATTTATCACTCTATGGTCGATTTTTGCTTCCAAGAGATAACAGCCACACTGAAGATGGTTATCAAATCTACTACAAGAGGCTCTGAAACAATGGATCTAAAGTTTAAAGAGCAAATCATTCAAAGGCTTTCTTGGCTAATAGAGCTTTGAGAATATTTTAAAAAGCACAAGTCAAGCAAATAAATTTAGTTATTAAAATAATTTTCAAAGCATTTCTTTCAAACACAGAAAGACTACTATCCAATATTCTCTGTCAGTATTATATGTATTAAATTAGTAAATATTAAAAAATTCTTAATTGTAATTTCAGTAACAAAGAAAAACTATTGAAGTCTATAACTTCTATAGCACAATTTTTTTTTATTTAAAAACAAAAAATGTTACTAGAAATTGGAAAATAACCAACCTTTAACATAAACATGAATTTTTTTTGCAGTTTCTTCACTTAAAAATGGCTTTATTAAAGCATATGCCATCGGGAAGAAAGCAGGAGCTGTGAGAAATTTTTAATTGTTATTATAGTAATAAATTATAGTAATAATAATGAGATTGGCATAAATATGTACAAGAAATAAATTACGAACCATTTATAACATAAGCTTTTTTTAATCTCTCTGGGTAATTATCTTCAAAAACTTTAACAAGTTGAGTAACCATGTCAACAGCTATAAAAAATACATAAAATTTAATTTCTATTTGATTCAATTGTTAAAACTATGCATCAAATTCAAACATTAAATAATATTTTTTATAATATCCAATTCACCACTAAATCAAAAAAATTCGATAATATGTAATGGTAAAACATTTTTTGAAATACCATATTTTTAAATTTTAAATTGCATTTACCTATTTTTTTATTAAAAGTCAAATACAATTCTTCCAACATAAATAAATTAAAATTGTTTTTGGAAAAATAGAAAATTTTGCTATTAAACATGGTAGAGGCTTTCACATTATTTGTCTTTTGCATCATTTGTTTGAATTATATTTGCTAAGTTATAAAATTTATCTATCACAACTAATTTAAAAATAAATTTTTCAGAAAATATTTACACACTTTAAGCTAAAATGTTCAAAAATAATAAATTATGGTAGATCTAAAAAAATTATACAATATTTGAAGATCTGCTAACTTCCCTTTTATGAAAATTTCATTAAACGAGAATCACAAGATCATGTTATTTTTCTTATAACTGGAAAATCAAGTTTTCAAACTTTTAGTACCTTACCAAGAATGAGTGCAGTTATCAGTTTTTCCTTTAAAACCAACTTTATGTTAGCAAGCAGATTAGCTTAGCCAGAAAATAAATTAAAAAATTTGAGAACAATTTTGTGTAATTTTTACAAAATTTTAACATTTTAAAAACAATAATATTTTTTTAAAAAAAGCACAAGTACAAATAAAATAAATAAGCATCTAATTCTCAGTAAAATCTTAAGAGCCAGTAGTGATTTCCAATTTACATGCCAAATGATGCAGTTATCTTGCAAACCTAAATCACATCACTTTGCACAACATACTGTTTCCAAAATCATAATACACTCAAATTTTAGCTTTGAAAATTACATTCTTCCTCTATTTTAAGTTTCAAATATTAAAATTGAAAATATTTCATTATAATTACTTACAACCGAAGTATTAAAATATTAATAACTGAAAACTAATTTTATAATGACAGCATATTAAAAAACAAATATAAACTAAATATCACAGTCTACAAAGGGTGATAACCAGGCAATAAAACTTAAGCAGTAATGTAAAGAATAAACATTTTTATGAAAACTCAGACTTTAGTTAACCAAGTGCTGGCACTCATCCTAAAAACATCAGTATAATGCAAGATACCCCTAGACACTGGGCAAGAAAGCTTAATCAACAATTTAAATAATACATTTTTAAGAAAATCCAGATTTTAATTAACTGGGTAGTTGTGCCCTTAAAGAAATCAATGTGATGTAATCTACTCCAAAGACATACAGGAAATAAAGCTAAATCAGTAACATAAATAACAAACATTTTTATGAAAACTCAGATTTTAATTAACCGGCAGTTGGCACCCACATTAAAAAAAGATCAGGGTAAACAATCTTTTTTTTAGTATACATTTCAAAATATAAACAGGTATGAAATCAATACTTTCAAATTAAATCAACCACTTCACAAGTTTAAATTGAAATCAAATGAAAACAAAATACATATCAAATGCTTCAAAGATTACTAACACTAAACAAATTTCTAGCATGTACATAATCACATGTCATAAAACACAAGTTATGTCATATAAAGAAAAAAAAATATTTTAATGCAGTAAACCAAATTTGATGCATTTATTACAATACTGGCACCTAGGCTTTGGCCTAATGTTCTATTTGTAGTTCACATACAATTTAATGGATGATTTTTGTGAATATTATCATAAGCAACCAGTTCATAAAAATTAATTTTAATATATACATTTTCTATTAAAATCAAAAAAAATTCATACTTCAATTTTAAATTTATATCCAACATTAAATTATTTCTTGTGTATATGTACACATATATGTATAACAGGATACCTGGTTTCCATGCAACTTGCTTCATTGTAAAATTATCCATATCAAATATAATACTATGAGTTTCAATCTTCTTTCCAAGCTAAAAGACATATTACAGCATTATTATTTTTATACAAAAAGAAATTAAAAATGTAAAAATATTAATGAATGAATATATTAATATGAATATATGCTTATTGCTTGAAAATACCACCCATTTATTAACTAATGAATACCTTAAAAGATATTTTCTATTCATTTTGAAAGACATTTAAGAAAATTTTGTACAAAATAAATTTCTAATAAAATATTATCATAAATTTATCAATATATTAGCTGTAAAAATTTTCACCCAAATATTTAAAAAAATCTGATTCAGAAATTTTACAAATCTGTTTTTTTTTATTTTTTTTTTAAACTAATATTTAATCTTGCAGAACATTGCATGTATTTTTATTTATATTTATATTACAGTATACAAAATATTTAATTTTTACTTAATATTATTCAGTTTTAACAAAATTAACTTTAAGAAATGTAAATTTTATTTTTCGAATTTTAATATAACATATGCTTTTATTGTATATTTCAACAGTTGTTTCGCAAAGTTATAAATAAAATTTAGAAGTAAATTCATGAAACACTTCATACCATTATACTTATTACTTCATTTTTCCAATAATATAAATATGTTTTTAAGCCTATAACAAAATTAAATCTAAAAATGAAAGAAAATTAATAAAACAACTACTATTAAGTGCCTCAATTTTATTTTGAATAGTTATTATCAAGAACTAAATAAAATTCCTTATTTGTCCTTAAAAGATAATTTCAAACAACACAGACTGGTTCCAATGATCAGGGTAAACATTTTTTCAGCCCAACCAGAGAAAAAATATGAAGAAATTTTAAAAATATTTCAAAACCTACTTTTAAAAAAATTCAGCATAAAAATGTTAACATAAAGCTTGATAAAACAATTATTATTAACAATTGATTATATATCTTGCATTTATCAACACATGAACTATAACCCCATATCCTTCATGGCCATTATTCCAAATAAATAATAATAATAACCAACAAATTCTATCAAGAATACCCAAGTAATAATCAATTTGTTTGTTAATTATATTATTGTTTCTCCAACATTTCTTAGTTACAATAAAAATGTATAAAATTAATTGAAAAGAAACTTTTTTTTAAAAAAAAAGAAGTGAAAATTGGATAAATTTAGCAGGAATACGGTAGAAAAAATCATATGCTTTATGAATAAAAGTTTTTAGTGTATTAAAAAACACTATTCAGTTTAACAATACTAATAAAGAGAAATTTATACAGACCAACAAAAAAATTGACACTTGTTAATAGCAGTGATGTAGAACCTAAAATTATTAAGATTCAAAGTAACTCACAAAGAGGTTAAAATTTTTGAAGCAGCCATTATAGGTGATCAACAAGAAATCAAGGTTGTTAGCATTAAGATTCACCAGAGACAGTGAAACTTGGCAGAAAAGAAGCAAGATACATCAGGAAAATAGATTAAGATAACTTTTCTTTCACTCAATTGAACTTTTCAATTTAAAATTCCTGTTTGTAAATCAATGGAATTACATTGATTTGTATATTTACTTTAGTATTTTTTACTTCTTTATTAGTATATCCCTTCCAATAATCTACAAATTTAGCTTCTACTCCTTTCCAGCATGACTGATAATCGGGACTCTACTGTACTTATAAAAGCATAATAAGTTTCTAATTACCATATTCGATTTCTAAAATCTCATTTAAAAAAGATTTTGATAGCAATTACTACAAAGAAAACGTAAATTTTTAAATTATAAACTCAAGTCGATAAAGTATTATTGTAAACAATAAAAACATTTTGAGTTATAATTAAGCATGCTAGGAAGAAACTAGTTTCTAATTAACAGTCATAATAACTATTACATTTAAATTCATACTAACTAAACAAAAAAAGAAATGATTATAATTTGTTGTATCTTTTTACCTCATAATATTTGTTAGAGTACACATAATTGATATCTGAAGAAAAATTTTTTATGCTAAAATTGTTTTACAAAATGTATAAAACAATAATGTAATATGTATGTAACATATTGTAAAAGTTGTAAGTAATCTAAATTTTTCCTTTTTTCTCGTTTCTTAGTTTTTACACTGCACATCAAATATTGTCCTTAAATATCTGAATAGTGAAAACATTATATACATAAATTTTATAATATCAAATATAAGAAAATAGAATATAAAATCGATAAAATAGAAATTTGATCTAATTAAATACTGATTGTTTGATCAAAATTGTATTATAATAAACCTGATGTAATTAAGAATTTAACAAATATTTATATTTTTTGAATATTACTATTTAAATATTTCAAAGATTCAGCCTTCAAATTTATAAAAAAAAGTGTGAGCTATGCTTTATGGATTAATACAAAATACTTTTTCTAAGTGAGGAAAATAAATAAAAACTATAAAAAATTATGTCAAAATAAACAAAATGAGCTGAATCTTATCTAGATAGATGATCCAAACATAGAACTACAATTTAATAAAAGAAATATTTAGTTTTTAATATAATGAAAACAATATTTAAATGTCTAGTATAGTAACAAATGGAAAACTAACTTCCTCAGTTTGATCCTTCATATCTTGTTCACTGATTTCCATTAATTTCACTACATATTTTATAAACTCTGATTTCTTCACAGAGTAAAACATTCCTACAAAAGGAATACAATTTTTATAAATGTAAACTGTGCATAAAATAACATTTTTTTTTCAAGAACACATAATTAAATATTTGGAAAATATAACAATAGCTTTTTTTATTTATGTCAAGCGAATATAAATGAATACATTGTTTTATTGCAACTATTCAAGGCATGACAATACTTCAAAACATCAAATTACATATAAAAACTATATTACAATATCCATAAACAATTACCACTGAATAACTTTTATATTTCAGATTGTTCTAATGTAGAACTTACTTAATTCATATGTAAACTATAAGCCATCAATACCATTTAATAAAATTACTAGCATTTATTGTTATTATGTTTGAAGTCATGACTGAAAAATATACCTGTACTGTACATATCCATACTTTTACTAAGACAGGTACAGTTAAAATAAAATTATCTTGAAAGTTTGTATGCAAATAATTTACACTCAGCATTCAAGATGATTAAATTTCCAAGTCTAATAACCTGTAACTTCAAGCATAGTATACATTTTTACAAAACAATCAGCCCTACATGGAACAGGTATAACCTGTCATTTTTCATTTACAGTGTACAAGAATTACTTTTCATTGACAAAAACTGATACACTGTCATTCACATTTTCAACACTGTTGATAAATATCTTAACATAGTCTTGTAACATTAAAAAATCTAACACTGACAAATAAATATATGTGCTTTACAGATACAACTGTACAAAAGTGTACCTCTCTTTGTAAAAGTATATGTATATTTAATAGATGTAACATAAGATTCATCAGAAGAATATTTATTATAGAAATTCATGATGCAAAAATGTGAGGCAAGATCAGATAACAATGGAAAAAAGTCCAAACTACAATAAAAGAATCCTTCAAATTACAAGCTGCCATCCTACATATGGTACTTTTCATTATCTCATAGCACTTGGCTGAAGAAAGGTTATGCTAATAACAATCATTAAGGTATATATTCACAATAGCTTTAACCCAATTATGAATATACCATATGGTCACAGATTTATAGAAAATAAATGCAAATTAGGACATATGGCAAGAAAAAAAATCTACAAATACATAGCTAGATATATACCAATGCAGTTGTAGACATTTTTTTTTTTTTTTTTTTGCAATACATTATGTTTTGCATTAGTTAATAGAAAGAGAAAGGAGGACATTTTACCTATTACTTGTTGTTGAACATATATCAATTATGTAAATATTTGAAAATAATATTTTTTTTTAATTTGCAATTTCAGATTTCCCAAAAATATTTTTTATCAATAAAATAAAAGAACATAATATCAAACACATCCAAAATTTGAATTTAAAAATATTATAAATACAGAATCGAGTAAAAACTGTTCAGATATAAATTTCTGGAAAAATTAAGTATCATAAACCTAGTATAATTATGTGACAAGTATCATGACAAGCAACAGAGTTAAATGCAAGATTTTTATACAATTGCAACAAATTAGAATAATGACTTTGCAGTTTATTAAAGAATATTTTAATATTGATGTAGTTCAGCAGGGATATTACATTAAAAGACATAATATAGAGAAAAAAATTTTAAAACTAAAAATATTATTTTATAACTAAAATAATTTCCTATTAGAATCTACTATGTAAAAGGAAAAAGAAATCAATAACACTCACTATCTAAACAGTAAAAGCACAGAACAATGAGAGTATAAAAAAATACAATATATGCAAGAATAACAAATAGAAATTGAAAAAATGTAAGTAGAAAATAATTGAAGAGGATAATCTTTTGTTTATAAACTGTAAAACGAAAAAGATATTTAAGGAACAGTAGCAACAAAATTACAGTTAACTATTATATAGAGTTTAATACTTCAAATGTATGTTACCACTAAAATGTATTACTTCATAGAACACTAGTGTATTACTTCATAGAACTAGGTATTTCATGAAATAATTACACAAGTCAGTTAAAGTATATAACAGATGAAAAATTTCCTACTTTATCTGGTTACTCTATGAAATAATGAATAATAAACTGTTAAACTAAAAAAACAATTCCAGTTATTTTATCAATTAATCAATCATATACAGAAAAATTAGGTTTTAACTTCATTGTGGATAATTTTTCTCCAATCGAATTATAAAAAAAGAAAAGAAATAATTCAAATAAAAATAATTGTGGGAATAAAACATTGTAAATAATAAGAAATTCATTAATAAATAATAAGGAAGAGCAGATGATATAGTTTAGTATTGCTCATATTGCTAACATTAGATAAACAGGGGAAAAAGAACATTGCAACAATTGTTACATTAAAATATCATAAATAAATAAATAAACTGTTGCTTTATGAAAATTAAGAATACTTTTTGGAAAAAAATGTACAAGAATATTAAATTTTACAAGCTATTTTTATTTTACTTTTCACTTTTTATAACAGCAACAGCTGCTGTGATGACACTTTGAATTCCATTGCATATTATTTTTTAAGCAAGCAATTTTTTTATTACTTTTTTTTACTAAAACACTTTTTAAATCCTTATTGAATGCTACAACTTTGAGCTGTTGCAACAGATAGAAGCACTGTGTCAATATTCAGAACTTACTAATAATGGGAAAGATGGAAAATAATTCTCGCTCACATATACTGAACTGAGATCTAGAGTAAAACTTTTACTTCTTCTCTTGTTCTTAATTGGAAAAATTCCTTCTCAGTATTTTCCATGATAGCTAAAATGAATCTAACATTTCCTCATCCTGTATCAACTTCAGAAAGTGGAATACAAACTGTAGGACCTACACAGATGCTTCAGAAAAAAATTTGCCAGACAATAATTTCATTTTCACAGCTTAAATTTCTAAGCATTCTTCAGCTCCTTGTCTTTATTTCTTAATGTTTACTTTATTTAGGCAAAAGATAGGCTTTCTGTTTAATTTTATCATTTGAGTAACATAAAAGATACTATTGAACATTTTATCTTTTGTTAATAAGCTTCTGAACGTGAAACATGGATTGATAGCTCACCTTTACAGCAAAATAAGTTGTCGTTGAAATTTTTGAAATATGATATCCAATTTTACAGTGTTATTTGAAGGTATCTTCCCAACACTCGAATGGCACTTCCACAATTTCATTCTAAAATATTTCTTTAGCAAAATTAGCATATTCTTCATATTTGAAATATACAATTAGATCTGCTAGGGCTTTTTAAACTGTTGTTCATCTTCTACTATATTGAGCATTTGTCTTGGAATAGGAGTTTTGATTAATCTAACTCTAAGAACAGTCAAAATTAGCCTCATAAAGCATTCTCTTTATAGCAGAATAAAAAGCTCTGTTTTTCATAAAATGTATCAATTTTAGTTCATGACATCATGAAGTAGATTGGTTATCTGGTATCCAATTTGATAACAAGTTTTTGACACCTTGATTGAGCTACTCTAAGCTAACTTGACAATGTCTGGAGTTACAATGAATGATCTTAAGTTCCAGTCAAGTTATTTTCAAGTCATCTATCAGTTTATTGAAGAGCTCTGTTCAGTAGTTGGATTGCAGTATTCTTTGAGTACCATATAATAAAAATGTATTGAGCAATTGCACTGTGTTCTCTTCTGCCGATGTACTTGACATCTTGAAATCATAAGTGGAAACAGCATAGGTTAATAATGCCATTCTTTCCCATATTTCATTTTTACTGATAAAGTTTACAAACATTCCAAAACAGTTTATGATTCAGAGTAATGTTATTATATCAATACAGTTCTTTTATTACATGGTTTTTATCTTTATGACCAATAAAAAATGTGCTTCATATAAAATATTAACAAGCATGCCAGTTGAGCAATAATATATCACATTAGGTTTTACATCTGTTACAGGCACAATCAACTTTTCTATTTTTTGAGCTTCAAAAATATAATAATGCTACAGAACTAATAATCACATGGTAATTTTTACTGTGTTTTTGTTTTTCTAGCACTTTTCACTTTTGCTGTTCTAGTTTACAATTTTCATGAATAAGTGTAGCACTGTTTTCCTTTGTCCCAGGCTTATTTAATTATTTAATTTCTTTGTGCATTGAATCTTTCTTATTTAGAGGTTGGTCCATTCATATAAAATCATTGCTTGAAACTAAATATTTGTTAACAATCCAAAACATAAAATGCTAACATTAATAGACTGTCTAAATTTTACATCTAAAATGATGCATACATACATCATTGCAGTTTAAAACTGATTAAAAGCAACTAGGACTGGTTTAAAAAACTTTTAATGCCATATTTCATATTTTAAAAATCAAGCAATTGTTATTCTATAGAGAACATTAAGTTAAATCATAGAACTCTATTACTATATATTTTAACTAATATTTGTCTAGTTATACCATGAAAAATACTTAATTATTCTACAAATTTCATAAATATGTTTGGTCAAACTAACAAAAAATACTCACTATATCACAACATAAATTTTCTTTGTAACAGAACATTAACTTATACAAAACATTAGAAGTTAGGTAAATTTAGATTGAATTTCCAGTAGAAATTAAATACTTAAAATTCATGAGCTAAATTATGTTTAACTTTTAATAATCAGTATATAAAATCATATAACTAAAAACCTATTACTTTTTATAAAATTTAATTTTACTTCAATATTCATAATTTTTGCCATATTCCTTAAATGTTCTTAAACAACAAAAAATGTTATTGTACTTAAAATGACTATAATATATAAATCTAAATTAAATAAAATAAATGAACTAACTTTTTAATTAAATTTAAAATAAATAAACATTAAAAGTTTAAAAACCTTTAATATCCATATGACCAAATGGTATGATCCACACTGGACAACCTTCTTTATCATGACCAACCAATCCTCCAGGAAAATATTTTGCAAGAACCTATATTTAATAAAATGTTTAATAATGTAATAAGCAACAAAAAGAAAACGATAGTTTTAAATATTCAATAAAATTTTACCTCATGTGGTTCATAGTCATCAATTAAAGATTCGGCTCCTATTTGTTTACGCCATTGTAAGCTCTATAATAAAAGAACAAATAATTATTACATATTTTTTAACACAGCTAGTTTTTAAACATTTAATAAATTGTATTTTTCAAATGAAAGCTTTGAATAAGCAATTCTTAACACACATATATAAATAATGCAGCATGTATTTATTAAAAAGAATTGGACATTAATTAACATCCTTAAATAAGAGGGAAAAATTATGAAAAGTCTTTATGCTTTTTATTGTCTTTCTTGCTTTTTCATAAAGCAGAAGTACTATGTTACCATTGTAGAAACAATAATAAATTAGTCAAAATTCTTCTTGTACTGTACTTAATTAAAAGTTATATAACACATAATTATGTGTATATAGAATTAGAAATGAAATTTTCATAAGAAATTTAATTCTTTAAACTATATAAAAGAATATTCTGACTTGGGGATTGCATATAATCACGTACTTTGCTGCACATAATCTGTGGGTTATGTGTTAAAGCTTTGAGTTTCAATGTACATATTATATGCCAGCATGGGCAATCTGATGAAAAAAATATTCTCTCTCCATCAAAAAAAAAAAAAAAAAAACTAACAAAACTTTTGAATAAACTGTTTATATTTCATAAAATAAATCATAGTTGGTGCTGTGACTCAACTTATTTCAGCTATAATTAGTTTCATCCAATAACATTCAAGAACAAATTCATCTCCTTAAATAATACAGTTATTATTGGCCATCATTTTGCATTTGGTCATCACCTAAACTATTTTGTTCTGAAAATGTTCAAACTTGTAAATAATTTTGTGGAAGCAAAATCGTATCTTACACGGCAAATTTTAAACAAAAAGCTATAGATAAGCCAAATAAAAAACGATGACAAACATGTTAATCTAAGGTAATAAAGGATATGCAATGCAGAAAAGAAAATGCATCATGCATCTTCTACGCAGTTCGAAAATAACTTGCTTCTTTTCTTTAATTATTAATAAAACAAATATATTTTACTTTTCAAATATATCTAACCCCATTTTGATAGTTATTAAAATTAAAAATAAGTTTTAGTAGACACTTCACTTAATCAATCTAGTGATTTTATTTAGTTCATTGGATTTTGCGATAAGGTGGGTCCAAGTAGGATCCAATCAATGTTTTTCATAATAAATATTCTAAACATTCATTATATTTTTCATCATACTGGGTATCTTTTATGTGGCACACTACATTATCAGCAGTATATATTTTCCACTAGTTGATGAAAGTATTTCTGTGGAGTATGCAACTTTTTTTTCTTTTACTCAATAAAAGGCTCTTGCATATAATGCATCATTGCAGATTATATTCAGGAAAATATGGTAGCTATAATTATGAACAATTTCTTATACATTTTAGCTGACACAGCTAACTAAAATGATAAAGAATAAACTAGCAATGTTATTTTGGATTTCTGCAAAGAAAAATGCCTAACAAGTAAAATGTCAAAAGGCAATAATAAACTGATTCTGTGAATGACCATACAATATAAACATATTTCAAGTGTCTCAAGGGTAAGGATACTAAAACTGAGGATTAATATCTGGGTAGCCATGTGTATTGTTTAACAAACACAAGCTAGCTTCAATACCCACAAATTATCTGCCGAACTTAATCCTTCTCAAAACATCAGTAATATAAAAAGGAGTTTTGCAAAGAATTGCTTAGCAAACTGCAAAATTTTTGATTTTAATAAGGAAAGGGAGACTGAGATGAAAAACTAATATTTCCAAATTCAAGACATAGAAAGTGACAACATTACAGTAAGCTTTTAGAATCAAAAATCAAATGAAAACTGTTTTTTCAACATGCATTTTTCTCAAAATGCTTCTTTGTGTATTTTATAATTATTATACTGTAACTAAAGACTTCTTTAAGAGACCACCTGTTAATTCAATAAACTTTGTGGGTCAAAACTTCTTAAAATCATTGAATGCATACACAATAATATGACTGTAATACAACAATGTTTTCTAAAAAATACAAGGTGAAACAATGTTTTCTCATCTAGAATTCAATAATAATTTTCAACTTTTATTAATTTTCAAGTCAATATTCTCATTAATGAGGGCTACTTATAAGATGATGAGTTATCATTTGTTTAGTTTAAATAACTGATAATACCACCTAAAGTTATGGGGGGGGGGCACCAACTGAAGACAAACATTAATTTTAATTCTTTTATGCTTTATCACCACATTATTGAGCTGCTGGTCAACTAATGGCAGAGGTACTGAACATGGATATAAGATAAAATATGTATGCTCATCAAACTGCCTCAGTTGACAAAGACTCAGATGAAAATAACACAATTTTTTTCATTATTGAGATATATTCTATAATTGATACCAGTTCTACAGTACACATCTAGTCAAGTATTATTACTATAAACAATACTTAGAATAAGAATAAGTAAATTGTTCCTCATTGTTCAGGGCTTCAGCAATTCGATAAATAAAAGAATTCATCCTCTTATATTTGATTAAAAACTGCCCTATGCAAGCTAAATTTTCTAAAAAACTTAATGTGGAAAGAACATTTAAAGGAAGTAAAATCTCTTGAAATAAAAAGGTGTGTTGTATCAATGGAGAAGAGAATTGAATTTATGACTTAATTATCGTTAAAAACTACAAAGCATTGATGAACAAAATTAAGTCATTTATTATTTGATACATTCATTGCATCCATCAAATATATTATTTAAATTATTTAAGTACACCCATCTGGAAGTTATGATTATGATATGAAAAAAATTTAATGTTGGAGTTATGTATAAAAATTGAATTATTTTGTCACAAGTAATATTTGAAATCTTTTAAAGTAAATTTGTGATGATATACTCAAACATATTATTCAAGTAATTTTATGAAGTTCACTAGTTCTTATGAATCAAAATTACTTTCACTTCTATGTTTGATAAGTATTTTCCTTATCATTTTCATTATTTAAAAATGGTGAGTATCAATTAATTTTCAGAAATCAATATTTTTCAATGTGGTTGAAGATTTATTTTATTATCATAAAAACTTAATAACTAAAATAGTACAATAATACCATTTAAAAATAATAATTTGAAACATCTATTATGAAAAAAGGAGTTTTCAATTTAAATGTGTGAAATGGTTTTTTTCTGTAATAAATTATCAAAGTATTTAAATAAGACATAATACAGTTATTATATTCTTTCTGCTCAGATAGTAAAGCATAAATAAATATAGCAAAGTTATTCAAATGCATTACCTAATAATGAATATCATTATACAGTGGGCGATTGGTTAATGAAAATAATCTGTTACAAGACTATGTTCGTCATCTGAGTTTTTCTGCTGATCTATTTTGGCTATAAATATTCTATTGGAAAAAAGTAAATTTTTTTCCCAATATAGAACTTTGAAGTTTAATAAGCAAGCAACATAATTTAGAGATAAAAAATTTTTTTTTGTTCTGTTGGGTTTGGCAACACTGCACATAATCCTTTAAGAGCCCAGAAGTGTTTGTTAGAATTAGTCCCTTATGCAAATATATGATCATTGTTTGAACACAAAAATCTTTTGTGAAAGCGTTTTTATCCAATTTGCTCACAGGCTGAGTTATTCATTAACTGATCAATTACTTTATTATATTTTACACATATGCAATTTTTTTTATATTTTAAATTTATAAACTAAGGAAATATTTTAACATTTTCTCATGAATTCCTCACCAGTAGAATATTGCATAAATTGACTAAAATTCATAAAATGTAATAATAGTTATTTTTAAAAAATTGGAAAAACAACTTAGCCCATATTAGAAAATAGGATTTTATCAAATATTTCATGATTAAAAAAATACTTACTGTTCTTAACATTTGGACAGCATCAGTAGCATTAAATTTCCTGGCTGAAAAGATAAATTTAATAACACTCAAGCTAAATTATTAAACTTATTAATTTTTATCCTTTTTTTCCTTTAAAATTCATAAATTTTATTTCTTGCAAATATTTTATACAGATTATACATACAACTTTAACACTTTTAATGTTCTTAATATTTCAATAATGAGTAAATATTTTAAGATTTAAAAAATATGATAGCTTAAATATACTAAATTTTATTTAAATTTCAAAATATAAAAGTTGTATATTTTACTAAAATACATTTGGTTTAAACAGTTATTTCCAGTGAGTAATGAGTAAACCATGTGATTATATTAGAAAAGACAGAGAGAAAATATAAATTTATTTCAATATTTTCATTTCCATTTTATACTTTGTTAATGGAGAAATATGCACTAATTTTAATTAATTCTGAACAGAAACACTTTAAATGACATCTTTTAGGGTAAATAATTTTTTTACAGGAAAAATAAGACTTTTCAACCATTCTCTAATAACATATTATATCTATTTCATATTCACCTCTCTATAGTAAGGATATTTAATTTTTTTTTATGTGTGTCCAAGGCCTATAACAATAAATTCAATAACTTGCACATGTCTAAAAGGTAGGGTAGTCAGAAAATTTGTATTAAAAGGAAGATTTATTTAAACAAAACTATCTTTGATTTTATGGGAAAAGAGGGTGTAACAGATTTGTTTACACAAACAGATTCTAAAAAAATTAAGGTCGCAACCATGTTCTATTTTATGACTTTACATTCAATTTTAATAAAAATTATTTTCATATGTAGGTAAGGGTAGAAACCTGAACAATGAACGATTATGAATTCTTAGCAATTTATGGTCATGTACTCCAAATAAAAATCAAATATAGAATTTAAGAAATTTACATTACAAATTACAATAGAAATCAAGGTGGAAAACTTTCAATGTCTACTGAAAATAGCAAGGAGAATATTCTCATACAAATTTTATTCTAGAGCACATTAGCTTTTAAATTTCTTTCAAATTTAAATGTATAATACTCAATGGTTTGAATTTCATCTTGCACAAGTCTTCACACAATCAGTTTTAGAAAGTGAATAGAATTCTTATTTAGCATCTTTCCCAAAGGGTTAATATCTTAAATGCTTTCAAAGTCATAAGTATTAAAAACATGCAAATCTTTACCAATAAACATTAACTCAAATCATAAGAGACCAGGAATATCAATAGGAAATAGTTCTCATCATGTAACTTGTAAATAGATATTCCTTTAGATTCCATGAAATTGTGCAAAACCATCTTTCTTTGGATCTATAGTTTATTGACCATGTGCAAAAAGCATTGATTTTTAGAGTTACTTTATGTTTTGTAATAAGTAATCTTCATTGAATATGTGAAAATAAGTTTTCAATCCTTAGTTTTGTAATATTTGTATAATTAGAATAATGAAATATTCAAAATTTGAAATCGAAAATAACACGAGATTGCTATATTCAATGTTAGCGATAGACAGCAACCAAAATTTTAAAAACTAGATATTAGAGATGTAATTTTTATTTGCACAATAACTATGTAAGGCTTGGATCAAAAATTAGAAATTGTGTAACAATTATAATTTTAACAGAAAGGATCAATATTTCTCAGTATAATTCACATTAAATTTCTTTGCTAATTCTATCTCAGTAGCAATATTAGTATATAACTAATAGCTACCAAATATTAATCAGTATTCTACCAAAAAAGAATTAGCAATTTGGATGAATTTTCTCCACAACATAGAAATTTTTTAATTCTTTGTTCAAGAAAAAATATTTTAAAAATTTTCTTTGAAAAAGGAAAAAGTAATGACCATTTAATTATCTAAATAGAACATAAATATTCAAGTTCTATAAAAAGAATTCTGTAAGTTAAAAGAAATGAAAACAGTATTTGATTCATAATATAATATATCATTGCCAATTTCAATGCTCAATTATTTTATATACTGAAATACTAATTTCCAATATAATTTAGAATTTAAGAGATGAAAATATTACACATTATAATAATGACTTTATTATAATTTGCAACAAAAAAAAATAAAGTTTATTTTGCAATTTCTTTCTTAAAATATTTTATTTACAACAGTAAATTATACTAGTTATTTTACAATACATTTTTTTAAAAAAATTTTTTTAAATTATACATAAAATTAAATTCATTTTTTCATCTGCAGTTTAACCTATAAAAATAAATATTTTATATCACATGTTGTATTTTGCATGTTGTATATGCATGTTATATTTTGTAATAATTTTGTATTAAGTTTCAAAATATTTTAAAAAGGAATCACAGACATAGTAAATAAAATTCAAAGTTAATTCTTGAATTTAATTAAATTCATAACAACTTTCGCTGAATAGTATTATTAATTTACATCTGAAGTAAAATTAATGTAATATAAAAAATTAAAATTGACATTGTGAATATATTTTAAATGAAGTTGTAGATTAAACAATTATTCCTTACCTCGTAACCAGCGAAGACAGAAGTAATCATCGTGATCTGGACGTAAAATATCTTCAACTGAGGAGCGAAACTAATAAAATTTTTTAAAAATTTCGATTAAAATACAAGTTTATGTTACATTCAAGAAAATGACTAAAATAAAGTGAATATAAAGATAGTCAACAACACAAAAAATGCATTTAATTTAAATGTGAAACTTATGACATCAAAAATTTAGATTAATAAAGATAGTCTAAAAATTTAATTAAGTTTTCAATGAATTGCATAAATTTTTGTTAAATTATATTAAATACTTGTAACTCTAAGCTAAAAAAGTCAGAATGTAAAATATAATAAATAACTATAGTAATATATTTATTTATATTTTAAATTGGGAAATATTTTAACTACTTAATTTAATAATATAAATTTCTAAATAAAGATATAATAATCCTTTAATACTCAATAAGCAGAAAAACTTCATATCTTAACAGAAATTGATTTATGTGTGCATAAATATATTCAAACAACAATATATAGCTTACAATAAAGCCACACCTCTAAATAAAATAGGCAATCATTATGTGAAAATGGCTAATCAATAATGATGAAAATTATATTAATCAAAATTAAACATTTAAATCACTTAATTGTTAAAAATATAATAATTTTATGAGTTGGAATAAACGTAGATTATTCTGGTTAAATTTCATAATGGTTAATAAATCTTAATTGAATAACAAATATTATAAAACAAATTGAGCAAATTAATATATTTCTTCAAAGTAATTCATTACAGTTTTTGTTACAGTATTCATATCATTTTACATTTTAAATACTTACACTGTCTAAGGCATTTAATTGTTCTTCACTCAAATCCCCAACTTGACCGCTAGTCATTTTTGCAGAAAAGATTTAATTTACGAAAAATTCAATAGAATTATTTTTTATTTTGGTAAAGTATAAATTATTATAATAATTAAATATGTATTATAATTACAGAAAGGTATTTAGTATATATTTTGAATCGCAATATATTCTCATTTAACAGACGACACGAAAATGAAACCAGTGACCTCAAATCAAATGTTGAGTGGAGTTTCCCCACACAACTACTGCTGCAATCTTACGGAATTTTTTATTTTAGAAAATGAAAATGAAATAAATCTGTAACACTAACCAAGGATGAATTATGGGACAGAAAAATCATACAATTATTTTACTTCATATTTTTTTTGCTTTTAATTAGTAAATAGACTATTGGCAGATGAATATACTTCTATATTTACATTTAGTGTTGCTTCAAGATCTTTACTAGACACCTTTTTTTTAATCGACATGAATAAAATTATGTAAGTTAACGTGCAATGAACGTCTATTTTTCATCTTAATAGTCAATTGCAGCACACCCTATCCAGTGGTCAGCGTGTCTGACGGTGGAAGAAAGGTTCTGGGTTCGAATCATGTTTTCTTTCTCTCTTTCCTGTCTTTGTCCTTTCCTTGTATGATTGAAGTATGAATTTTTGCCTACCTTATAAACGGGTACCTATGGCATGTGTGTACTGAAGAAGTTGGACTCCACACCAATTTATGGCTTAGTTGGAAAAGTAGAGCAGCGCACCCCATATTGCCAGCCTAGCTGGTACTCGACAAAAAAAAATCATTAGCTAGCAAACATCTGTTAAGCAGCCTTTAATGGAAGTCCAACAAGTATCTATTTACCACTCATGACAGCTATTGGAATGTGTAGAAAATAACTTTATAAATTCAAACATTAATTTCTCAAACGTGTCAAAAGTGTGCAGGATATAGGTAAATAAATTACTAATTTAAACAACTCTATAAGTCTTCGATTGAATAATCAGAGGTGTCAATTAAAAATACAAAAAAATTTTAGATTAATGAATTTGTTGAAAATATTTATTTCCTCCATTTAATAATTTTGCTAGAAATTTAAACTGACTCTTTAATTTGACAAGAAAACATCTTATCAATTATGACACACATAAGTTTAACATCTAATATAGAATATTTTATGCTCGAACTATGAACGATATCCATTTCTCGATTGCTTCAATCGGAATATACATCTTTAATGGGATATGTAGTACTTCCTCTACTCCTAGGTCTGAAGAATGGGATTACTACTTGGACGAATCGTGTGAGAACGCTGGCCTTAAGCCTGCTTAGCAGTGAGACGATTTTCATTATATTCCACTCGCATTGCACTTTTTAAATCAATTTAAAGTTAAATTAAATTTGAATTAAAAGTTAAAGATTGTATTTATTTGCAAAGTTTCACACTTGTACCTATCTTTCTTCTTCGTGTGCTATTTTCAATGCTCTTAAGTGTATGTTGATCTCATTTTCATCTTGGACTTCAGAATAGTTATCTTCAAACTTTTCTTCGTAACTTTCTTTAATCAGCCAAACACAGTAAATTTGCTTTTTGTACAATAATTTTCAATTCCAATAGTATTTACACATTATTTAAGATATTTTATAATTTTTCAAATTCATTTCATAATTGTGAAAATAGCCGGTGATGCTGCGTCTAGTTAGTTTGTTTAAGCAATTCTACTGCAATCACAATATGCTCAGAATCAGTAAACTCAATATTCAAAAGGAAAAAATTCAGTCCTGTTGACTATTTAATAATTCAGTGTAGTAGAACTAATTCAGTCATCTTTAGATGTTATATGACCATATCTCAAAATAACTAAAGAAGCAAAATCAAAGACTGAAAAATTAATTTAACTAGATCACAGATAATATGATACAAATATTTCAAGTTTTTATAAAAATCTTAATTTAGAATTTTATTTTCCACATTCACACACTTGTTGTTTTACCGGTTGCAAAACAGAATTTTGAGAATGAAATTAATCTACACTGCTACATAGAAAAACTATTTAAAACAATAGATATATGACAAGAATATTATTTGGACCATCAATGCACAACGGTTTTATTCCTTCATAGATAAATTTAAATTTATTTTGAATAGTAGTTCATAAAATAAACTAGGGTAAAAAGTTTAATTTGAGTGCGCAATATACTATAACTTTCAAATTAATTGGATCCCACAAATGGAAAAAAAAAAAAATTTTTTTTCCTCTAAAACTTTAGCTTTTAATCACTACATACATTAAGTTGATCGACAATTAATTGCCACGAAATATATCCTTTAGCAGGAACAATATTTTCGATATGTCTTGGCATTCATTCCACAAATGTAGTGCAAATGCTCTAGACTTATCTTAATGAAATAGCATTTTTTTTTATCATTCGCTGTGAAATTCACTTTAGATAAATGATTTCTGAAAATATGTCTTTTGTTCTCAATGGGATTTAGGTCTGGTGAATCACCAGACCAATCAAGCAATTTTATTTCATTTTCTCGCATACAAAGTAAGACCAGTTTCAAATTGTGACACGGGGCAAATCAAATTTTAACATGAATAGAGCAATCGTATTGCATAATACTTGTATGTATTTGACAGAATTCATTATGTTTTTAAGAGGAATTAAGCTTCTAGTGGCTTTTGTTGTGAAAAAAATCCTAAAACATCTGTTTACTGGGAAGTTTTATGGTCAGTTGGATAAATCTGATAACAGTTTCAACGCCTTTCCTTAACTTCCAGATAACTTTACTCTGGATCTACATTTCTAGATAATTTTACTCAGGAAAAAGTTTCTTTTAAGGTTTATTTTATTAGTCTGATTAAATTATCAGGGACATTCAGGTCACTTAAAGCTCTTAAGAGCATTTGTGGATTGAAATGATTATATGCTGCCTTAAAATCAATAAATATAGTTATTGATTTCATGGCAGTGTATAACTTTAAAATCAACCAATATATCTATACTGAGTTCTCTGAATTTTTGTTTCGAAATTGAAGATTAGTTCGTAAGTGGATTTCTCCTTCTGAAACAGCATTGAGATTCTCCAATTGTATTTTCAACCGGGTAGCCTGTTAAAAAAAGTATTCGAGAAAACTAAATACTATTCAATAGGCTGATACTCCGATAGTTTGAACATATTGTTAGGTGTTCTTTTTTTTAAGAATCTATTATAAAATGACTTGAGTCCAGTTCAAAAGTAATTCTTCATCTTCCCCAATAGACAAAATAAACATATGCAATGCCTCAGATAGATCCGGACCTCTTGCTTAGAAAATGCAGCCGGGATGCGATCAGGACAGGCTGCTTTATTTTTTTTGATAGCTTGTTTCACCTCTTCAAGAGAGTGTGGAAATGAATGAATCCCTTTCTATGTTTGGAAGTCCTCCTAAATAGCTTTTGTTTGGTGATTAGCATTATGGTCACTAAAATATTCCATCCACCTTTTTGTAATATCAATAAAATTATTAAGAATTTTTAGTGAACTATTGCCATCCTACAGTTAGTAAACTGAAGGTCCTTAAGGACTTTTATTGACTGATTTATAGAAAAAGCTTTGTTCCCTCTAGATGTTCAGCGTCTCTAAGATCCTCAAGAAATTGTCACCTTTTCTTTTCGTGAATTTTCCTTAGTTTTATTTCACTTTCGATTATATTTGATTTGTTTATGTTACTCCAGCAGATCTACATACCCAGCTCAAGATGTATTTGATTTGTATCTATGCTAAAATAAAGGTGTTTTATCATGGAAAATACATTCCAGTCATTACCAGTATTTTTTGACACTTTTTTATCATTTCCTAGGTTTTGTTGCCATATAGCCGATTTCTAGAGAACTTTTTTATTCAACTGAGGTAATCATCTCAACGCCAAAGTTCAATAAATCCTTTTAAAAGTCTGTACTTTCATCTCCTGTATTTATTTTGATGTTTCTTATTGGAATTTAATCAGTTCTTTTGATATAGTTTTTCATTTGCAGCCACATTTTCTTTTTCTTTCTGGAGAAATGATCCAGAATTTAAAATGTTATTGAAAAAAATGAAATAATTGATTTGTCTACACCAATTATTGTAGCTATATATCTCTGTTATAACACTGTGTTCATTAAAAACGATTATTGAACTACTGATGCATTAAATCATCCAAATGTGAGTAAATTATAGTTAAAGTCAATCCATTACACAAGGTCTGGACAGATATAACCAGTTTGAGGTATTTTAGGACAACACTGGTAATCACATACCAACTCAGACAAGAAAAATTTATCACAATTGATCCGAACAGTATAGTAATTATTATCTGCATAAGAATTGGTTCCATTAGAACATATACTATACTTCATAAAGAAATAATAACTAGATGCAACCATTCCAGCAATTCATGATCACAATAATGGCTTGAGGCAAAATCTTTATTTGGCATGGAAATATTATCTAGTACAAAAGAGCTATAAATGTTATGTGTATTGAAATGAAACATTTGATAATAACGCAATATTTATGCAAGAGTAATGTGATAATTTTATATACATAGATGTATGTGCTCAAGGTAGCGAATAAATTAAGCACCAATTTTGGAGCAAATATTTTTAAATCCCGCGAGCATGATTTTTACCAACCTTACAAGAGGATCAAATTACAGTTGTTTCATTTAAAATTCTTGAAATATCATTGAATATTCATTTCAGCAAGGGAAAAATATAGTTCTTAATGAGAAAACTTATAATTTTGTATTTTTGTTAACTACATTTTTAGCTCATAAAATTTTACCTCAATGAAAACGTTTATAAATACAAAATGTGGAAGAAAAAAATTACAATGTTAAGCTAAACGTAAACTGGATGAGCAATGAAAAATGTTGGTACTGAATATACAAAGGAAAGAACATGTAATTATGCTTTGAACTATACTCACATACTTGGGTATGTATTTTGAACTTCAGACAGTTTTTCTAATCTCAATAATTTCTGAGAAAGTCCTCTGAGTGAATTGTTATAATCCTCTCATATGTATACAAAAGCAGTTTATATACTTAAAATATTTACAAATTTAGCCTTTTTATTAATTTTAACATGAAAAAGTCTCATTATACCAAGATCAGGATAATATGTACAGTAGAACAATTCATTAACCTGATTTTGCAAGAGGAACTAATTCATAAATCAGTTTCAAATTTAATTTAATACTCAATTTGTGAATCATTCCATAATGAATTGTTGAGTTAATACCTGGGACTTAACATAAACACTTGTTAAATATTTTGCAAAAAAAAAAAAAAAAAAAAAAAAAAAAAACTGTTATGCAACATTAGAAAGAAAAAGATGTTTCAGTAACAGTTCAGTTTTAGTACAGGCTTGTAAATATATTTGAAAGGAGAGTAATTTACTGTAACTTCAAATCAAACTTAATACAATGAACAATTTTTCATCATATAAGATATTTTTTCACATACTATGGTTACCTCATACTCATAATAAAGAATTTCACAACTTTTATTAAAATAATGAAGATACTTATGTCGATAACAGATGAGAATTTCCACCCAGTCTGGGTGGAAATAGTTTAAAAATTATTCTCTCTTTTCTAGTAATTTAAGTTGTTACAAGGAATGAGAGCTTGGACAATTGGATATTAAATATATTTTAATTATGCATATATTAACAACTTGTTTTAAGATTTTCCAATCAAATAAGGAAATGATAAACTATTAATTAAGAATACTTGCTGCTATAATGTATTATGAGTCAAATGAAATATGGAAATTTTGGAATTCTGCAATAAAATTAAATCAATTAATGAAAAAGAAATATTGTTAATCAATTAATGAA